>PVLA01001789.1:155161-320951 GCA_004027455.1 Hydrochoerus hydrochaeris | reverse complement strand
GAAAATATAGAATGCATGGAGCAGATTCAAAGAGATTACCAGGAAATTAAAAACTCCATTGAAAGCTGGCTAAATTCCTTAAAAGAAACTAAGGATAGACTATCAAAACTTGAAGACAAGTTTGCAATGTGTGTTCCTGAAAGGAAAATCTCTTAAAAATAACAAGGAAACAGGCAGTAACAATACAAAGGCTAGAAGACAAGAGAATCTATAATTTAAGAATAAGAAATGTGAACAAAGAAGCAGGAATACAAACAGGCGAATTACAAAGGCTATTCACGGAAATAATCAAGGAAAACTTCCCAAGCATGGGAAAAGAAAATGACATTCAGTTATGTGAGGCATACAGAACTCCAGCCACCTACAACCAAAACAGAGCTACACCCGGCCATATAATAATCAAGATACCAGAAATTCAATATAAAAAACAGAATATTAAAAGCCGCCAGAGAAAAGAAACAGATTACCTATAAAGGTAAGCCCATCAGAATCACGGCAGACTTCTCAACATCAGATCAAGAAGAGCTTGGAGTGAAATATTCCAAGCCCTGAAAGAAAATAACCTCCAGCCCAGATTGATGCACCCTGCAAAGCCATCACTAGAAATTAATGGAGAAACAAGATGCTTCCATGACTAAGAGGAACTGGGGGAATTTGTGACCACCAATCCAACCCTACAGGGAATACTGAAGGACATTCTAGAGAGAGAAAAAAAATATTAGGAACAGTGGCAGAAAGGCCTCAATCAGCAGGGCAGGCAGTAGAATGAAGGAGGAAAGTAGACAAAGGCAAAAAAATAGCATAGCAGAAATGAGGCAGAGAAGGATGGCTAGAATCTCTAACCTATGTTAGATACACTATTTTGTTAATAGTGTACTAGGATTTAAAACCCACATTACTCTCACCACTCTGCTTACATGTATTATATTCTGTTCCAGTCATTCTACCTATACTAGATTTGAGGGCACAGACAGTTATTCTGAAAATAACAGGATATAGTATGGTAATCATCCTTAATTTCCTATTAACTTAATCTAAAGCCCTGTATAACCTACACTGTTTTACCATGACTGATCGTAATCAGATCTGGTTTGTATCGTAATCAGATCTGGTTTGTTGGATCTCTGTTTTGTATTGATAGGTTTTATTCAAAGCTGTTATGATTGATAGTATCAAGTATGAGAGTATAGGCAACTGCACTGAAGATGACAAGATTCACTAGAATATCCACTATGGTTTGATTATTACCTGCCTTTAAAGTTTTATACTGTCTGCAATGTTTTATTTTTACTAATTTTGTTATGTACTACTATATTCAATTATACTGCTATATTCAATTATGCCTGATGACATAGACAATTCTATTGAAGATAATAAGAGACAACTCAGTAATCATTGTAGACCACCTTGTATTGTGGTTTTATACGACTTTTTGGTTTCATGTTTTTATAGGAATTTGTTTTGTCTTGCTATGTTTTGTTTTTCCCTCTAATACAGAAAGGATAGAAATACATGCAGAGACTCATGCATGCGTAGCTGTTTACACTCTCACTGTTTGACTATCTACTTTGTATGCTTTAATTTTGTAACTTGAACAACTTTCTAAGAGGACAATATGTAATTTATTAACTAGTGATTTCTTACGGTTTATCTTTTTTTTGAAATTCTGTATTATTTCTACCCTTTACATGTTTTTTTTCTCTTTAAATAAAAAAAAAAGAATTATAATTACTATATTTCTTGCCTCAGCAAGCACCCAAACATGCTTATAAATTATTCATGTCATAAAGCATCAGGATTGCTCTGCAACAATAGAAAACATAAGTTTTAAATCCATCAGTAGTGTAAGGTTCTGCTACACCCACAGTAAAACAAGATAGCTAATAATAAAGAAAATACATTTATTCATTGCTTGTTTTGCTAGGTTTTTCTGTAATATACTGACATAATTATAAATTGAAATCTGAGGATTTGTAAAAGTAACTTACATGAAAATTTGAAAAATTCATATTACTATATTCTACATGAAAAATGGTTTTATTGTTATATTTTATTTGCTTTTTTTTTTTTTGTCTCTCTCATCTTTTTTGAGACAAGGGTTCACTGTGCAGTTTAGGCTGTCCTTGAACTCACCATATACCAGGCTGGCCTCAAACTCACAGTGATCCTCCTACCTCCTCCTTATAGGCATGCACCGCCATACTCAGCCTTGCTTGTAAATCTTGAACAGTTAAATATGTATTTAAACTTCAGTGGGGTTCAAACTTCAAATGTTCTTTTTAAAAAAAGTCCTACTTATCCTTATTCCAAGCAACTATTTCACCCTCATTAGAATAGGGCAGCTTACCAGTTCTTATGTATCCTTCCAAAAATACTTTAAAATGCCATTGTTTTCTTTATAGCCTTACATATATATATCATTGGCATTAACCTTAATTTATTTCCAATCTGTTTGTTTTTTAAACTTTCAGAGCTGCAGAAAATTAAGTGTCAAAAAAAAGAAAAGCTAGTACAGTGACATATATCTTACCTACTTTCACCAATTGTTAAATTTTGCCACATTTGCTTTCTCTCAGGCTTAATTTTTAGCATCTGTGTTCTAATTCTAAACTAATATTTAAGTTAAAAAATATGGAATACCTAGAAATCACTAAACTGAAAAATACTGCCTTCCAATGCTTTCAATATAATTACAGATTTGAGCGTATATAAAAGTATAATCACAATGCTATATTTTGCTACCTCATAATTGGTTTTTGTATCATAATAAAATGAGTCCTTCTATTTTGTTTTTCAGTAACCGTAATTTTAGGATATGAACCTAGGTGATTTCTAAAGATTTTAGAATACAAAGATGCCCATTATAAAGGTATCAATTTTGGTGCTTTTTAGTAAGACTCTTAGATATATTTGTTAGAGTTAAAAAATAACACTCTGGCTAGTGTGGTGGCATGTGGCTGTAGTTCCAGCTAGTCAAGAGGCTGAGGGAAGAGGATTGAGAGTTTTAGACTAGCCTGAGCAACATAGAGATTTCATCTTAAAAAGGCACAAAGAGTGAGGCATGGTATAGCACACACCTGTAATCTCAGCACTCAGGAGGCTGACACAGGGAGATCACTGTGAGATCAAGGCTAGCCCGAACTCAGATATATTTTTTTTTTTTCAAGACCCTGTCTCAAAAAACAACCCAAAAAGAAACATTCTGGGGGCCAAGGGGTGTAGCTCTTTGGTTGAGTGTTCACTTAGCACATATGAGGCCATATTTTTTTTTTCCATATGTGGCCTTATGTTCAATTCCCAACAGCAAAATATAAATTGAGTAACTATTTATTTACTTATTGAGGCAGGCATGGTGGTCCATACCTATGATTCTAGGGAAACTGAGGCAGTGGAATCACAAGTTGAAAAACCCAGCCTGAGCAATGTAGAAAGAGACTCATCAAGATCTTGTGTCAAAATAAAGGGCCAAATGTATAGCTCAGTACAAAGTCCTTGGGTTAAATCCCCCATACCACAGAATAAATAATAAAAAATCTGTTGTAACCATCTTTACACTGACAGAGTTGAGAAGAAGGAACGAGCCCGGTTAAAAACAGTAAAATTCAATTCTAAAGCAAGAGGAGATAAAGGGGTGAGTACATGAAGTCTTTTATTTCTAAAACTCAATAATTTTGCAAATAATAAACCTTTTGATAATGCTTATCTGAGCTGTGTTAAAATGAAAATGATTTTGCCATAGCAACTAACCAAAATAGCTCTTGCCATAGTGGTACTTTGCAGAAGTAATAAGCACTTATTAAATTAAAGCACCTATTTTACAGGCCTTTCCAAATTATCAAATTGTCATTTGATATATTCTTAGAATTTACATTTAGTCAGTATTATTTTTATAAATGAATTATCAGTGTTAATCATGAAAACTAGTTTAATAATGACTACTGTAGGTTCCCTTAAAATATGAACTAAGTCATAATTAAGTTTTCAGGTTGTTGAACATGAATTCATAGACATTTCCTCATTTTATAAGCCCTTAATTCTGGAAATCATTCCTTGGTAAACTATTTTAAATATTGGCATCAACATGAATCTTTTACTTGGCAAGAAAAAGAAAGTGATAGAAGTTTTATAGATGACCAAAAAGCATTTCAAAATTCCTTCATATGTATTTTAGATCTGTATTAGTTTTCATTGTACTTTCTGCTTGAATAAAATTTTGTTTATGAAAAGATGACAAAGATAGTTCCAGCTTCAGTTGTACTAAATATATGTACTTACTATCCTCAGCTGATCACAGTTGAGTCTTCTATGAGCCTGAAGATAGGGCTGATGGCATGTGATAGGGAAATAATTTTCACAGCTATGCTTTATGTCTCTTATTTTTTTTAATCTAAAGCGTAATTTCATAGGTCTTTTGACTGTATTTGAAATGAATTTGAAAATTCACTCAGCAAGTAAATTTACACTGTATACCTCTCTGATATCTCTGAACACTCAAACATAAAAGTTTAAAATTTAAATAAGATCCTTGGCCAAGAAATTAAATCTGTGTAAATTGTATATGTTCAGTTTTTTTGAAATAATAAATTCTTTTAAATTGTGGCTTTTTAATTGTATCTGAAGCAGTATATAAAAATAGCAATTTTTTATTGGAGGATAAATTCCAAAAAAAAATGCTTAGAATTTGAAATAAGTAGTGATTTTTGTGCTTGTTTTACGTATGTCCTTAAAAATATTTCAGTACACTACATCATCAATAAATTGAAAAAGAGGTTGCATGTTGTAACTTTTCTTTCTTACTATAAGAAGTTAACTGAATTAACTGCATATTTAAACCTCAGTCTTGTTTGCTGAACGTAACCAACTTTATACAATCACTGTGTTCTAACACAGCACCAAAAGTATGCATGATAACTAAGTGGGGTAAAAATACGCTTGCCATTGATACAGAACTGCATTTCTTTCCAGAATATTACTTTATGCCCTATTCCTCCTTTGCTTTTTCCTTACATGGTGATTTATGGACTTTATTTTCATTACAACATAACATTTCAGCTTTTCATTAACATTTCTAACATTCATTTGGCTATTTTGAAATACATACTGAAATTATATATACTTAACTATTTAATGTATAGATCATGAATTTGTGATGCTATCTCATGTTTATTGCACTCTTACAATATAGCATTGATGACAATAAATAGACAAGGTATTTTTATTGAAAATATAGAAAAACTGAAGATAGCTAACTCTTCAGTTTTGTATTTTCCCTGCACATTTTTGTCCTGTTCGCTTGTGCTGTTTTTATTTTCACTTTCAACAAATTCTTCACTTGGAGGTATTAAATGTAATACAGTTAATACATTTCTTAACTAACAAGCATTTCTTGTCTGTCCTGTATTGATATCTTTATGATATCTTATTTTGGCTAACTGCAAAGATACCAAAAATCAAAACATTTTAAACTTCATGTTTCTTTTGGTTATATGCTGTGAAACTGACTCTGACCACAATATATGCAGTAAGATGGATGAATAACCTTTCCTAAAACATGTATCATCAGTTTTATTAAATATCAAAAATTACTAAATTCAAAACCAGTAATTCTTATGAATGAAAAGATTTTAAACTTTCCTAAATTAGATTACCATACATTTTCTTTACTAAAAGTTAAAATTTTCTTTCTCCTTTGTTAACATTTAAGTTCATAGAAAAAATTTTATTCAGATAATGCTACTTGACAGTTTATAAAATAGTTATAAACCTGTATTTCTCCATAAGACTTTACTCATCAGCAGAATGTTTAACTTCTGCTTAAAGTTCTATCATCTAGTTTCTCAAAGCCTTCAAATGTTAAGGTTCAAGTCAAGACAGTCCGCTTGGCTAATGAACTGTGGATTTACTAACCCTGAATTATTGATATGAAAAGCAAAAATTGCCAGGCATGGTGGCTCACACCTGTAATCCCAGCACTCGGGAGGCTGAGGCAGGAGGATCATTGCGAGTTCAAGACCAGCCTGGACTACAAAGTGAGCTCAAGGCCAACCTGAATAGCGAGATCCTGTCTCAAAAAGACAAACAAAAAAAAAAAGTGAAAATGAAAATTCAGCCTTATTTTTGTAAAGATTCTTTTTGAAATAAATCTCAAATCTTAAGTTGCAACTAAAGGTCAGTTTACTTTAGCACCTTAATCACTGGCATCACTTGGGTTAAGCTAAGGGTGTGCCAAAACACGCTGCTTAGTGTCAGTATGCTCCAGCATGATGTGTCAGAGTCACCTTTCCTGCAGAGAATACATTCTAGTCTCTTCAGTGAATGCCCAAAACTGGACTGCACAAAACCCTATGTACACAATATAGATACTTACCTATGATAAACATGTAATACATAAAGCATAGTAAAAAATTAATAATGTAATAAAATAGAATGTAACATACTGTAATAAAACTTTGAGCATCACTATTCATTTACTTTAAGGACATTATTGAGTAAAATAGAGCTAACTTAAACTCAGGTAGTATGATAGAGACAGTCAATTTGAGAGCCAAGATGAGTACTGAATGACTAAAAGGCATTGTCTTGTGATTTTGCTTTCTGGGAGTTAACTATGTTCTGAAAATATTAAATGGAAAATTCCAGGAATAAATATTCCCTAACTTTTAAATTGCATACTGATCTGAGTTGCATGATGGAATCTCAGGCTCTTCCTGCTCTGTCTTGCCAAGGATGTGAGTTGTCCTTTTGTGACAAAAGCAAATCAGTGTATTGAGAGAGCAAAGATAACTTTTCTTTGACTATATGCCTGATGGACTTCTTAGTTTTCTAATTTATACCTTAAGTATTTTTATTTTTATCTTCCCCCAAAAAAAGATTGTTCTAAAATAGCATTACCAACGTTTTCATAATTATTTTGATTTTTAATACTGCTTTTTTTGTAGCCAAAAATAAAAGAATAAAGGAAAAACTGTGGTTATACGAAGGTAAAATAAAAATGACTACTTAATGCATAAAAAATAATTGAGCAGCATACTTTCACTAGCTGGGTGTGGGGTGTGTGGTGCACCTGTAATCCCAGCTACTTGGAAGCATTGTAGCTCAGATACAAAGCACTCGCCTATCTTGTATAAGGCCTGGGCTCAATTTCCACTTCTTGGAGGAAAAAAATTTCTTGTAGAGCACCTAGTACTATATTTGAAAGTTTTTCTGGAAAAATAAAGATTCATTAAAAAATAATATTAGCTTGGTTTGTACTGTAGTAGTAATCTGATTTACTCCTCATCTTTTTTGTCAAGTAGCATTTATTTTTTTAAGGTATATGAATTGTCTTCTTCAAATTTCAAAAATACTTTCATTTGCAAAATGTTACAAAAGTTTATGCAAAATTAGAAATTCACTATTTGTGTGAACAATGTGAAGACTGCACACTGTGGATACAGACTGCACACTGTGGTCATAAGAGTCAGCTTCCACAGAGCTGCTAGGGCTGGGCCTTTGTACACACAGACAGTAGACATCCCTTTGTTTTGCCCCTCCTTCTCTTCTTCAGCAGTCATTCAATGACAAGCGTAAAAAGAACCTCTTTTCCCGAAAATTCCCCTTCTACAAGAACAAGGACCAGAGTGAGCAGGAAACAAGTGATGCTGACCGTAAGTATGTGGATCCAGTGGTCAACTGAAGATAAATATAGAGGGACCTACTGCCCTGCAGTTGGTTGTTACCATGGAGACAGTTTCAAGAGCTGCAGCAGGTTACTAATTGTCTTAACAGGAGGAAACTTACTAGGGATAAGTTCATTTATGTGTCAGTCTTAACTCTTTCTGGCACCTTAAGAATTCTTAAAGTAGACCAAGTTGTTATATCCTTATAACTTAAACATATGAAAAAGCAAATATAATTACTTGAAATAAGAATTATTTAACATAACATATTCAAAAAGATGTTCTAGAAGAAAAACATAGTTACCTAATTTCTAGATATAGCATTGCCAGTCTTTGATTCTAGTTCATCTGGAATCATCTCATTTTATCCTGTTTCTTCATTATATCAAGACAGTGTGAGTTTTCCTTTAAAATAGCAAGAAATGGCTTAAAAATTTACCTATCTACCCTAATTGGTCACTAAGCCAGAATTTGTATTCTTTTGTAGATTACATGTAGCTAGTAGCTTATTCTAAACTTCTAGAAATCTATAAAAATGCTCTGTTAGATGTGTATACCTGTAATGGTCTTGGAACTGTCTCTTACTGTACAACCAATTTTATGCATTACTGACAACTATTTTCTTTGATTATCTTTTTATTGCTTGCTCTCTGGGGACTACTCTCTACAGGAGATCCCTGACGACTTGGGATCAAAAGGCCTGAGTAAGTGATCAAAATACTCCCAAGTTATGTTTTAACCTCCATCTGCAAACCTACCTTGTTCAGATACATTTGAGGTTCATGGTAGTAATGCCCTTCTGGCATGAGGAGGTGTGTGATTTAGATTGCTTTTAGACTTTCCTTGTTTATAACATGCTTGGGATTTTTATTTCTGTAACATATACCTTTTGTTATGTTCCATTTTTTTTTTTTTACACATCACTTGAAAAACACTATGTTCATAATTATATTTTCCTTTTTAGTAACTGTTATGGCAGCTACTTTTACTAGGGATTTTTTAAAATTAGATTCTTAAAAAATTTTTAATACTACTACCTACATTTGCTAGGATGTAGAAATATACATTCATAGTTTTGTCTTTTTTTGTTGTTGTCATTGTTAAAATAAATTACAGTCATTTTTATGTGTTAGAAAAGTATATCTGTGCCATACTTGGTGGTGCACCCCTGTAATCTCAGCACTCTGAAAGTCTGAGGCAGGAAGATCACAGATTTAAGCCCAGCCTATGCATCTTAGCAACTTAAAAAGACTTTGTCTCAAGGTTTTTTTAAAAAAATGTGGTGGCGGAGGTATATACACATACATGTGACTATTATGTAAAAAATATGAAAAAACAGACTTTAATTATTAGAGAATAAGTGTAGGCATCAAGTCCAGGTAGTGGGGGGCATTACTTTTTTTTTAAGGAGATTACAAATTTTTAGAAGAATTGTAAGAAATACTATCCTTTGTTTTAACCAAGATGATTTTGGTCTTTTCTATGTTAATTTTTTAGCCAGTACTTAATCTTCATAAAATATTCAGCAAATACATGAATCAAAAAGCCATTTGAACAGAATGTCTTTTTATTTCGGATGTTTTCAAAGTACTGGACTATTTAGCTAGTATTATTAAGTAATTGTAGGTGACAGTTTCACTTGGTCACTTTCTCATCACTTGAGACAAAACACCCAACACTCACACTTAAAAGAGAGGACAGGTTTATTTTGACTCATAGTTTCAGTCCATGGTCAGAAACAGGACAGCAAAGGATCATGGTAGAAGGAAAAATGCTTAACTCGTGGCAAGCAGAGAATGAGAGAGATTACACCGTTCCAGGTCACACTCCCAGTGACTCTCCTTCAACCAGACCTGCCTCCTACAGCACGTTAGGCTGTGAACTCATCAGTGGATGATTTATTTTGAAGTTGACATTATGTTAAAGGCAAAAATGGGAGTTAGGAATTTGTCAAATTTGTGGAAAACTCAGAAAAAAGAACTAAATGAAAAACTTATCTCCCATATTGACATTGTTACGGTATATGATAATTATGCCATAACCTTATATGTCTGCTTCCAGTTGAGGATACAATATGAACAATGATGATTAACAGTGTTAATAAGAAAACAGTTTTGATTTTTCAGTACATCAAGAGGATTAGTTGAATAATAGTTATCTGTGCTTCATTGCACAGGAATTGAAAGAATTTATTCACCCAGTCACTTGATTAGATCAAAATTTTGTTCAGAAAAGATTTAGGGAGATAGTAATTTCAGTAAAAGTCCAGCAGCTCCTAGCGTGTTCCCCACTCACCACCGCCAACCCCTCCTCTCCTGCTAGTGCCATGGAGCCCAAGCCGCCACTGCCGTCACAGCACAGGCACTGTGGCATCTGGAGTTACACGGAATGATGAAGTCATCAAAGTTTTTAATGATTTGAAAGTAAGGAAATCTACACAAGAGGAGATCAAAAAGTGAAAGAAAGTTCTCTTCCATTTAAGCAATGACAAAAGACATAATTGTAGAGGAAGCAAAGCACTTCTGGGGCTCCTGAAAGTGCACTATTAAAAAGCAAGATGATTTACACTAGCTCTAAAGATGCCTTTAAAGGGCCGGGGATTTAGCTCAGTGGCATAAGCGCCTGCCTGGCAAGCGTAAGGTCATGAGTTCAATTCCCAGTACCGCAAAAAAAAAAAGCCATTAAAAAGAAATTTGCAGGTATTAAACAGGAGTGGCAAGTAAATGATATTAAGGATCATTCAACACTTGGAGAGTAACGAGGAGGCAATGTAGTAGTGTCACTGGAAGGGAAACTATTATAAAATGACAGTCAAGTGCCATCTGGATCCTTAAGGGCTTTCATTTTTCCAGCTGAGTCTTTTGGAATAGCATTAGGTTTTGTTTTTTATTTTGTTCCCTTTCCACTGGACCCTTGGAGCACAGTGAATGAAGGAGATACCATTCATTTAAGCAGCTTGTCAATGATTGCCATTAAACTGTTTTAACACTGTTACTTTTTTTTTTTTTTTTTGGTACTGAGGATTGAACTCGCAAACTCACGCTTGCCAGGCGGGTACCTATGCTGCAAAGCTAAACACCCCTTAACACCATTACTTTTATGTTCAGTCCAATAAATGCCTTCCCATCCTAGCCAAAACTACTGGTTACATGCCTCCCTTGCTGCAAGCACTACAATGAAAGTGATTGTCATTGTGAATACTGCAGAGGATAAGCTAATTGAATGCCTTCAAAGTGTTAGCCGCTGGTCAGATAGTACACTTTTTTCAGTGTTATTTATAGTTGCACTTGATTGCAGTTCTGTGATGCACTCAGCATTGACACATTTCACCTGCCTTGGCAAGCCTACTTTTGTGACATGGTAACACAGATATAATACAATGCATTAAAAGCACTTTTTTTGTAATGAGTTTAATCCTCTGAAAAGAATGCCAATTGTTTTATTAACTATCATCAGTTTATCCTAGTACCTCAGTGTTCATTCCTGTTACCTGCATATCTTAAATAACTGTTACAGTATTAATGCCTTTGTGTTTTTTTTTTTTTGTTGAGTATACACTACTGAATAAGTGTAGAAGTTTTACATTTAGCATGTGAGTCTTGGCAACCATAAAGATAGTTTGAATGTCAATCATGATGGCAGTTTCTTTATAAAGGAACCTTAAATGGAATATTATTTTGAGATCAAACTTCCTACAAAAAAATGGTCACATTGTAATTAAAAGTGTAGCATATTACAGAACTAAGTTCTACCAGTAAGAAACAAGATGGTCCATTAGAAAACTAGACAGAATAAGGTAGGTGTGTTAGCTGTGCATTACTTGTAGCAAACACCCGAGATAACCAGTGTACAAAGTAGAAAACATTAGTTTGATTCACAATTTTGAGGTTGCATGACCTGAATGAGGGGCTGTGTTGTGTTTCAGTCTGTGGCAAGGCAGTCATCTTGTCAGGGGAATGCATGGTGGGACAAGCAGCTGACCTCCTAAGCCCTGCCTTCCAATAGTACCAAGGTGTAGGGCACCAGGCCTTTAACATAGAAGCCTTTGAAGAACTTTCCAGATCCAAACTGTACCAACAAGAATACTCAAAAGACGAACAAATGAAATAAGCATTATACAGTTGTTTAATCTCCCTAGGAATCAGTAAACCAAGTAATGTGTTTGACCTGTCATTTCAGCAGACTTTTCTTTCAAAGGTTCTATGGAGTGGCTTCTTCAATATATCATGGTTAGGAATACAAGTTGATTAGAGCCTTTCTGGGAAAAGTATTTTTTAGTCTTCAAGGAAATTCCTCAGAAGACATAAACAGAGATAGAGAAAAAGGTTATATATTATAATGTTAATTTTAATAGTATTTAGAAATGCCAAAATTAAAAACATCTTAGTTGAGGAATGGTTAATAAAGTATGATTTATTCATATCTTATAGTATTGTGTAACCATTGAAATTATATTTTTAATAACATGGAAAATGCTCAAAATATAAATGGAAAAAAGTAAAAATATTAAAATGTACATACCCCTCAGATCTGCAAATAAAATATGTCTGAGGCTATTTTGAAAAAGGCTGTTTTGAACATACTTGTACATCTTTTGATGAGCATATGTATGCCTTTTGGAAAAATATCTTAAGGGAAGTATTGCTAGGTTATACATATCCATGTGTTCAGTTTTAGTGGATACAGATGGCCTTCTGTCCTACTGGTTCCACATCTGTGTATTCAATCAGTCATGGATCAAAAATACTTGAGGGGAATATTCCACAAATGTCCAAAAAGCAAAAATTGAACTTGCTGCATGCATCATGTAAATGAAGGGATTGTGGGCCCAGCCTACTGTAGCCACCTGCCATTTCATAGATCCACAGTCTCACCATCTCTTTTTTGAGCATTGTTCACTTTACATCTTTTTCATGTACCTCTTGTAGTTAGTCTTTTGATGGTTTTTGTGCACTGGACCGACTTTTTCTTGTCATTATTCCTAAACACAGTGTAACAGCTATTTATAAAACAATTATATTGCACTGGATGTTATTAAGCAATCCAGAGATGGTTTAAAGTAAGTGGAAAGGCATGTACAGGTTACATGCAGATACTGTACTGTTTTATATAAGGGATTTTTGCATCTTCAGATTTTGGCCTCCCCCTGGGGTCTTAGAACCAGTCCTCCCTAGACACTGAGGGATGGCTGTGTTGTCATATGATCCCCAGTTTGCCTACACAGGTATATGAGTTCCAGCTACATCTTTATCTGTACTTGGTTTGTTTTGTTTCTTCTTTTTTTTTTTTTTTTCATTTTAGCCATTCTAGTAGATGATAGAAATACCCTTTGTCTTTTAATTCTCTCTTCTCTGATAAGTAAATTTGAATACCTAGTTTATATGTGTATTGTATATGGCTATATTAATAACTTCCTTGGCAAAGTACCTTCTTTTGCCATTGTTTTGCTTTTGTTTCCAAGATAGAAGGAATTGAACCCAGAGTCTCCTGCATCCTTAAGCACGTGTTCTGCCACTGAGCTATATCCCAGCTCAAGGCTCTAGAAAATTATAATTTTTTAATTATGAGAGGAAAAAAGCACTTCTGATAAGTTCCCAAGCAGTGATGGACTGTGTAAGACTATATAGCATTCATAATTTGCAAATTTTGAATGTTGTATAGAGTCTTACAAAGTTCAAGATTAATAGAATTTTTAATTGAAATGTGATAATAGTAACTTTACTATTATATGTCAGCTACAGTTGATAGTAGAATAGTAAAAATGAATTCCACAAGTTAATTTACCCAGCCTTCATAATTATCAACTCAACATTAATTAATTTTGTTTCTTCTGTATTTCCACTTCACCTCATAATTAATTTTTCTCTCTTTTATAAATTTATGTTGCTGAACATAGTATTAATCCTAATATAAAGCAAGGATTTTGTAATGTTACATTCCTACTTTTGAGAATAAATTTCAAGTAGGACAGGTAAAAAGCTGCAAAAATGAATGCATTTGTTTAAATATTGATGTTTGTGAGAAGTTTAAAGCAAACTAAAATGTCTAAATTATAAATGATAAATCATAATTTATTAGTCCAGTGAAATATTCTACAATTTTAAATGATTGCTTTGTCCATGTACTAACAAACTTTTTAAATATAAGCTTTAAAAAACCACAGTTGTTTTTTGAACTCATGACCTCACACTTGCCAGGCAGATGCTTAAGCCACTGAGCTAAATTCCCGGCCCCAAAAAACTATAGTTTTACCTGTGGTTGTCAGATGTTAGTCAGTTCTACTTGTGTTTTTGAAGTTGCTGCTTTAACCATGATTGAGAAGTTACAGCTTGTCTTTGCAGGGTAGAATAGTAGACATTTTTTCACTACAGCAGGAATTCACGAATTAATTTTTTTTTTAACTTGAAATCTTAAGTTCTGCCATTCTCTGTGCTTTCTCATAGTGCTACTTGATTTTGGGAAACCCAATAAGGGGGTATTGTGGTGTAACCAATATTTGTTTGTACTCAGATTTTTTTTTCCTTTTTTTTGAAAAAAAAAAAATTCTTTCCCTAACATTAGAAATTCAGGTTTTCCTCTTATTGAAAGGGATTCTTTTAGTCTTTGAAAAATAAAAGTGTTTTTTGTTCAAGGAAGATTTGAGAGATTACATTTACATATATAAAAGGAGTATCTTTTGTTTGCTATACAGCCAAGTTATTAAATGAAATTATTTTGAGGGGAAGTTAAGATTTTTTTTTTGTACTGGGGGTTGAACTCATGACCTTATGCAGCAAGATGTATTTTTGACAAGATGTATTTGTTTTGATTTTTTTTTTCATGTTTTGCAAAGCAGCCACTGTCAGTTTTATCAAAACGGAATATCTTTTAAAATCCAATCCCAACCTAAAGAATTCCTTCTCACTTACTATTTTTGAGAGATTGAATTTGTGAATCTAATATGCTTTGTATGATCTCAAAAACATGAATTTTTTCTCTTCAGGAACAAGAGATGCTTTGCTAAAAATAAGACCTATTTTTAAATTACAGAGACACCCCTATCTTAAATTGGACATCTGTTTGCTCAAATAAAACTTGTCTGCTTTGATGTTTCATGTAACTAAAATAGTGCAAACAAATTTTCTCATTTTGGGTTTTATTTCTACATTTTATCTAATTTAGGATTACTTTGCCTTGCCATGTTCTGCTTGCTATGTATATTAGAGGTTTTGTTCATGAACCATATTATAAAATAAAGCATTATCTTTAATTACAGGTATTTTCTCTTGCTGATTCATATTTATTTGTTTAAACAATTAAGTTTTTAAAGATCAAAAATGCTTTTTAAAAATGTTTTGGTTATATGTGATTTATATCTCAACATTTTGTAATGTATGTTGCTATGTTTTACTTTGATAATTTAATTTTTATCAGCTTTTTAAACTCATGACACTTTTATTTTTCTCATTGTCCTGCAATTTCAGAGCATGTAACTTCTAATGCCAGCGATAGTGAAAGTAGTTACCGTAAGTGTTTTAAGTTACTTGTTCTTTTGTAATCTGAAGTAGTACATATCCTTTGGTTGATTTTTCCTTAGTTAATATCTGTTCTAACAACTGAAAATCAGATGCTTAGTTTTAAAAGCAAGGAAAGTCAAATTATGTTCTTGAAAAATCTACTGCCAGTTGAGTGTCTATCCAAATTCTAAAACTTTTTAGCTGCAATGCGATGCTCAAGAATTTTCAAATTTTGAAGAATTTCACATTTCAAGTGCAAAAGGAAAAACTTAAATCTGAAACACTCCTGGGCTGACCAGTTTGTATAAAGGATACTCAGTCTATATATATATGGATCAGAGGTTAACATCCAAATTTTTTAAGAAAATGCTAAAACCTTTTTTATGAATAGTTTTATTAATAGCACATATGTATATCTTTTATAAAAAGTAGATATCTGGCTAAATGAGAAGTAAACTTGTATTTTGACATTTTGTTTAATTTTATTTTTAACATGAACACTAAAATAATTTTTCAATAATGCCAGGTTACATTTAACTTTATTTCCTTTCTCCTGTGTCACCAATATTGGTCTGGATCAAGTCATCATTTTTCACCACCTGTTGGTTAGAGTAAGAAATGAAGAAGAAAAACTTTTCAGTCATTGCTCAAAAATATAATACTGTTTTCTTTGTATTTCATATTACATTCTTGGTATTCTTACATGGGGTAGACATGTGAAGTCTTTTAAACAAATTGGGGCATGGGAGGATGGGAAAGTACATGAATATTACCAGTCGTAGCATCTTAAAAATTAAAATTTTCTAACTTTTTTTTTTTTACTGCTGTCTAATATGAAAGTAATCTTGATTACAGATGAGTATGGCTGCCCAAAAGGTCCATTCTGTTCATATCAGTCCCTACTATTTTTTCATGTTGACAGTATATACTTTTAACTCACATTCATTTTGGTTCGCTATTCTTTTCTACATAAGAATCTCTTAGTAATTTTTTTGAGGTGGAAATGTGATTTCAGCATTTTAGTAATTTACAACTAGAAAGCCACTATAGAATAGTTGAGAGCTTTCTAAACTAAAGAGAAGTAATGAAAGTATATACTGTCTCTTTTATCATTTGCATGAATTATTAAGGTGTGGAATATTCAAATTGCATGTTTTTGTTAGTATGTGAACCATGTTTAACATCCAGTACTTTAAAAAGCAGCTTGTAAAATATGTTTTATATACTATAATAATAAAATTTAAAACAAATTATATATTTTAAAGCAGGAAAGAATACTTATACCAATATGTGAATTTAAAAGAACAGCTGAATACTTACAATGTAAACCAGTGACAAAATTAGTGATAGTTGTTACAGAACTTCATAATCAAAGAAAAAATGTTCAATTTTGATTGCTTTTATTGAGCCACTTAGATTCTAGGTTTTTTCCTACTTCGTTAGTATGTTTTAAGAACTAGAATTTTTAACTTTTTAATCCTTTTCAAATTTTCAGACTTTTTTATTTAGCATATCTTCTAAGCTCTACCCCTCTTATGTAATTCAGAAGCTTTAAGGTGTTTTAAGATCAAAACAAACTATATTTAATTTCTTCACTATTAATTTGACTCATTTTTGTTGGAAGGAAAGGATTTAATTTTTCAAAAGATCTTTTTAACGATTTAAATGCTATTTTTTTAAAGTTTGATGAATAAGAATAATGCATGAACTTTTTCATCAGTGAAACAGTGACAGTATTTTTACACTTGTATTTATTTTTAAAACAAAAGATACTTTGCTAAATATTATACTTGGTGGGACCAAAAGAGTAGTACTTTTTAACAGGAAATTATGTAATATACATATATGTGGAACTATTCACATTAGTCATTAAAAGTTTTTAATAGTATTAATCTTTCAGAGATTTAATAGTTCTTAAATTCTAAAATTAATAGCACATACTCAGCATCACAAATATTTTAATAGATTTGATCTGTAAGCACAGAATGTGTTAATAACATTTATATTTGGTTATATTTATTAAGCTTAAATCTTTATAATGTAATTTGCCTTTTTTTACTGAGTCTTGCTATATAAATCATTTTGAAGTAAACTCTGTTTTTATATATATTTTTGTTTTCTCAGGAAAAGTCTAGTAATTTATGTGTTAAATATAAAGAATTAGATTCATATTTATTATCTTTCCAGGTTTTTTTATCTGTGCTTTAACTTCCTAATAGGTGGTCAAGAAGAATATGTCTTGTCTTATGAACCAGTGAATCAGCAAGAAGGTTTGTGAAGTCTATTGGTCTTTTACAATCTTACAGAAAACAAACAGAACAAAAACTCTTTGGAAAATAGGTCTCTATCATGCTGCAAACAAATTTCATATTAGAATTTTACTATTTATATATATTTATGTAGAAATTTTTATCTGAATTTTATGAAATGAAGTTTAGTTCATAGTGTGCTAGAATGAAATCATTTTACATTGACTGATTTATAATGGTGTTTTATTTCATAAGCAACCTCTTTCCAGTATCCATAATGACAATACTGTTTTTCCAGTAACCCTTTTCTAAAGCCTTAAAAGTATTTCATTTGACCTTTTTTGTGTGTGCATTATCCTTGTCCAAGGAGGTTCTAGGCCCTTTTTATTCTTCTTCTGTTATATGCTCCTTATTAATAACCTCTTTTACAGCCTTCCTGACAGTGTTAGTTCCAGTTCTCAATACTAATCTCCCTTCTTCCACCATGACCCTTGAGAACCCAGTATATACCCTCTATTAGATCATCTTTCTAGATTATTACTATGATTATAACACCACACCAAATTTTTTACTTTTCTCAGCTCCTTTCAGTTTCTATTTGTGAAACCATATACTTTGCTTTCACATTTATAATAAGCTAATATTAGTAATATGTAGAAACATTATCTGTTAAACTGCTGAGTTTCACTCAGTTGACTTCTAGTTGGAAATTGAGTAAAGTTGAGTATCTTAATAAAGCTTTGTAAAATACCAAGTTAGTCATGTTTAGTTGATGAAGTGATACAAAGAATAACAAAGAAACTATAACAGCTCAAGAGGATGTTATTCTCTGGTGGAAGTACATTAATATTTATTGAGTGTTTATTCCTTTTAACATGTAGTTTATCTTTATAGTTAATTATACTCGACCAGTTATCATATTGGGACCTATGAAAGACAGGATAAATGATGACTTGATCTCGGAATTTCCTGACAAATTTGGATCCTGTGTTCCTCGTGAGTAACCACATAAAAACTCCTAACTGGTGTTCTTAACATTCCCTGTTAGTGTATTTGACAAAAATAAACAACCATTTTTAATGGTTCATGGTTATTTTATCAGTTTTATCCTCCATACTATTTTTACATATATAAATTGTCTGTTGCATTGAGCTTTACAGTAATCTAAATAGAAAATGAATTAATTGTGTTTTTAATACTAAGAACTTCCCCAAGTTTCTTTCTGTTAAAGATACAACTAGACCAAAACGAGATTATGAGGTCGACGGAAGAGATTACCATTTTGTGACTTCAAGAGAGCAGATGGAAAAAGATATCCAAGAACATAAATTCATTGAAGCTGGCCAATATAACAACCATCTGTATGGAACAAGTGTTCAGTCTGTGCGAGAAGTAGCTGAAAAGGTAACCCTCGAAGTAACCTGGAATAAAGTTTCTAATCAGGTGTTCCCTTGACAGTATAAATGGTGATAGGATAGGAATTTTTACTTTACATGTATGAAAAAATATGCTAGATGGTGCAGCTTTGATTACTTTTCTTATGTGATGAATTTATTTACTTAAATATTTAATTTTAGTTAAAAATATTCAGGATAAAACATAATATAGATAAAATAAGATTAGAAATGGTAGCATGAATTTCTCTAAAAAGGGAAGCTGTTACTTTAAGATCTTTTTTTGTAAGTAGACTTTTTGTCTGGCCCTACTCTTCAACTTATATGGTATGTTGAAGAGCTAAGATCAGCAATGTCTATCCCTGAAAGTGAATGAGATGTTCACAGTAAATGTAGTTGCACTGTTACTGAGATTAAACAAAAAGTTCTCTTAAGTCTCCAAAAACAATTTTTAAACATAACACCGTACTAACAATAGATTTCTGGAAGCATCCTTCAGAGTATTTCACTATGACATAGTGTTAAAACATATTTAAGGTAAAGCCAAAATAGTGTTCCTCCTGGGCATATTGTTGTGCTTAATCAATCTTTGGGTCTAGAAAAGAAAATCAAATTATTTCATACTTTAGAACTAATAGTTTAAGACGTAGGCTTGAAATACATATTAAACAGTAACTCAGCATGTCAGTTTTCCATGTGTATGTGTTGCTTTTGCTGTCATGATTTTCTTTAATTCTGTTTAGTTTTACATTTCTGAGGCATACATGTTGTATACTCTTCTGTACTCACATAAACGTTCTGTACTCTTCAAAACAGTGATCAGAAAAAGGCAGTGACTGCAGAACTCTGCCAGCTTGGTGGAGAGTAAGGAGACATTACACCTGAATGCAGTGGGTGATCCTGGATTGAATCCTAGACCAGAAAAAAAATTTTTTTATATTAAAGGTCATTATTAGATGACATTTAGAGTTATACTGTGATTTTGTATGAGCTGCCACTATTGTCAGAAATATAGAGTAAAGGAACATTAAGTCTGCAGTTTACTCTCAAACTATTATGTACATTTATTGAGAAAACAAAACAAATGAAATAGAATGTTAGTATTGCTGTGGGGTTTTTTATTTTTTAGCAATCATGTAAAATATTACCATTAAAATAAGTAATAATACATTTTTTACTTTTGTTTGCAGTATTTAACAAATTAATTTTTTATTTTCAATATATCTGCTATGTTGAAATGATCATTTATTTATTTGCATGCATGCAAGGCTTTTGCTTGCAACATGCTTTATGAGGGAGAGGACCTGATTTAAAATACATTGTAATAAAATCTGATAAATCAGTTGGGCATGGCAGTATGTGCCTGAAATCCCAGCACTTAAGAGACAGGGTCAAGATTATAATAAGTTCAAGGCCAGTCTGGGGTATATAGAAAGAAAGACTCTGTGTCAAAAAAGAAAGTACACAGTCCATGAAATACAAATGAGTCCCATTCTGGGAAAACTCCTGTAAGTCGGATTTATTTGTGTCCAACAAAGTTCAAGTCTTACACAGTATACCTGTGTAAGTTTGCAACTGTGACTCAAATGTTCAGAAATCAGGGACTTACTGTACTACCCTGTTTAACATGGGAATGTTCATTTTTAAAAATGTAAAATGACATTTGCTGGTGAATTTAAACATGTCAGAAAAGTGGTCATTTAAATTCAGAATTCAGGCTCCTAATTTCCAGTTAATGATAAAGTATTTGCTAATTCCTTAAAAAAATGAAAAATAACAGAACAAAAAAGTAACAGAATGTGAGATTTAACACATTTATTCACTTTAGAAGATTGTTGTTATTCTAGGATTCTTTGCTCTCTATTGATCATATATTCTTTTATAAAATTATGGTTATTTGAAGATGGTAGTTTGAAATCTTTTTACTAATGCCCTTTCTTAACAAAATTAAAGGAAGGAACCCAACACTAGTCACCATTTTGGGAAATTACTGATCTGTAACAGCTAGAAGTCTTAATACTGTATTTTGTTACTTTTTAAATGTAGTAATTATTTGAGAATCACAGGTTAATTATTCATAACAATTATCATTGTTTTGTTTCATTTTCCCTCTAAAATTTGCTAGTAAGAATGATAATTTGCCTAAAATGATCCAAACATCATAATCTAGATTTTGTGCCTGTAGGAAATGTACTTTGATATAGTTGAGAAGACTTTGTTTTTTTATTTTAGGGTAAACACTGTATCCTCGATGTATCTGGAAATGCCATAAAGAGATTACAGATTGCACAACTTTATCCAATATCCATTTTTATCAAGCCCAAATCCATGGAAAATATCATGTAAGTGTGAATGCCTAATATGTAGTCTCTAAACACAAACCTAGTTACCGTTGATTAATGTTCCGTGCATCTCAGCTTATCTACAAAATATAGAGAATAATAGTATGCATACCACCTTGTAGGGTGTACGTACCAGTGGATGAGTATTAAATACACACTGTATGATGTTAACCATAATTGTCACCGTCACCATTAATATTATCAAAATCCAAGGTAGATCTGTTAGAATTTTAAATAGCCACATGTAGCCAAGAGTGAAAACAGTGGGTAGTGCAGTTCTAAGAACCATTACGAGATTAAAAAGTATATTACAACGTAATAGCCAAAAAAAATCTAAACAAAAGTTTAAAAAGCAAATACAAACATAGAACACATAGTTCAAAACAATATAGACAAGAGGGCTTAAGTGAATTCAGATATTTCAGTAAGTGGACTACTTTCTGTTTATTGCCAGAATAAATGCTAAATTTTCTAATTAAAAGGCAAAATTTGTCAGAAAAGATGAAAAAAAACAATTACATTGTTTTCTTGAGATAACAATAATTTTAGGCTGTTAAAAGGTTGAAAATAAAAGATTCCTAAAGATATATCGTGTGAATGTGAACCAAAAGTAGACTAGCTAGTTTTTCGTTACTATCAAAGTATACATTAAAATGAAAAGTATTACTAAAGAGGTACCATATATTTAATAAAATGCAGGATATAGAGCTGGACTGTAGTTGCTCAGGGCCCTGGGTTTGAGCTCCCGCACAGCCAAAGAAACTATTAAAAAAGGAAACCCAAAGATCAAAATGAAGGATATATGCCATCAGGAAAATCCATGTATACAATTGTTTGCACTTGATAATACACCCTCAAAATAGTAAAGTACAAATTTAGAGGAACAAAGATAATTCCAAGATTATGGGGAAACCTAACATACCTGTCAGGAAATGACATTTTAAAAATCAAGGATATGGAACTGCACAGATTTAAAACTTTCTTAAAGGGCAAGGGTTGTAAGTTTACAGAAGGATGCTTGCTTAGCATACACCAAAGCAGCTGGGTTCAATCCCCTTACACCACAAAGGAAAAAAAGTGGTGGAACTGGAGAGACAACAGAATAAAATGGATTGGGCACATCACAAAAGAGGATCTCTAAATAATAGCACCAGAAGTCCATCCCTCTCTGCCTAAAAAACAATCATACGTCAGCATCTGTCTGATAATTATTTTGGAACTCTGATCTCTGTTGAAAAGTTGCAGCTTCCCTTTAGTTCATAGTAGTAGCAACTGCTCAGCTCCATAACAGGCAGCCATGCAGGTATTCCTTGAGTCCTTAGCACATAAGTTGTGAGACCCAGCATGGCCAGCAGGTTCCTGGTCTCCAAATGCCAGGGGTCTATGGTGTGATACAGGATTGCTGTTTCTGATCTTGCAAGTATAAAGACAAAGGTAGTGAGCTGTCATTGTCCTTTCCTGCTCCCAAGGCTGGGATAAAGGAACTTACAAGGATTTAAAGGATCAGCACCTTTTCCCCTCTTTTTATGACCAGTCCAGAGCATTCAGATATATAGGGGAGATCTAGAGAGCCATTGTGTATTACTAGGGTAAAACACAGTCTCAAAAAATGTGTGAGAAAAAAAAAGCCTAAGTTTACACCTCAAGCTAATCCTCAGCACAGAAATACTGTGCACAATAAATTTTAAATACACCAGCAAACCTTGGGGAAAAGGAAAAGTTTGGTCTATAGACTTATCACATGATAAGACTCAAACGTCCAGTTTTTAACCCAAAAAACCACAAAGCATACAAAGAAACAGTAAAGTATTGCCCATTCGAAGAAAAAATAAATTAATAGAAATGATCTCTAAGACCAGGTGTAAGACTTACTAGACACCAAAGACTTTTAACTTTAAAAAGATGCACAAAGAACTAAAAGACATGAACAATGTCAAAGAAATGATATATGAGCACAATGGAAATACCAATAAAAAGAAAACCAAAAAGAGAAATGAAAAAAAAAAATTCTGGACCAAAAAGAACAGTAATTGAATTAGTTTTAATGCACTGAAGAGATTCCACAGCAGACAGAAGAATCAGCAGATTTAAAGATAGGATACTGGAGGTGAGTGTGGCAGCACATGCCGTATTCCCAGCCTTCAAGAAACTAAAGCAGGAGAATGGCCATGAGTTCAGTTCAGCACGGGCTAGATTGAAGACTGTGTCTCAAAAAAAAAAAAAAAGCCAGTGGAAATTACCAAGTGTCCAGAACAGAAGAAAAACATTGAATTGACAAGTGAACAGAGCTTAAACAAACTGTAGACCACCGTCAAGTAGACCAACATACACATGGTAGGAGTCCCAGAAGAAGTGAGAAGAAAAGGATAGAGAATATTTGAAAAAATAATGGCCAAAATTTTTCCCAGTTTGATAAAAGATATAAATACAAACATCCAAAAAGTTACTGAACTGCAAGCATAATAAACTCAGAGAACCTCCCTAAGGCACATTTTAATCAGTTGAAAATCAAAGAATTTTGAAAGCAACCAGTGGCTTGTCATATGCACAAGATTTTCCCAATAAGATTATCAGAAGAATTGTCATCAGAAACTTTGGAAATTGTTAAAAGCACTGAAGAAAAAAGTTTTAGCCAAGAATCTCAGCTGGCAAACTGTTCTTCAGAAGTCTCAGATCACAGAAAAACTGAGGAAGTTCGTTGCCACTAGACCTACCCTACAAGAAATGCTCAAGGAAATCCTGGAGGGTAACAGTGATAGTAACTACGTAGGATAGAAAAAGAAAACATCATACTTAATGATGAAATACTAAGTTTTCCCTCACAAATTAGGAGTAAACTTCCATATACTCCCTCACCAGCTTCAACAAAATTCACCAATTTCCGTTCTTATTTCATCTGTTCACTTCCTTACCCCTCCACTCCAGATTATCTTGAAACAAATCTCAATATACCATTTCATCCATATATTTAATTTATGTTTGAGAGTGGTGTTTATTTAAAAACATGACTGCCATGATTTTCATATGTAAAATAATGATTTGATATTAATGATTTGATATCAAGTAATCAGGGTTTCCTGATTTCAGAAGTTCAGTTTGTTTTTTGTTTGTTTTTTTTTTTTTTTTGAGACAAGGTTTCACTATACAGTTCAAGCTGTCCTTGAACTGATTTTGTAACCTAGAAAGGTCTTGAACTCACAGTGATTCTCTTGCTTCAGGCTCCCAAATGCTGTGGTTTCAGATTTCAGGCTTACACCACCACACCCGGCTATATTTGATGGTAGAGGTGCTGGTGCTGGTGCTGGTGATGTTTTAACTTTGGTTTTTTGATGTTTTCACTTTAAGAGGTTCCAGATAAGGTTTATTCATTACAGTCATTAAGTTTTTTAATCTACAGATTCTCCCTCCTCCTCATTCTCCCTACCCCCCACAGTAATTACTTTGTGCAGAAACCAGGTCATTCATTTTGCAGTATTTTCCTCAGTCTTTATTTTCTGATTGTCTTTTCATGATGTTCATGTCATTCACATTTCCCTTTTATAAATTAGGTAAATCTGTCAGTGTTAAGAGATTTTTGTTAATCATGATTGTCATAAGTTAGTTCTTAAGAGGGTTTGGGGGGGCTGCTTTGATCTGTTGCACGATGTGAAAATCTTTTTCTTCTTCCAAATATAAGCCATATATTCAGTGACTAAATCTGTTCTTAATGACATTCATGTTTTCAACAGAGCTCAACTGTGTATAATTTTATGTTTTCTCTCCTTCCATCTTTTTAAAAAAAATATTATAATATGGTAAATACCAGTTTCTAAATTTATTTGCATAGGGAAATGAATAAGCGTCTGACAGAAGAACAAGCCAGAAAAACGTTTGAGAGAGCCATGAAACTGGAACAGGAATTTACTGAACATTTCACAGGTTGGTACCATGTGTGATAGTGTCCTTTGTAATAGAATGTTGCTTTGAAGCAACTTAAACTGATTCATTCAGATATATTTTGAATTATGTCCACATCTCTGGTAATAACTGGTATTATCATTTTCAGAATAAACTGTTAAGGTGTATGATTTTGTTCTATGGAAAATTCATCTAGCCTAGGCAGTGGTAAATGGAGAATTTTGCAATTTAGTGTTTCTTAGGTTGTTGATTAGGACAGCATTTATAGAAGTAAATTCCTATTTGACCAGAGGAAAGTATGGTCAAATAAATTTGATTTTTTTTACAAAACTGGCTATTACCATTTACAAATTTTGATTAATTTTTTTCGGGCTATTTTGAAATATAATTAACAATTTTTTATATTTGGAGTGCATGATGTGATTTGATATGCATATACACAGCATATTGATTACCACAATCAAATAACATATCTGTCACCACAGTTACCATATCAAATTACCCTTAGTTCCCCAGAATTTATTACTCTTACAACTGGAAGTTTGTACCTTTTGACCAACATCTCATATCCCTTGCCCATTCAACTCTCTGATTAAGGCATGTCTGTACTTAGCTCAAAATGTGAACTCACACAATTCAATTAAATATTAATTGAGCATTCTTTGTATGTTATAAGCCCTCCCTATCCATGGCACATCCTTTCACTTTTTTTTTCCTTCAGTCTTGAATATTGAACCCAAGTCCTTACATGTGGTAGGCAGGCACTCTACCATTGAACTATTCCTCTTGCCCCATACTATATGTAATCACAGTCATCAAATAGATAATTTTACTTAAAATCTCCATTTGGAGTTTAATTCTACAGACATAGACCATGGAAATCTGTATCTATGATGCTTTTCCAAAATCACTGAGCATCACTTTGTAGTCTGATGATTTATCTGATATAATTTTGAATTCTTTCATTGATATGTAAACAGTCTCGATTTTTTTTTTTAAGTTACTCATGCTTAGTGCTTTTTGGTAAGACTTGTTTTTGTTCCTGTTTGTTTTACTAACTGACCCTTATTCCTTATAGACCTCAAAGACTCCCAGGTATTCCCAGATAATCAGTTGTTGGTAATTGTGACCATTTGTTACTTACACATTATTTTAGACTGCAAATAAACTATGCGACATTGTTTGTTTTTGGTTTGGGGGGTTTGGGGGGGGTTCTTTTTGAGACAGGGTCTCACTATGCAGTTTAGGCTGGCCTTAAACTCACTCTGTAACCCAGATTGGTTTTGAATTTGCAACAACCTCCTGCCTCAGCCTCCCAAGTGCTAAGATTACAGGCATGTGCCACCAACCCAGCTGTAGCATTGGTTTTAATAGCTCCTAACCACTCACAGGCCAGATTATGTATCTCAGTTCCCCTCCACACTACCAGAACATAGTACCATGCTGGAGAAAGTAATACCAATGTGTAGCTAGCTCTTTTCCCCTAAGATTGAACCACCAAAAATAAAACAGGAAAATACTCTTGTTTACCCTCTGCAGCACTGGACCCACTTCCTTTTTTCTGTACACTGTGGAGAAATCAGAGAAGTTAAAAAAGTATGTAATTTGTTTTAAAAGAATAAAATCAAGGGCTGAGTGTGACCTCAGTGGTAGTGTGTTAGGCATGTTCAAGACCCTAGGTTCAACCCCCAGCACCACCAAACAAATGAATGATAAAACAAACAGTAAACAAGAGAAAATAACCAAATCTCATCTTTTAGCAGTTTTTAAAATACAGGTGTACACATTATACAAATAGTAAAATTAATGTCATTAAGCAAACCATAGATAAATGATGACTCATCCTAGGTGTGTCAGGTGTCAGCATCTGCTACTTTCCTAATAATTATGATGGCAAAGATAGACAGTTAATGGAGATTTCTGCTTTTCTTTCTCTTGCAGCTATTGTACAGGGTGATACGCTGGAAGACATTTACAACCAAGTGAAGCAAATCATAGAAGAGCAGTCTGGTCCTTACATCTGGGTTCCAGCAAAAGAAAAGTTATGAGAACTGATGTTTCTCTATTTCACTTTTCCACCGTGTCATTTTCTTTTGATACTTCTTCGTCCTTTCCTTTTGGAGTCTGTCTTTAGTACTCCTCTCACATGGAATCATCTCACTCATCATGGTCTGCACTTGTGCTTATTTTTGACATCTACGGTCTCTTTCACTTTGCATCATCTGTATTACTCTACGTCACTATTGGTTTGCGGCCATTTTCCTGAACTGAAGATGGATGGCCTGACCAGCTGTTAAGGGTCTGGGGAGATGCAGAAATTGTGGTAAAATTCCTTAATGTTTAAGGGAAAGTAACTTTTAAGAGATTTTCAGAATAGCTTTATATACATCCTTTTGAAATTTTAGTACAAATGAAAGAAAAGTGGTTTTAACCAGTGATTTAGTAGACTTTCAGCAACTATGCACGCTTAACTTTAATAGCATGGTTTGGCCAGTGTATTAGCTTTCAAGTCCTTTTCCCAGTTGACTTCTGTATCAAAGTAATTATTTCATTACAGACAAATAAGCAAAATACTTCTTTTATTTCAAAATTAACGTCTGTGTTCTTTCATAATTTCACAAAGAATATTCATTTTTTGTAGAGTTCTTAAGTCTTTTGTTTGTGGTTTTCCACCCCCATACATTAGTAAGGAATAGCACTGTTCAAATGTTTTTAATCTAGTTGTGAAACACTATAGTGTCTCACAAAAGTTGTTCATGCATAATGATCATCTCATTTCCTGAACTAAGATCATGTTGAGGTGATAGGAAGCTCACCTTTCACACTGAAGGTTGAGAAAATTTTGTAGACATAAATGCAGACAAAAGAGATGCGACAGTGAAGATTCAGTAGTCATCATGCCAGTGGAAAAGGAGTCCAATTCATAGTCTAAAATTTTAAATGTATTCTTAGGGGTCAGATTTTAATGAATATTTTACCCACAATAACTGCCTATTTTGTTATAAAATATATATATAAATATATATATAACTTTCTTTAAACTCTGTAACTATGGAATTATTTTCTTTACATAGTTGCATACACACAAACATATATATATTTAAAGTATATTTTTTCTTTTGCCACCAACTCCTTTTTGTTTGGTTTTTAAATTAAATTTATTAATTGATGAGACGTACCTTCTTTAATCCAAGCTGAACACAGGGGTATGGTGGTTGTGAGGAGAAACCTCTAGGGTCATTAGATTGCAAGTAAAGAATGAGCATGTTCTCCTCTTTTCTACAGAATTTTTCAAAAGGTTCTTGGGTTTTTTGTCATTAGTGTTCTTGTCCTTGGGTTTGATTTTGGTCCTATACCTTTCCTCCGGGTTCTCCTTTCATTAACAGAAAACAGATGAAAGCCCCCTTTCTGAGGGAAAAAGCAAGTTTTCCCCTCAGCTTCCCTTATCTTTTGTAACTGCTCTGCACTAGGCTTGCACAGATCTTCATGGTGAGCAACTTTAAGAAATTTTAGTAACAAGTAGAATTGAGTTCAGAAAACAATTTCTCTGGTCCTTTTTATTAATAATATCATTTGGCTTCTCATTGCTCTTTGGAGTTGTTTATTAAATATGTGGTTTTTGACAACCTCATTAAAATTTCTTAAATGAATACTGGTTTGTAAAGAATAATGAACATTATCCATTCCATTTATGAGAAAGAGGAGAACAGCTAATAAACTTTATTGTAAATCCATGTTAAATGTGTCTTGAATTTTGAAAGAAAAATTATTTTACAGCCTAATGTTTTCTTGAAACAGTATAGAACATATAATTTATAGACTGAATTCAGTAACCACTTGGCATTGTATTATAGCTCTCACAGTAAATGTGGTAGATTGTTACCAAATGTAAACACTCTAGGAGAGAATTATAAAATCTTAAGAGCTCGAAAAATCACGTTACAAAGTATTTTGGAGTTTTACCAAATAGTCACATGTCGTAAATATCAGCAGATTATAAAATGATGCTGTTGTTTATGTGTTAAAATCTATGGTACATTGCATTTTGGGTTGTTTGTTTGTTTGTTTAACTGGGTATTGAATCCAGGGCCTTTACACTGAGCTACATTACTCTATCCCCAGCCATTTTTTGGTTGATATCTTGAGGCAGATTCTCACTTGAAGTCATTCAAGTTCCATAGGCTGGACTCAAACTTGTGATCCTCCTGCCTTAGCCTCATACAGTGCTGAGACTACAGGCCTGTGCCACCACACCCAATCTGAGCATTTTTATTGGGTTATTTTTTTGGTAAGAAAATACTTTTGTGTTCTAGATGATATAGTTATTAATGAAATGATTAATTGCTGAGTGCTGTGCAGTGGCCACTTTCGTACCTGTATCTCACAGCTTAATTTTGAATAATGAGATGTGTTTTTACTGCTCAGGTCCCAGGCTCCCTGGCCCAGTACGTTTTCCCCACTTACTCCGTTGCCTCGTTTTCAGCTCTTATATGTAAGGCACTATGACTTAAATTATCCTATTTACAAATAAGAGATTTAGGTACAGATCCTTTCCCAGAGTCTCACAGTTAGGACAGACTCATACAGTAAGTCACTCCCATCTCAGCTGCAAAGACTGGGAAACAACTCAATCTGGCACTGTCGCAGTAACATACAAGAAAGGCACCTCTTAAGAACCAAAATTGGAACAATATTCACTCAGAAAAAAGTCCACTATTCTGATGCACTGGGAATTAAGAATACAGTTTCATATACTTATAAAATATGCTGTCTTTATGTGCATCTTAATGTCCTTAAACTGGCAAAAAGAAAAACACCTCAAAAATGTAGCAACACATTTCTGATTGCTTTCCTGTTCCATGACTTTCTATGGCTCCCCAGTAAATGATGGGCTATTTAATCCCAGAGGCTGGAATCACTGATGAAAAAGTAATCCATGTTTCATTGAAGAATTTGCATTTTGAAATGTATCAGAGAAATATGTGTCATTTTTCTACCCCAAGTTTAGGTCATGTGGTGTCTTAGTCCAATCTTGAGGATTCCATTTACTTCCCTCCAGAGCTGTGGCATACAGCACTCACTGACTGGCAGCAGTGTTCTGTAACATTAAGACTGGGCAGTGCAATCAGTGGGGTCTGAACGGAACTTTGCCACTGTGTAACCTTGGGCAAGTGACATCATCCTTGCCATGCACTTCTCTAAAATGGAGATATTTTGAAAGTCAGTGATATTATAAGCCAGAGGGGCTAGTACTTAGTACACTGAAAGTTAATTCCCTTTTCTTTGGAACGAGAAACCCGGAGATGTGCCGATTAACCTGATCCTTTTACCATGGTTGAAATGATATTCAAATACACTGCAGAATTGACATGAGGTTTAATGCTGTATGCGAAACATGGGTCACATCTCATACCTGACGTTTAGACACCCTTTCTTCTCCTGACTCTGGAGTGTTTGTATGGTTGGTAGCCAAAGACTGAGAGTAAAGTTCACCGTTCTTCACTGCTGTAAAGAACTTTCCTTCAGTAGACTAGCTAGGAAATTATTTACATTTCAGTCCCTCTGATCACAGTTTACTAATCTCTTTTCCTAAAGATCCCTATTGGTTGTGTGGTGGCTTATTACTGTTGTCATCCACACTATAAATATGGAACTAGAAGATATCTCAGTTTCATAAACTGTCCTAGTGTCTGTAGTCCTACCCCCAGCAGTTTCTAGCAGTTCTCCAGGACATTAATCATTGAAACAGAGGTAAGACACTAGTGAAAAAATATTTAAGTCACCCAAAGTTTCTTTCAGTTTAACCGTCACTACTTAATACTTTCTCAACGACTTTCCAGCTCAGCTCTTTTTCCATTCTTCTTTAAGTATGGCTAAGAGCTGGTAAAATAATAAGCACTGTCTGCTGAACAACACTGAAAATGAATTAGTCAAGAAACTTTTTCTAGAGGATTAGGAAGGAAATAGATACCAAACCACCAGGGAGAGTTTCACACTGATTTTTCTAGGGCAGTGATAGTGAACCTTCAAGAGCTTTGTGTAGCATGTATCTCATATATTCGCCCCCGCTGTCCCGGTGTCTCACCAGTCATTGTAGTTAGCAGATAGGAAAATTGAGGGAAGAATACCAGAGAAGGGTCAAGGATAGTTTTTATTCTACTTTTTGTTGAAGTGTGACATATATATACATTGTGGTTTATATCCAGATGTCCCCCAGAGCTTCATAGAGTTACAGGTGGGGCTTTTCCAGAGTTGGCTGGACCTAATTGTGTGATCGATTCATGGTGCATTGCTAGGATTAAGGGTGGGTGATTACTAAATCAGTGCACTGATTGATTTAACACTGCATTAATCCCAGTAGCCAGGATGTAATACAAGGGACAGAAAATTTATCCTGCCCCTTGCTTGCTTTGCTACCTTTTGCCCACTGTGAACTGTTTCTCTACTACCATCCTACTCTGCCTTGGAACCGGTCAACTATGGACTGAAACATCTACAAACCATGAGCTGAATAAACTGTCCTCCCTTAATTTTGTGCACCAGGTATTTTGTCTTAGCAACAAAAAAGTAACTACAAAAATATGTAATGTGTGAATAATATGTGTGCATTATCAGTTTTCACAAACTAGCACCAATATTTAATCAGCACAAAGCTCAAAAATACAGACTAAAACCACCAGCTCCCTCCTAGTAGCATTACTCCCCCTGAGAAAACCTCTGTCCTTTCTTACATTTTTAAAATTTAACTAGAAAGATTTACTCTCTGGTACAGTTCCGAGTTAGGACACAAGCATATAGTCCTCTAAGCCCCACTATGAACACAATGCATGACAGTTTCCTCATGTCAAGAAATTCAGACTTGTCCTGAGGTGGCCAGTACTTCCTCCCAGCCCTGCACCTATGGTCTTTGATTGCCTTTCCCTGGGTGTTACCCGAGCAGAATTAAATCGGATGTAGCCTTTGGGTGTGAGTTTTTTCCCTGGCAAAGGCTTCAGAGATTCAGATTGTCGGGTTATTGATAGGTTGCTGCTTTTATTGCCGATAATTCAGTTCATGGCTGTACTAGTCTCCCCTTCACTGGCTGAAGCATTTTGGGATTGCTTTCAGTTTTTCCCACTGTCATTTTCTACTTCCTTGCCACCCTGAGCCTGCAAGAACAAGGAACAGCAAGCAGAAATGGGTTTTTGAGGCTGAATATCATGGTAGGCCTTTTCCACCCCACCCTCATCAGCACCATGAGCATCCACAGTCTGTGGCGCTTGCACAAAAGCCTGTCATAAGCCTTTAACCTAGGATAGTGGGTCCCTAGGGCCTGTTTACAGAAGGAATTGTGCCTAGAATGAGAAACTTCAAAAAGAACACTTAAGAATTTAAAAGCATCAAGCTATGTCACAGGCTGGAGTCAGAGTTATTTCGGTTGTCCTGGGGAAATAAATGTAGTTTATTAAATACAGTAAATTAGAAAACAGTGATAGGTTTCAATAAATACATACATATGCCTTTTTAAAATAATGTTGGGATAAAATGTACACAGTACATTCCCTTGTACACAGTAGACTGCTCAGTGTCCAAGGGAGGGTTGATTCCAGAATTCCCTGCAAATACCAGAATCTGCAAATACTCCATTGTCTATTACCAAACATGTAGGATTTGCATATAACAGATGCACAGCCTTCCAAGTGCGTGCAGTCATCTCCAGATTACTTACACTACCTACCTCTGTGAAAGCTTGGTAACCACTGGAGGTCCTGGAACCCACAGCCTGTGGATGCCAAAAGACAACAGTGTCCTCAGCAATTCAAAAGCCATTTAATTTAGGAGAAAAGTTCTTAACCATTTCTGAAAACCTGGGGAGTTTTGACCTCTAAAAGATTGTGGTTATTTTAATTATTAAGTGCTTCACTGATAACCTCTGGTATTTTAAAAAGCACTTGGGTAATAACCTCGGTGTTTTAAAGACTTAAGTGATCTCTAGAAACCTAATTCTAGCACCACATGTGTAGCTGAGGCTTTTTTATCAGAGCTTGCCCCTCTGGTTGGTTAGTGTAACCTCCCTTGGATACAGATACCACACAGGAGCTTGTCAGTCGTCTCACCACAGGATGACTGTTCCCATGCATTTTAGAAGAAAAAAAAAATCACAAGTACTAGTGGTTAGTCGAAGTAGGAAATGTTTTGGGGGTTTTTTTTGGTATCAGGAATCGAACTCAGAACCTTGCACTTGCCAGACAAGCACTGTGCAGCTGAGCTATATCCCCAGGACCCCACTGCCACCAAAGAAGGAATATTGAGTGTATTTAGCCCTGTTTCTGCCAAGCTACTGTTACTGACCAATTTCACTTGGACAATTTGAACTATAATAGAATGATTAAAAAAAACTTGCCAATGAAAAATGAACTTTCTTATGGAAGAGAAATGATATAATCTTTCTTCTTGGGGATGTTTAAAATTAGCTTCTTGTTACCTCACAGATGGAAAAGCTAAAGACGAAGTGTAGGAAAGTCCCATATGTTCCAAACTATGAGTCTCTGCAAAAAGATTTTCTAAATCTTGTGAGAGGCATTTAATCAAAAATACCTACTTCTCTAGCGGTATTTAAGGCTAGAAAAGACATCTTTTGAAGATTGATCTCATCCTCTGAAAGCTCAGTGCTTTTGTATTTAGTGTGGCTGACATAAAGAAAAGACTTCACTAATCTTAACTACAATGTCTGGTAACGGTTGTACTCAGCGCTGTTAGTCGCCTAAGCTTTAACCTCAGTGCTTTTGGCATTTCCCTCCCTATACACACTCAAGTCGCTAGATACTTGTAACTCCTCCTGAACATCACGTTTTTCTGTCATTTCTCTTGTCATCGCTCTAACCCAGGTCCTCATCCATCTCCTACCCTAAGGTCTCATTTTATTTTATATTTTTTTAGGACATTTGTAATATGTAATGATTACCATTGTGGAGAAGTGGTACACATACATAACACCTTTCCTTTCCTCCTCCCCCCCTTTTTTTGCCAGCATCACATTCACTGATTTATAAGTTTTTGTTTTTGTTTGAGACAGGGGCTCACTGTTAGCCTAAGCTGGGCTTCAACTCACTATGTGGCCCAGGCTGGCCTCCAACTTTCAGCAATCCTCCTGCCTCAGCCTCCCGAGTGCTGGAATTACAGACGTGTGTCACCACACCCTGCTTATTTTATAAATTCTTACCAGGTTAATTGTAAATACAGACCAACAGGCCAAAAAGCATTAAAAAATACATAAGACAATTACGTTAGATCAAGGTATACTTTTAGCTCCATCGTACAAGCTGGATTACATTTTCCCCCTTTTTCCTATTGTCATTTGTTTTGCACTATATATAGGGCCATGCAACCCTCACGCCTGTGCACCTGACTTCACTCAACATTGTGGTCTCAAGGTGCACAGGGTCACACAGTTCCTCCAGGGGTCCCTGCAGGCAGCTCCAGCCCCATCAGCTCCTGAGCCGACCCAGTCATCTGCCTGGTGACTTTTCCTAACACGCATCTTGAACTGGGCTTCCCCACACTCAGTGGCCTTCATGGGTCCTAAATCCAAACTAATTTGCCTGTAAAGTACTGTTCCTGGGACACTCTGTGGTCAGTAGGTCATCTAGCACCTGTTCCTTCTCAGCCATGTCTTTTATGCACATACCCGTGAGCTTGTCTCACAGCTGTGTGTCGTGCAAGTTCCAGTCTCACCTCCTCACCCGAGTCCCCACACAAAAGCCCAGATTCTCTTCAAGACCCTCCTGAATCCCTGGTCCACAGAGGCTTCCCAGCCACAGCCTTTGCTGTCTGGATTTCTAAAGCAGTCACTGAACAGCCACCTAACATGCCCAGGTACCTTCCCTGTACCATCCCAGGTGTTGGAGTAGGGGGCAGTTGCCCTGGGAGGTACTGTGGCAGGGCCTGGAGGGCTCAACTCCTCTGCTTCCCAAAGCCTGTGGCCCCGTGGGACACAGCACCTTCTTCGCTGCTCAGCTGTGCTGTGCTAAACACAGCCTGTGCGAGCAGCAGGGACTGCGGCTGCAGATTGCTGGGGGTGGAGGTGAAGGAGGGGATGAGAGTAGATGAGAAGGTCTGATTATAAATCTCTAAATCAGCCAAATGTTTTGTCTAATTATAGTCTTTTCCTTTCTGGTTGCTGGTATAATAATCTCCCTGAACATGCTTGGTGATTTTTCTCTCTTTGTATCAATTGTACCTTCCTTGGTCATAATATATTATTACTCAGCCAAAATCCTCCTTGGAAGTAGCTGGAGAATAAATAATTTCTGTGAAAATCTTAGTGACAGAACCAGAATCAGTATTCCTCATTCTTACCCTGTACCTCCTCCTTGTATACTGCGTTTGTTTGAATTAAAACATTTTCAGTGAAATCTATGGAAATTTATCAGTAGCCTTAACAGTTTATCTCCAGAATTCACCTTTGGGCCTTTATAATCCTCTTTTACACTTTAAAAGGCTGTACTGTAAGTAAGCTTTTCAGGAAAAGGAAACTTTTGTGGTTTGGTAGCTAAAATAATAAACTGAGCTCCAAGTTGAGGGCCTTGTACTTGATTACAGGCCTGGCCCCCTTGGAGCCTTTCTGTCTGTTTTAGCATTCTGTTACTGGAACAAATACCAGGATGAAAGAGGAAAGTCTTCTTTGGTGTTTTGGAGACTCCGGCTGGCAGGACCCACGGACCCTCTGTGCTGAGGCCTCAGGCGGGAGGCCAGGTGTCTGGTGCACAGTGCCTCCTGGAAGCACCCCACTAATCTAAAACCTCCAAGGAAGCACCCCGCTAATCTAAAACCTCCCTCTAGGTCCTCTCTAAAATCTCCATCGCCCCCATAGCACACAAGCTGGGATCAAGCCTGCAAGACATAAGCGACACTCCGGACCCAAGTGGCAGCGCCCTCCCTCCTTCCCAGCATCTCTTTCTCTTGGGGCCCCATCCGCCTGGCCGAGCTCCCCTTACCCTGCACAGACCCCATTCCTTGTACCTTCAGTCACCTTCCCCCAGCTACATGCACCCTGACAATGATCAAATGTCTCCTACAAAGACCCTTGGCCCCAGCGCCCTGAAAACAACTGTTGCTCTCCTTCTGCAGCCAAGTATGGCACTGAGGATCAAACCCACGACCTTGCACTTGCCAGGCAGGCGCTTGTGCCACTGAGAGACATCCCCAGCCCAAGCCAAGTATCTTAAGAGACAGAACTGTTTTCCCTTAGTTTCTAACAAGTGGTACCTTCCTGATTTGCTGAATGCCTCTGTATTTCACAGCCCCCTGGGGACATCCTAGTCCTCAAGTCCCCCCGAGGCTCTCTTCATTCCTTCCCCCTCTGCATCAGACCCTACTAGCAACAGTTAACAGCATTAATAGTTAGCTGAGTCCAAAGAAAAGCAGGCACAGCATCTGAGCACATCAAAAGCCACCCAGCCCAGCCAACCATCTTCAGGAGAAGAAAAAAAATTGTAAAAAAGCCAAAGTTTCTGTTCCCAAAATTTGCTCGATGTGGCTACTGTTGTCCTGGGGTCCCACAGCAGAGTTGTTTAGGTCCCAACATGTTACGTGTAAGAGATGCGTCACTAATCCCCCTTGAAACCCTCCCGCTTGCTTCAGACAGACTCATCCCATCGTCCTTGCCGCCTTCTGAAGCAGGTCTGGAAGTCTTCTTCCATGAGTGTCTAGTTGAGCTCTCATCACTGCCTCAATGTCCTGAATTGATTCAAATCGTTGACCTTGTAGGTGTTGACGTCATTTCCTGCTGCAGGAAAGATGAATGGCAGGGCTGAGTTTCCAGAGACCAGTACAGAAGTTCCAAGACCATCTCCTCTCTTAGGGGCTGGTTGCATTCCAACACAGGAAGAAACAAGAATGTTCCCAGAGGTGCACGAGCCATAAGCCGCAGGTGCCAAGGAAAGAACAAGTCAGTGTCTCCCAAGAATCAGCTATGCTGGAACTTGGGGGACCAACCAAGAAAGCAAGGAGTCAGCCTTCCTGGTAAGGGGTGCAAACAATGTGCCAGGGAGAGAGTAAGTCAATGTCTCTCGTGAGCCTGCTGGCACGCTGCCGGCTGAGAATCCAGCGTCCCATTTCCCCACCCCACCTCCAACACCTGAATGGTGTCAGGACAGCCGAAGATGGCAGCAACTAAGACACATAAAGCTTGTATTGTTGGGTTGGTTATGCTGACCTGGGGCCAGAGGTCTGAGCATCTCATCTCTTGGAAGGATGACAGTATGCAACATAGCAAATATGGGGGATTTCCTTCTAGCTTCTCTTTGAAGGAAAATATTGTTTTCACTGTTTTTCTTTGTTCTGATTGTTTTGCTCTCTCAATATTCTGCTTTAATTGCTTTTATAGTGTTTTAGTTTTGGTTTGACTTTGCTGTACCTGATTAAATGGACAACTATGGTGAAGATAACAGGATGTACTACAGTAGCTATTATTGTTTTCTCAGTATCCTGCTCTGAAGTTCTGTTCCAATTTTGCTGCATTGTCTTGATTGGCTTTGTTCTGTCTTGTTTTGTTGTATTTTACTATCTTTATAATAAAAAAAAAGAATGTTCCCAGAATGCAGCAATGAATGCTTCTGGTTCAGGTCTGTGTTTGTGTGGGCAACATGTATGTTGATTATTCAAGGACTAATTACCAGTAGTACAATAAATGAATCATTTCAAGTCATCCAGATTGGGTTCCATCCCTAAGTTTATGTTTTCTTGTATCAAGGGATATTTTGCTAGGAAGCTTTCTTATGGGAAAACATGTTCAAGAATCTCAAAAATTCCTCTCTTGGAGAAGCTTTACAATGGAGATAATCTTCACCACCCAGACAATATTCTAAAAAGTCAAAATATGACTCAAATATCAGTCCTTTTTGGTGATATCCCCAGCAGCAGATAGCATAGAAAAGGAGATACTTCCTCATTATGAGCCAATTTCATTCCATACTTCTCACTGATGTCACTGATAACATGGCCCAAGGTAGAAACTTCTCTTGAAATGAATTTAAACATTTTATGGTCCAATGTTTGTATAACCTTATGATCGTTTCTGCTAGATATTACCTATATCTTCTTCTATTCCTCCTCCTCCTTCTCCTCTTCCTCCTCCTCCTTCTTTGAGACAGGGTCTTATTATGCAATTCAGGCTGGCCTTGAGCTCACTCTGTAGCCCAGGCTGGTCTCGAACTTGCAATGATCCTCTTACCTCAGCCTCCTGAGTGCTGGGATTACAGGTGAGCACTACCACACCTAGCATCACCTGTATCTTCTACCACCAGTTAGCCACCTAAACTCATCCATCAGCCTAACTCAGCAGGTTAGTGCCTTTCGTTCATTTGATTCTTTGTTCATTCAACATTCCTCTAGGACCAGTAGGTGTCAGATAGATGGGGAAGAAGAAAAGATGAATAAGACTTGCTTCATGTCTGTGAGAAACTGTCTGGTAGAAGATATGGAAATATACTCATAAATTACTGAAAGGTCCCAGTACTTGAAAATATTCACACAAGTTTAGTGGACTATGAGGAAGTGATAAACTATGCTTCCAGAAGTACAGGCTTCAAGAAGACTTAAGGTTACATTTGACAAGCTGGTCTTAAAGGTGTTCAGTTTCCTTGTTCATAATATAAGAAGAAAATTTTCCTGCCCTAGAGAACTGTTGTCAAACTCGTATTAATATACTTGGGATGAGTGAAAAATCCTATCACTGGTCACACAGAAGGAGTTTCAATCTCCAGCCTCATTTAGGTGATCATGAAATACCTCCATGCTTTGAGCTCAGCAGTAGTCTGTGTAAACACTTTAAAACTAAATTCGGGTTTTTACAATTTGACTGTGTTTTTAAATAAAAATTGAGTTTGGTGTTAATATCATGTAAATGTACTCACTTTCAGAACTATGCATGATGGTATTATAGCATGATTGTGTACAGTCTGTAAAGTCATTTTAAATTACAAGGAAAAGATACTCTTCTAACGCTATTAAGAAACCATAATGTTCTAGAATCAGCTTATATGAGGACAAACGATGTCTGAATTAGGGCAGGTGGAAGGAGCAAGCATCATTTTAAGTGTTCAGCTTTGCATCATTATTAAAAGCTTTTCTCTAGTGCTTGCTGTGTTATCTTAATGTTCATGGTAAATAAAATGTAAAGGAGGATGCAAAAAGAATTGACCTCTCATGGTCACTTTGAGGAAGAGGCAGGAGTCACAGTGTTCCAGGCCCAGTCAATAGGGTGGAGGAGGACACGACCAGTCCACTAGATGGCATCGCGACGGCAGTCACTGTATTTTTTAATCATAAAGCGCAGGAAGAACGAATTTCAGAACTGCTTCAGAAAGTCGCAAGAAGCCAGGGGTGCATTTAAAGAGGGTCAATACCAGTGTGTCTTTTACCATAATAAATTTTTAAAATTTAAATATTCACTTATTTTGACCACACCTCTTTTATGCATCTTTGGGTAGATAGAAAAAGATGCCTCCTCCTGCCAGTGGACAGCTGGGGTGGAGGAGCGGCTTCCACCGCACGCGTCCCCTCGGAGTTCCAGCAGACAGGAGGGGTAGGAGGATGCCTGGCAGAGTCCTCATCACCTGCCTTTTACATAAGGAGAAACCGAAGCCCAGAGAGGGAGGCAGCTTGCTCAAGATCTCACAGGAAGACAGAGATAGGGAAGCGGAGAGCTCAGGCCTCCTGAGGTCTCCTCAGGTCTCCCCTGTGCTGATGCCCCCCCCCCGTGTGACCCCCTGGGAGGCAGAGGGCTTCCTTCCCAGGCACAGGGCAGGTTCGGGCGCAGACTCAGCCCGAGGGGCCCTCGCTCTTGGAATCCTTACGCGGGTCCTCTTCCAGGTCAAAGCAAGAGGTGCAGCTCCGCCAGCCTCTGACACCCAGGCTCCCAATCTGCGCCTCTGTCAGTCCAGCAGAGGCCCCGCGGGGACAGTCCGGGGGACAGGACACAGAGCGCAGGCCCATGGTTGGAGTCCAGCAGGGGGCGCTGCAGAGTAGTCGGGGTCGTTCAGGCCGCGGGCGGGGGCGGGGACGCCCGGGGCATAAGTAGCCGCGGCCAAGTGCAGACAGGAGTCACCCCTGCCGCGGACTCGACGGGACCGGACCCGACCCCCGCGATCCCTGCGAAGCCCTTCTGCATTCGCTATGCGGGGCGCCCTCGCAGTTCTGTGGCTGCTCCTGTGCCTGCGCGCCGGTGAGGCTGCCCGGCTGGCGGAGGTGGGGGGGTCCTGTGAGGACAGCGGGGGCGACCCTGACCCCGACGTCTGAAGGGCGTCCTTGGAGCAGGGGCTCTGCAGCGGCAGCAGGGTGGGGAGCGCCTTGAGGTGTCGGGGATCCCGGAAGGAGCTGCTCTTGAAGGCTGGAAACCCACAGCAGGTCTATTCTCCCGCCTGAGACTCGTCCCAAGGATAGGGGCGGGGTCGCAGGCGGTCAGAGCACAAGGCTGGGTCTCCACGGCAGCACCCACAGATGTCCCAGGGGTCGGTGAGGGCACAAGGCCCGAAGGACAGGAAGGAGCCACCACTCGGCCTTGGGAAAAGCAATGACCCTCAGCTTCCACCTAGAGATGAGTGTCGAAGGTGCATGGGAGGAGATTGACCCTTGGGGACCCCAGGGGCCCCAAGCCAGGAGATCGGTGTCGCAGTGAAAGTCTTCTGAGGACCCCTGTGTCTCAGGCTTGGTACCCAGGCTCACACCCAGCCCTGAAGGTGTGGCTTCTCATGTGCATTCTTAGAAACACAGACAGGTCAGTCAAGTTGCCAGGGGTCACCTGCTAGTCACCTACTACAGGGACAAGAACTTGACCCCACCAGCCTCCCCTGTGTGCCCTGGGAACCTGGCCCTGAGCCCACTGAGGTGAAGGGTCTTACAGCCCTGGGCCCCCTCCATCCCATGTCCAGCTCATGAGGAGGCCGGAGGACCCCAGGCCCTGTTTTGTTGCTCTGCAGCGGGGCAGGAGCTCTCCAGACAGGGCTCCCACAGGATCCGCCCCAGGCAGGGGAACCCATGGGTGATGCCGGGAGACCCTCCGCTCCTCTGTGCTGGCCAGTGGTGGACAGGTTCTGAGCCACGCCAGCAGCCAGTGGCTACATCTCTGGGCAGGGGGCCCAGCACAGCTTTGCCCAGTCTTGGCACCTGCCTTGGGGCAGGCTGTGTAGGCCAATGGGGTCGCACAGTGCTGCCAGAGCCACTCTTTCCAGCAGCCACCAGCCAAGCCTCACTGTCCCTGTGGTCCCCAGCACACAGCGGGGAGCAGGTGACGGAGGTGCGGTGGTGCACCATCTCCGATGCGGAGCAGCTGAAGTGCAAGGACATGAGCAAGGCCTTCCGGGAAGTGGGCATCCAGCCCTTCATTGCCTGTGTCCAGGGCACCTCAGCCGGCCACTGCATGCAGCTCATCTCGGTGAGGCCTCTCCCTTCCACCCTGCTGCCCACCACCACCCAGAACAGAGGGCTCTGGGTGAGGAGCAGCGGGTGACAGCCCCACTCAATGACACCTAGGGCTGGTTTGCGGGAGGCAGTGATTCACTGCGCAAAGAGCCACCAGTGGGAGGCTTTGGGGCTGCTGAGCCGGGGGGGGGGGTCCCTGGCTCTGCCATCTCCAAGGTCGGGCGGGACAGCAAAGAACAGGTGACAGGGCCCGTGCTACAAGACCCAAGTCCTCCTGACAGCAGGGTCCCAAGGTGCCCAGGACCTGACCTGACCCCAGGCCAGGACAGAAACGAACTGTGCAGAGCTCTGATTCCACTCCTGGGCTCCAGGACACACAAACGAGGCGCTACCATTTGTACTTAAAATAAAAAAAGAAAAATTACAGTGGATCCTGTGGGATTTGACCTGTGCAGACTTTCCTAGAGGGAAACCCAAGAAAACCCAGTGTAGCAGTCCTCAGAGACAAGGAAAGTAGCTGATTGTCTTTTTACTCTGCACATCTGAGTCCAGTAAAAGTAATCTTTAAAAAAACATAGCAGCAAAATCTGCAGCCAAGTGAGTTCTTGGCCTGTTAACAGGGAAGAGTCCTGGCTCTCGAGGGCTGTGCCAGGTGACATGCATGGCGTAGACCCCCAGGGCTCCAGAGGCCCTGTGCTTTCTGGTGGTGTCACCGACTTCCCCGCTGTGGGGACCGGGGCCCCAGGCTGGGCTGACAGCCCTGTCTTCCAGGCCCAGAAGGCTGACGCTGTCACTCTAGATGGAGAAGCCATTTATAAGGCGGGGAAGGAGCATGGCCTGAAGCCTGTGGCGGGCGAGCTGTACGATGGAGGTGAGAGGCAGCTGCGGGGAGCGGGGTGCACCCCAGAGCTCTGCCTAGAGTCAGGCTCGAAAGCCCTCAGAGGTCCCCCTGGGTCTCTGAAACTGCAGGGCAAGACCCAAGCTGACCCAAGCCCCTCCCTTGCGGAAAACTTAGCAGCCCCCTAACTGCTTGCTGAGCCCTCCCTACCCACGCCTGGGGTGGTGTCAGCTGCCTGCCCCTCTGTCAGAGGCCACAGAATCCAAACAGAATAAGGGACAGGTGGTGGCCAGAGCTGCAGAGCCAGCAGACCAGATGTGGCGCACACAAGCTGCCTCAGAGAAGCCATCACTGGCCTTGAGCTGAATTAGCAGTTGTTCCATGGCATGAGACACAGTCCAGCTCTGCCAGCCTTTAACCTCAAAAGGCAGGTGACAGCCCTGTCTCATAGGCCCAGAGCACAATTCTTCCTCTTTATTTCAACCTCACTACTGAGCACAGAGTAAGCAAAAGAGACCCCCCTGTTTCTGCCTCAGAGAGCAGAAGTCAGGTCATGAACAAATAAGCACCTGAAACTGCAGAACTAGAAAGAAAGTGGGGGGTGCTGAGCCAGTGGTGGCCCCAGGGGACCAATCCATGTAGGTTGATGGGGGCTGGCGCCAGGTGCATGAGAACACCACTGCCCTGTGCCCGCCCTCACCTGCAGCGAGGCTGGCAGCCTTACCCCCTCCCCTCCTAGAGGTGGGGACCGCCTATTATGCTGTGGCCGTGGTCCGGAAGAACTTCTCTGTGACCATCGACACCCTCAAGGGCGTGAAGTCCTGCCACACGGGCCTCCAGCAGACAGCGGGCTGGAACGTGCCTGTGGGCTTCCTGGTGGAGACAGGCCGGCTCTCGGTGATGGGCTGCGACGTGCTCACGGGTGAGGACCTCAGGCTGGCACAGGACCCCCCCCCTTTCCTCTGCCCCTGCTGTCCCTTCACCTGGTGGGCTGGGGGGCGCGTCCTCCCCTCGCCTCGCTTCCTCCTGCACCCACTAAGATGCAGCCAGTCCCGCTCCTCCTGAAGTCTCTCTGGCACCCCTGGAGGTGGCACTTCCTCCACTCCTCTAGTCTCTACAGAGTGCAGCTTGTGCTCCTGGTCACCATGTCCCACCATGTGACTCAGCCAGGTACAGGGCCCCACGCAAGAGCGAGTCCCACTGGCAGAGACCTGCTGCGGTGTTCTGAGCGTGTCCTTAGCTTTGCACCTTCAGAGATCCACAGAGACTCAAGCAAGCTGCCGACTTGCACCCAGAAAGTTCACACGCGGCCAGCGGTGTAGACAAACACTAGTGCACCCACTAGGCTGCGTCACAGCCAGGTGGCCAGGTCGGAGTCGCATTTGCAAAAGAGCTGCCCTTGGGGACCTGGAGAGAAGGGGATGGGGCCATCCCAGGTAGATGAGGGGCGAGCAGGGCTGGGCCAGCTCCCGTGGGTGGCGGCAGCAGGGGCCTCCCCTGCCCACGAATGTGAGTGAAACGGGTGCATCCAAGACTCCGGGGAACTGTGGGTGCTGCACGTCGCTTAGGACCCCATACTGTCCTCCCCAAGCAACTCCTTTCCCATTTTTTTGTTTGTTTGTTTGTTTGTTTGTTTGTTTGTTTTGTTCTGTTTTGTCTTTGAGATAGGGCCTCGATGTGTAACTCAGGCTGGTTTTAAACTCACAGTGATCCTCCAGCCTCAGCCTCCCAAATCCTGGGATTACAGACATGAGCCACCACATCAGGCTCCCTGAGAAGTCCCTGAACAGCAGCTGACCCGCCTGGTGGCTCATTGCCATTCTCAAGGGCCCAGTTTGAGAATCACCCGATTGGGTTCCCCAGCACTGCTCAGGTAACCAGATTCTCAGAAGTGCGCAGCTAGTCAAGGTTGTGCTTGCTGTAATCCCAACAACACTCAGGAGGCAGAGGCAGGAGGATCCCTGAGAATTTGAGGTCAGTCTGGACTACATAGTGAGACCTTGTCTCAAAAAACAAAACAACAACAACAACAAAAGCACTCAGGTTGCTGCCGAGCCCGGGCTCCCACTGACAGGGGGTCTGGAGAAAATGACGCCAAGTGACTGCTCTCTGTGTCTCTTTCCCGCAGCTGTCAGCGAGTTTTTTGGGGGCAGCTGCGTCCCTGGTGCAGGAAAGACCAATCACTCGCTGTCCCTCTGCCACGCCTGCAGGGGTGACAGCTCTGGGAAGTGGGTGTGTGACTACAGCCCCTTGGAGAGATACTACGGGTACAGCGGGGCCTTCCGGTAGGGGCACAGCGGCTCAGAGGCCCCGGTGGCAGTGGTGGTGGTGGTGACAGTGGCGGTGTGAACTTCACAGCATCAAAGTGCCTCCTGTGCAGTTCTGTGGAGGGCCCAGTGGGCGCCAGCTGGGTGGTGTAGTGACAGGAGGGACAATGACAAAAGAAGACAGCAGTGCTTTGGCCACTCCTGGGTCCCCACTCTGGTGTCGCAGGCAGTGGGGCAGGCAGACACTTCCATGGCTCTTAGGACAAGCCCTCTGCAGACCTAAGGAGCACTAAGAGCTCACGGTCCAAGTCCCTGTGTCCGCAAAGGAGGAAACGTGCAGTGAAGTCTCAGAATCCCCTGCCGCCCCATCCTCAGCAGGGAACTCTGGGCATTTGGGGCACAGAGAAAGGAAATAGTGTCCCCCACCTTCCCTATCCATCCCCACATCCTTCTGATCATGGGGGTCCCCGGGCGCTTCAGTCATCTGTTCACCCCCAGCCCCATTCAGTCCCTGCTTCTTTGCTGGCTGTGGGGTCCCCAGCAGCCCTTTGCCCAGGAGGGCCGGAGCTGTCAGCCACACCACAGGGTGACACAGAGGACATGCAGGTTGTGGTCCCCCTCATGGTTGTGAATTTTTGGATTGGACATGGAAGGGCCTTTTGACCCAATCCCTCCTCAGAGCAGAATGACCTTCCAAACACCTTGGGTGTCCTGGCTACGGACAGTAGCAGTGCCCTGTCCCTGCCAGGCCTGGTCTGTGCTGATCGTGCAGGACCAGCTACCAAAGTGTCCCTAACTCGACAAGGCCACAGGGAGCTGGCACTGAGGCTGCAGACCTGGGGACTGGGTATGTCCCCAGGCTGGGCCCTGCAGCCCAGCCGGACCTTTCCCTGGGAGGGAGCCGGGCAGAGAGGGAGGCTGGAGAGGGCCCAGCCTGGGGCTCACGGTGTCGGCTCCACAGGTGCCTGGCGGAAGGGGCAGGGGACGTGGCCTTCATGAGGCACAGCACGGTGCTGGAGAACACAGACGGTGAGTGGCAGATGCCGGGTTCAGCGCCATCTGAGTATCCGGAGTACCCTGAGCGTCCCGTCTCTGGCTACCCAGCTGCTGTGCAGCCCCAGCCCGGTGACTAGCTGGGCTTGGCTTAGATTGCATAGCTTGGTTTTGTCCATTTCCACTCCACGATCTGAGTCTGCTTTAAAAAAAAAAAAAAAGGTTTGCAGCCAGGTGCGCTAATGCACACCTGTAACCCCAGCACCCAGGAGGCTGAGGCAGGAGGATCATCATGAGTTCAAGGCCAGCCTGGGCTACATAGTGAGTTCAAGACTAGCATGAACTCCATAGTGAGACTCTGTCTCAAAAAACACAAACAAACAAAAAAGAACATTCAAAGAATTTCCATCAAACCCCCCCCCATGGAAAACTCATGTTTATGTGATTAAACGAAAATAAAATAAGCTACCTAGGGACAACCTTAAAGAGACACCAACTTTCTTTTAAGGTTGTAGTTACACGTCCAACCTCTTTTTGCTACTTTCCCTTCTGTCCTCTCCCCCAGTTCCGGCATCAGCCTCGGTCCCACTGGAGGCAGCGTTCTTCCTGAGCGGGCTGTTCGCTGGCCCGCGGGAGGGCTCACTGGCTTGCCCTACACCCCTAGAATACCTCAGTGTGTGTGCTCCCAAAGCGAGAACAGTACACCTCGCTCCTGTGACCACGTGCACGGGATGCGCCATTGGCCCGGTACTATGGTCTGGTCTGCAATCCATGTTTCGGGTCACTAACTGTCACAGTTCTGTCCTGGGTAGCGCTTTTTTGTTTATTGTTTTTTTCCAGGCGCCTGACCCAGTCCACGATCACACAGGGTATTTAGATGTTAGAGCTCTTTAGCCCCCTTGGCCCCAACAGTTTCTTGCATTGCATATTTTTGGTGACTGACATTTTGGAAGAATCAGTCCTGATATTTTATAGGATGTTCTTTAACTTGAATTTGCCTGAAGTTCATTTCTTTTCCTTTTTTTTTTTAGTTGAGGTATAAATGATGCTCGGTAAAATTTACTCTTCCTGCAGCATGGTTCTGAGTTTTGTCCAAAACAGAGCTGTACGATCACCAGCACATCCGCGATAGCACAAAGAACACCCTTCACCCAAAAGCCCCTCCCACGCCTTCCAGTCACCCCCACCTGCTGCCAGTGAGGCTTCCAACTGTTACAGATGTCTGAACACAACCGTCGGTTTTTATATCATACTGTTTTGTGGTTCAACGTTGCGTTTCAAATCAGAAAGTCTGCTGTGTGGTCGGAACCTCAGGGAGGCAGACATGAACCAGATTTGAGATGGGAAAACCAGGCGCCTCCAAAAAGGGTGAGGCGCGTGGCACTGCCCTTGGGAAAGTCCAGACCAACAAAAAAAGTCCCAGTCACAGCCCCAAGGTGGAGCAAGCGCAGGAGAGTTGGAAAATGGGTAAAGAACAGGTATTGTGCTTTGGTCAACTGTTTTAAAGTTTGGTGGTAATCTAAGGATGCCTAAAGAAGTAATTTTTTTCTTTTTTTTTTTTAAACAGGATCTCACTGTGTAGTCTAGACTGAACTTGAACTCACTGCCTATCGCTGGCTGGCCTTAAACTCATGGTCATCCTCCTGCCTCAGCTTTCCCTGTGCTGGGACTGCAGGCGTCTGCCACCACATCTGACTAGGAAGTAATTTTTTAATGGAATACGTTTATGCCAAAAAATTGCTAACGCAAAAGAATGAGACTGACCTAAGTACCTAAAGTAGGAATCAACAGGCTTTGTTCCTCACAGATGAGACATAAGAGTGACAAATAGAAAGACCAAAGGTACCCATGTGTTTGTCTGTGCAAGGCTTTTGCAACAGTTTTCAAAAAGAGAAGAGTTGAGGAATGAGGGAAAGAATTGCACTGAGCAGTTGTTAAGTGTCCTGTGAACTACTGTGCAGCCATTAAAAATGACCCACATAGCCTTGTGTGGTGGTACACACCTGTTATCCTGGCACTCTGGGAGGCTGAGGCAGGAGGATCACAAGTTCAAGCCCATCCTGGGCAACTTAATGACTTAGCAAGACCATGTCAGAAAATGCATACATGCATGCACACGCGTCAGAAGATGCATGCATGCATGCACGCACGTCTGAAGATGCATACATGCATGCATACACAGAGGCTGGGGCATAGCTCAGTGTAAAGCCCCAGAGTTCAGTTCCCAGTGCTACAAAAACAAAAACCTGAATGTCATCTCTGCTATTTGGGGGGATTTTTTTTAACAGCTTTGGAGTAAAAAGATTTCATGACCTCACACATTACCTCTCCTAGCAGAAGTCCTTCTCCTATGTAATTTCAAAATCATAAAAGTATCATACTGTAGGACCATCCATGGTTTAGCTCCAGCCCTTAATGTTAGTCTCCCTAATATTCTGATTTGGTGGTGATAGTCACATTTCTGAAATAATCTTACTTTTCTATAGGAAACAAATGCATTTTAGGGAAAGTTTCTGATACTGTGGAAAAATATGTTAGAAATGTAAATGGGGGGGAGTGGGATGGAAAATCACCCATCAGCTGTGTACTTAACATTAGAAGTGGTTAGAGAAAGAAATAAAAAAGTAGAAGCCAGTTGTGGTGGCACATGCCTGTTTATTCCAGCACTCAGGAGGCTGAGGCAGGAGGATCACCGTGAGTCTGAGGCCACGCTGGGCTATGTAGTGAGACCTCATCTCAAAAAAAAACAAACTGAAGCAATCAAAAATAGAAATCAGGCCTCGTGTGCATAGCCAGCTGGTCTTGTGGCGCTGGGCGCTCACCCCTGAGACACCTCGCCTACCTCTCTGGCCCTCTAGGGAAAACGCAGCCCTCCTGGGGCAAGGCTCTGCTGTCACAGGACTTCGAGCTGCTGTGCAGGAATGGCAGCCGTGCCAGCGTCACCGATTGGAGGAGATGCCACCTGGCCCGGGTCCCCGCACACGCCGTGATGGTCCGGGCTGACATGGACAGGAAACTTGTATTGCAACTGCTTGGCGAGGGCCAGGTGAGACGGGTGCCCACTCCTTGGAGCTGCGGGTGCCCTCATACCTGAAGGGCAGGAGCTGGTGCAAAGACCAGGCCCAGAGACTCTGCGTCAGGACCCTGAGAGCAGGCAGACAGGCCTGGGGCCCCCCGGGACCCCCTCTCCACTCCAGGCTCCTCTCCATCCTAAGCGCCTGTGGACCTGAACCAGAGCACTGGAGCACGCAGAGAAGGCGGCACGCACAGCACGTTTCAAGGCACTCCGTGAGCTCACGGTGCTGGCCACGGCTGTGACCGCCATCCACTCACAACTGCTGGGGTCTCGCCCCTGCCTGGCATTGTCTGTCACCAGGGCCTGCCTGGCCTGGGCCACCCAGACTGGGCCCCATGTCCTGTGCCCACAGGGCAGAGTGTGAGGAGCAGGTAGACTGCGAGGAGCCCCCCTAGGGGAGGTGTGGGAGGTGTGGGAGGAGAGGGGCCGAGTGGCCTCACCTGGCCAGGACTGTGGGAAGTGACTGTGGTGGCTGCATCGGTGCCATCCCCACCAGCCGGCCGCCCTTGCCACCCTGTCGCACAGCTGCTGTTCAACCGGGAGGGCAGCACCTTCCACATGTTCAGCTCGGAGAGCTACGGCCAGAAGGACCTGCTGTTCAAGGACACCACCGTGGAGCTGGTGCCCATCAGCACGCAGACCTATGAGGCATGGCTGGGCCGCGACTACCTGAGCGCCATGAACAGCCTGTTCTGTGACCCCAACCGTAAGTCCCTGGCCCTGGTCCTGGCCAGCCAGGGCTCTCTGGGGAGGTAACCTGGGGGGACGCCTTAGGGCCTCCATGGGAACCTGTCGCTTCCACTTCTCCACCCTGGGCACTTGGGGAGGCAACATCTCTGCCCTTGCCAGGTGTAAAAGTGCACGCCTATAATCCTAGCGCTCAGGAGGCTGAGGCAGGAGGATTGCTGTTTTAGGCTACCCTAGGCTACATAGTGAGACTCTTGTCTCACACCCGCTCCAAAAACATGGGCTTACTGTCTCCAGTCCCCTAGCCCCATAAATCCCCCTAGCCAAGGACGTGGGGTAGTGGACACTGAGATAGCAACACTGATGCTTTGCATAGCCCCTAACGCTTTCTGAACCAAATGCCCAAGCAGAGCTACCCCGCTTCCTGCGCTGGTGTGTGTTGTCCACACCCGAGTTCCGCAAGTGTGGCGACATGGCCCTGGCCTTCAGCCAGCAGAAGCTCAAGCCAGAGATCCAGTGTGTGTGGGCCCACACCCCACTGCAGTGCATGGAGCAGATCCAGGTGAGCCGGCCCAGCCCGAGGACAGGCAGCACAGTGTGGGGTGGCGGTGTCTCCCTGTCACAGAGCCGGAGGGGGGGCCACTGCAGGCTAGGAACAAACATGTGGCCCCAGTAGGCCCTTTCCCCTCCCGAGCCTCAGTTTCCCCATGTACGCAGCAGGGACGGGCTCTCGTCCTTCAGAGGCTGAGTTTGGCTCATGTTTTAAGGGGATACAAACCATGGTCCAACTCCATGGCAGGAACAGCGTGGCGGAAGGGCCTGGTAGGACAAAGCCGTTTAACTCATGGTGACCAAGGAGCAGGCCCAAGGGGGGTGCCAGAGAGGAAGAGGTGGGGAGCAGACACTGACCCAAGCCCACGCCTCTGTGACCCTCCAGACACGCCCCGGTGCAGTCCCCAAGCCAACCAGGCCGAGGCTGCACCCTGACCCCGTGAGGGAGGGGCCTGGGGCTGAGAGCGCTTTAGTTCCTGACCCCGCGGCTGCCCACCGCCGGGAAGGAGAGCACAGCTCAGCGCCCTACGAGGCTCCCAAGGCCTCCGGGACAGGGTCTGGTGTCTATTTCCAAGCTGCCCCTCGACCCCAGAAAGGGACCTTTGCCAGGCAGGGTTGTGACTGTAGTCCCTGCTCTGTGTCCATCCCAGAAGGAGGGAGGAGGAGTAGAGTGGGGAGAAGAACCCAGAGCTGCCCCCTTGGGGCTCAGGGCACCATGCCTCTGTCTGCTCCCTTCATCTCATGCCCAGGGCTCCGGCATGGGCACCTCCTGGGGCACCAGCTTTTCCAGGTTACCGGTTACACCTTTGCAGGACCCTGGGCCACCTGTCCAGAGGCTTCAGAAGGGATGAGTTGGGAGAAGGTGACCTGGAGGACTCTGGGATCGCCCTTTTTATTTTTTCTTTTAAAACATTGTCTCCCTAAGTCATTAAGTTACCCAGACTGGGCTGTGACTTGTGACCCTCTGTCTCAGAAGCTGGGATCACCAGCGCTACCCCACGGCCAGCGGAAGTGGCCGACTTGTAAGACCTGGGCCGTGACCCCCCCTGCACACGCATCCAGCTGACACGCCCTGCGCTCCCCCGTGCCGGCCTCGGCCCACAGCAGCTCAGGCCTCTGCGGGCCGGCAGCAGGAGGCAGGCCTGCTGTCCTGCTGGGCCCAGAGCGGGGTCAGGAGCACCCCTGTCAGTGACTTGCAGCCCTCCAGGCCAGACCTTTCCATAGCGAGGAAGGGACAGATGGGCAGGACAGGTGCCATCTCCCAGGGACAGTCCTGCCACTGCCATCAGACCCCAACATCCCAAAACATCCCGGCTCCTGGCCACTCCCTCTCCCCTCAGGCTGGACACATCGACGCTGTGACCCTGAGGGGTGAAGACATTTATAGGGCAGGGAAGATGTTCGGGTTGGTCCCAGCGGCCGGGGAGTCCTATCCTGGTAAGCGCCACGTCAAGGAAACTTGGCCTCTCTGCCATGTGCTGATGCCCCACCCCTCCCCAGTGCCTCTGCGCCTGGGCAAGTTGCCTTTTGGCACCAGAAAAGCCCCTCTGCTGCGGGCCTCAATTTTTCTATCTGTGTAATGGATATCTCTAAAAAGAACAATCTCAATACTCTAGGAGGCTGAGCCAGGAGGATCTTCAACTTGAGGCCAGCCTGGAAAACCTTGTGACTTAGAAAGACCCTGTTTCAAAATAAAAAAAAATTAAGAAAGGGCTAGGGATATAGCTCAAGGCAAAGACTCTCTTTCATCCCCACTATCAAAAGATAAACAAACAGAACATACGACCGACCGAGACTGTCGTCTGCAAAACCTAAACATTAGCAATCCTTTACTGAAAGTTTGCTCACCCTTTCAGTTCCCTGTTAATAAATATGTATAAAAGCCATTTTGCAACTTAAGGCCACTGTCACATCTGGCTCCTGGTCAGGGAACCAAAGCTGTCGCATCTGGGGGACAAGCACCACTGCTCTGCTGTCTAAGAACCCACCGGGATAGTAAACTCAGCCCCAATAAAATATTAGAGGGACGAAGCTTCACAAAAAGAAGACAAGGAAAAGAGGAAAAGGAAGGGGGAGGAAGGGGGAGGGGAGATAGCTACTCCAGAAAGAGAACCAGCGTGGGGGCCCTGGGAAGACGGAGGAGCTGGGCCCTTTGTTCCCACCTGCTTTTCTAGGGGGATGAGTCACACGCGCACACATGCACACACACACACACGCACGCGCACGCCCACACGCGCGCGCACACGCACGCACGCACGCACGCAGGCACACCCGCCTTGCTATCCCTGGACTGGCTTCTGGGCGCCTCCGTCTAACGCCATGTCTTCCTGCGGCCCACACAGCTTCTCTCTGTCTACTTGTCCTTGACCTTCTGGGGCCTTATCTTTGGGGGGCGGCTCGTCTGCAAGGGGGTGGCTTATTCTCGCCGGTTGGGGCTTAGTGAGGGAGGGGCGGCGCTCTCCTCCAGCGCGGGAGACGTGTGTCTGTCAGTGCAGAGGAGCCAGAGCCGCACTGCCTCAGTGACTCAGCCTCCGCCTTTGTTTTTCTCTGATTTATTGGAGGTGGGGCAGTTTGTCACTTAGGCACTTTTCTCTCTCTCTCTCTCTCTTTCTCGGTCCTATCCATCAGCTCTTTCTGGCCTCCTGGAGCGAGTCCCAAGGCCATTCCGTGTCTTTCTTGATCTGTTTTTTCCTCTCTTTTTCTACCCCTGTCCTTGAGGTGTTCCCAGGGGAATCTCCCTAGTTTATTTTTAACTCCTTCTAGGCAGGATCAGCTAGAAGACCTGAGGAGGCCCCTATTCTTTTCTCTGCAGACCCTTATGCCACCACGCAGTGCTGTGGCAGCCTTGGCTTCTCTCCCACGGTGGTGGCCCAGGAAAGGGGCCTGGCACCCTCCCTGTCAGCTCATTCATACCTCTTGGCCTAAGCAGCGGCATTGGGCCAACCCAGTCCCTCGCTCAAGGCCATGAGAGATCTCCAGGCTTAGAGAACATGGCAAGCTTCTGCGCCTGGAGGGAAACGCCCCCGGGGCTTCAGGGAACAGGAGGCCCAGGGCAAGGGCTGTTAGGTGGGACAAGGATTGAGGTTGACAGTGAAGCCATGCAGGCCACTTCTTGGACCTGGGCACCTGCTGGCCTTGTCCTGAGCAGCCCGGACCTCAGGTTAGGCCCTCGGGACAGATTACCACTGTCTCACGAGAAGCAGAGGGGACGGACTGGAGGGATAGCCCCTGCCTGATGTCCCTGTGCCCTCAGAGAACAACAGTGACTCGTACTATGCGGTGGCCCTGGTGAATCGTGACAGCTCCTCCGCCTTCAGCCTGAACGAGCTGCGTGGCAAGCGCTCCTGCCACCCCAGTGTGGACAGCCTTGCCGGCTGGACTGTCCCCATGGGCGCCCTCATCCACAGGGGCTCCATCCGGCCCCGGGACTGCAATGTGATCAAAGGTACAGTTCCTGAGGGACACGGCCTTAGTCCCCTCAGTCACCCGCCAAGTCTCTCCCATAGGAAAAGTGTAACTCAGGAGGCAGCAAGTTCCTGCTCACTGAGGGAGTACCAGGGAGTGCAGCAGAGGCTGGCGGGGTCCCTCCTCCCTGGCTGTCTTTCTGCCTCGGTGGCCCCTGCTCACAGCCTGTCCCCTCTGCCAGGGATGAGCGAGTTCTTCAATGGCAGCTGCGTGCCCGGAAGCGAGGCCAGGAAATACCCATCCTCGATGTGCGCCCTCTGCGTGGGAGATGAAAAGGGCCGAAACAAGTGTGTGGCCAACAGCCAGGAGAGGTACTTCGGTGACAGCGGGGCCTTCAGGTGCGCAGCAGCAGGCAGGGGCGGGGCCTGGGGTGGCCCCAGGTGGGACCCTCCTCTGACACCTGCCGGCCCTCTCTCCGGTGGCAGGTGCCTGATGGAAAAGGCAGGGGACGTCGCCTTCGTGAAGCACACGACCATCTTTGACAACACAAATGGTACCTGAGGGGCTGGGGCCAGAGCACAGACAGATCTCGGGGGCCCCCAGCAGAATCTAGGCCTCAGGCGCTGCTGGGTTTGGGAGCCCGAGCAGCAGCAGGGAGAACTGAGTCTGGGAGACTCTGAGCAAAGATGAGGCTCACCCCAGACACAGGTCACAGGTGGGCTTTTCCCTAGCATCACCCCAAGACCCCAGACCAAGTCCTGAGCTCCCATCGGCTGCAGGGTCTCGGGGCTGGCCTCCTCCCAGCTGGATCTGCTCCCCCACACCTCGCCAGGGTTTGAAACCCCACATGCTGGGGCCTCACTGGCCTCCACTTGGTCCAGCACCTCTCTCTCCAGAGCTTCACCCTCAAAACGCACAACTGTGGCCAGGAAGGTGCTGGTACTGGTCAGGGGCAAGCAGGACACAGCGGGAAAGATCAATCTTTCAAAACTAGCCTTGGGAGACTCGTCTCCAGTGAGGCCTCCACTCTTGGCACTCATCCACTTTATCTTCAGCTCTACCCCGAGCCCACCTGGCACGCACTCTGGAAACCAGGGGGCGGGTGCTGAGTAGATGCACCAAGGTGCAGAGACAGTGTGACTTCCCAGGGTGGCGTTGCTCAGGACACCTGGGGACCAGCCACCTGCTTCAGCATCGCTGGGCTGCCAGCCTAAAGTACAGATTCCTGCCCCCACCTCAGACCTGCACAGTGAGATTCTTGGCAAGCAGGGTCCCTTGAGATGCCCCTTGTACCCACAGATGTTGGCACCTCCCTTCCAGTTTGAGAAGCTCAGTGTGTGGGGTGCAGTCAACCACCACCTCCCTTGCCCAGACCTGATTCCTTGCCTGGAAAGGATTAGAAGCCCCAGTTCCACACCTGTAAAATGGGGCCAGCATTACCACAGTGGCTGCAAAGCGCTAGTGCTCCCTGCTCTACACTAATCCAAGCTCCCCCATGCTTTTTGCCCACCTGGGGTGGTTCTGACAACAGAACAGAGCACTGGGTCTTCCCAGCCAAGGTTCTGGAGAACTCATCCATATTCTTCCCACCCCACCCTGTCCCCAGGCCACACTGCCAAGCCCTGGGCAGCCAAGCTCAGGCAGCAGGACTACCAGCTGCTGTGCCTCAACGGGGCACGTGCGGAGGTGCACCAGTTCCAAGCCTGCAGCCTGGCCAAGATCCCGGCCCGTGCCGTCATGGTGCGGCCGGACACCAACACCTTCGCTGTGTATGGACTCCTGGACAAGGCGCAGGTGAGCCGGTGTCACCGAGGCAGGGGTGGCAGCGGTGAGCCAAGCCTCCCAGGGGCCGCTGTGCACCGGAAGCAGCCTCAGAGGAGACTGGGGGTGCATGCTTTCCACTCGCCCGGTCCTTCCTCCGGGTCTGACCCACTGTCTCCTGCATCACTGTTCCCTGCTCAGCACCCGCTCCCCCAACAGGCAGATGTGCTGCTCCTTCTGCATCTGTGAAAAACAAACCAGCTCTCTCGGTCACACATCCTCTTGTAACCATAATCCCACTCCCTTCTGGAGCAAAGTCCCTCCAAAGTGTAGACTCTGCCCTGGTGCCATCTCCTTGTGGTCTTTCTCCCGCCAGGGCTTTGTCAAGGTCACAGCGACTCATGCAGCTAAATCCATGGTTGCTTCTCAGTCCTTGTGTTCTGACCCCTGGGCAGCACTGACCGCAGCCCCCTTCTCCCAGAGTTCCAATCCCTTCTTGTGGCCCCAGGCGCCCATGCCTGCCCGGCTTCAGCCCCTCAGTCTCCTTTCCAGGTCCCCTGGTCTTGCTGGCTGGGAAGTGCCCTCCTCTCTGTCTGCATCCACCACTCTACTGATCTCCTCTGGCCTGGTGTCCTGAAATGCCGTCCACACGCGGCAGCTCCTGTGTGTCTGTCTCCACTGCTGGCCCACACCTGCCTGCATCCACCCACCACGCCTACAGCGAGAATCCAAACCTGGGGCGTCTGAGGAGCCCCTGGTTTCCATCTGCTCCGGCAGCCTCCTCCCATAAGTGCCGCAGATTTGCAGAGGACCTGGATCTCTGGGCCTGGCCCTAAAGTTTGAAAGCATCTTCCCCACGGAGTCCCTCTGTCCCAGCCCTGGGCCTGTGCTCCAGGCCTGTGGGACCCCTAGGTCCTCTGCAGCAATGCGGAGGAGTCCGTGTGGATATGCCTGTCTCTGGGGAGAAAGTTCTAATAGTTCTGAGCTCGTCCAGAAGAGCAGCATGTGAGCCCTCTGCAAAAAGACCAGCGGCCACTCAGTTCTCCACTCAGTGACGACCTAGCCGCTGACCCGCGCCCATCCTTTCTCTCCAGATGCCCTGTTTACAGCGGTGGCCCGCACGTCTGTGCTGCTTTCCGTCTCTCTTTAGGTCTTCCAGAGATTCGATCCAGAGTCTCGGCAGGGGAGAGCAGGGCCTTCGTAGGGAGGGCTGAGAAGTGCGGAGCTGGCCAAACAAAGCACTCAGCCACCAAATGCTCACCCTCCCTGCTGCGTCTGTCTGCCTGTAAATTGCACATTTCCATTCTGCGCCCTGTGACTGGGGTTTTGTGTCATGTTCTGGACTAACTCTCTCAGGGCAGTGTCCTTGGACATCACTCTCCACACCCCTTTGATGACAGAGGCCCACAGCTGTCAAACTGTTGATGACCCATCAGGCTTGACCCCCTGTGGTCGCTTGGCTTTGGGTCCCCTGCCCACCTGTAAGGCCCCATGAAAAGCAGGTGCCTCGTGGTACTTCCAGGAGCTGTATGGAGACGACAGCAATAAAAACGGGTTCCAGATGTTTGACTCCTACAAATACCGTGGCCGAGACCTGCTGTTCCGGGACGTCACAGTCCAGTTGGTACCTGTGGTGGAGAAGACCACATACCTCGCGTGGCTGGGGCCCGACTATGTTAGAGCCCTGGGGGGCATCCTGACCCCGCCGTGCTCCGGCCCAGGTAGGCTACGGGCTGCTGGCGGGCGGAGTAAAGCCCAAGGAGGGGCCCCTGGAACACCCGCCAGCACCTTTAGGTTGTACAGATAATCAAGATGCAGTGTCCAGGGAGGCTACAACAGTTCCCACAGGGACACGGCCAGTGTCACTCAAATAGACCCGGATAGTGGGTATAAACACTAAAAACGAGAGTCCAGAGAGGATGTGAGGTAGCTCGCTATGATTCAGAAGTGAATGGGTATGAAAAGGAAGCAGGAGAAAGACCGTGCAGCAAGGTAGAATGTGGGTGGCAGTGGGGACCCAGGTGTCCCTGCCCCAAGCGGCTGTTCTCTTCCCACCAGTCACTGTCCCCGGGGTTTCCTGGCTGCTCCTGCTGCCCCTCACTGCTGGCCTTGTCCTCCTGAGCACCCTCTGAGAGCAGCCCCAGCCAGATCGCCTCCCGGGACTGCAGATGAGGCTAGGAACAGCCCAGAGGACCAAGATGGACAGGATGTGGGGACCTCGCACAGCCCTGCATCCGTCAGGATGAGGGCTAAAGCCTCGTCCCCACCTGAGTCCCCAGCTCTGGCCCGCGGCCCAGTCACGCTGCCCAGCTGGCTCTGTTCCCCGAACCTGCAGCCTCCCACCAGCAGCCTCCCGGGCTGGTTGCTGGGGAGACAGCGGGGTGGCCTCCCACGGGCCCCTCTGCTGTGCGGCACCCGGGGGGTGCGAGCGCCACCAGCCGCAGGCCCTGTACCCACCGGCTCACTGTCCTCAGGGCCCCCAGGTCCCACCTCCCTCCTGAGCACACTGTCAGCAAAGGTCCCTAGAGGAAAGGCTGCAGCCAGGTCCCAGAAGGGCAGGGTGATGCCCCCAGCCCGACGGCGTGGTCCGGCCAGAGCCAGGCTGTGAGGACGCAGCCCCGCAGGGACCCATGGAGGAAGGAGTTGCTGCCAAAGAAGAAGTTTCTAAGCCAGGGTGGGGACTGCGCCCCCTGCCTAAGCCTGAATGTGGGAGGCACAGGCCTTGGGCTGCCCCGCCTGGGGACTGAGCTGACCCGCGCTCTCTGGGGCGTAGTTCATCGTCTGGGCTCAGCTGCAGACCATCTCCCCCCACCACTTCCACCCTCCGGTGGCACCCCACTGCCTCAGCCTGCTCCTGGACACTGTCACCCCACGGACCTCACCCTGAGGCCCCCTGGAAGCCGGACAGAGCAGCCAAGGCAGGGAGACGAGGCCCCCTGGAAGCTGGGGTGAGGCCTGTCTCCTTCCCAGCCCCCCACACCTCCTGTGCCCTGAGGAAGGTTCACCCCACCCCAGCCGGGGACGGCCAGCAGCAGGGCCTCTCTCCTGTCCATTTCACCTTGGTTCTCTGAGGAGCCAGAAAAAGTTTTCTGGAACTGCCAGCTCTTATTCTGAATTTTGCTTCCTTGAAAAAACAAATAAAAAGAAAAAGAAGAAACAGGAGCGTGCAGCCCCCGTCAGCCTCAGCATCAGCCTCAGCGTCAGCCTCAGCCTCAGCCTCAGCGGGCTGGAGCCGCGTGGGCCTGCAGCTATTTGCATCCCAGTCCGTGGGGAGCCTCAGGGACACGGATGACAGGCCAATCCCTGGTGGCTCCCCCTTGCCTGTGGGCGCTCGTGAGGGGGCTCCCAGCAGTATTCCGCAGTGCCCTGAGAGCTCTGGTCACCTGGCCAGGGCAGCCCCCTCGGGCCCCCTGTCTGACTCCTGCTTAGGAAGGCGTGTGCCACCTGTCCCGAGGGCGACTGTGTGAGCGCTGGGTGACACGATTGTCAGGTGAGGGGAGGCAGCCGCTGCCATTCGTGCTAATGAAGGGTGTTGTGGCACCAGAGGCTGTGAATCCCTTTGTTTGTTTTCTTGGGTGCCTCGGGGCCTGCGCCACCCAGATCAGCACCCTCCAGCCAGCCGGGCCCCAGCTCTTCACTGAGCTGCTTCCCTGACTCCTGTGGCACTTGGCTTCGCTGGCTGTGCCCAGCTGCCTCTGCCCCCGCCAGCCTTCAGGTGCCCACTTCCTGCCACCCCCTCCTTGTGCCTCCAAAACGAGCCACCCACACCACGTTTGGCGAGCTGAGTGGCTGGAGGGGAGGAGGGCACGCGGAGCTCCGGGCCTCACCTCGGCCAGCTGCTGGACTCAGGCCCTTCTTCCCTCTCCCAAGCCTCCTTCCCTGGGGATGCCCTGTACTAGTCCCTGCAGCCCTTTGTCATAGCTAGGTCTTGCCTGCCAGGACATGCAAGCCATTTCCCCCATCATACACCCCATTATCATGCAGCCAGGTAGGCTTAGGGACCCCGATGGCAAAAGCTGAGACCTCCTCTTTGCATTACATGGTGCTGTTGAAATCTCGGGAGTTCTACTGCTGTTCCTACTTCCCGCTCTGAACTTTTGGGAACAGACAGTGAACCTTTGCTGGGAATTCCTCCTGCCTCAGCCTCCTGAGCCCTAGAATTTACAGGGTTGCACCCCAATGCCTGGCTGGGCTGTTGGAATAGCAAAAGACTGGAAACATCTGAACACCCCTCAGTACTGAGAGGGAGATATAAAAGCTGGTCTATCCTTTCATCTCAGTGGACCGTCTACAATCATTACATGAAGGATAGAGCTATATTTACTCCGTGACATATTGCTAAGTAAAAAGAGCAGGTTATAAAACAGCCTGTGGTCCCATTACCATAAAACCACACACACACACACACTCACACTCACACACTCACACACACTCTCACACATGGAGCTGTCTGGAAATCTGTTCACCAAACTGTTAAGCAGTGACTCTTTCCAGTTGGTGGGATTCAGAGATAATTTTTAGTTTCTTCAAACTTTAGTTTTGTTTCTTTAAAGTGTCTTAGAATTTTAAAGTACTTTAAATCATTAACCACTTTTAATTGCTGAATGGATAAACAAACAAGGAAACCAACAAAAACTAAAGTACAGCCTGGGTGCAGTGCATGGGCCTCCTCCTGGTCTCTGGGTCAGCAGGCTCGCGGGGTGCCTGGGCTCGGAGCTCCTCTGTCCCAGACGTGGCCCTGCCAGCAGCCTCATGACCTTTGAGGACTGTCACCTTCAGAGCCTCTGCTTCCTCCAAGAGCCCCTGCCTCATGAGCTGATTGGGGAGGAAACGAGGGAGTCCAGTGCCCACCCAGTTGCATGGCCCTGCAGGCCACATATCTGTCCCTACAGCCCCTTCCCCTCCAACACGACAATGGCCTGTGGTCCTGAGTCCAGCCCTCCCACAGGCTGTGGGCAGAGGAGAAAGAGCATGAGGCCTTCCTGATGCAAGCAGACTGATGTCCAAGCTCCAGGTGCCAGGCATCGTCAGCCCTGCCTGGGGCACTGGGCCTGGGATCTGGCCAGGCGGGGACCCACAAGACCCTCCCCCATAATGGGCTCTTCCACTTCACCTGACCCCGTCCTGGCTCATAGGCTGGTGTGAACCCCAGCAAATCAGTCCCCCTACTCCCCATGTCACATTTAGCAGAAGACAGGACTTTCTGCAGATGGGGACTTCGCCATCTCGGTTCCAGATTTCAACAGATTCCAGTTCCTTGCAGTGTAACAACAGGACACAGGGCATGGTGACCAGGACACTCTGGTGCGTCCCTTCTGCCAGTTCCATAGCCGCTTTGTCACAGCTGGGGGCCCAAGGCCAAAGTCACATTAGACGGTCCCAGGGTCTCTCCTGGCACTGTGATGAGTTCATCACCCAGGGGACAGGAGACACAGGATGCAGCTGCAGTCCCTGCAGAGTAGGTGGCCCAGCCTTGCACCCACATCAGCCCTCACTGGCCATGGGCGGCTGCCTCCCGCCTCGGGCAGGGCAGGCCCTTCCACCGCTGCCGGCTCTCCTGGAAACCTCTGCTAGGAGTGAATCTCCTAGGACAGGGACCCAGTCCGCCTGCCAGTGCACCCCCAGCACCTGGCTTCACCTACAGCTGCAACACAACAAGGAGTCTGCTGAATGAACGAATGAATGAATGAACGAGTACCTGTTAGTTTTGCAACCCAGAAGCTGACTCCTAGGGCAGCACCGGCAGTGCTAAGAAGCTTGGTCCTCCCTGGCAACTACAAAACCATGGGGCTGATAAAGAAAGGGTCACTAAATTGGGTGTGGTAGCTCATACCTCTAATCCCGATACTCCAGAGGCCGAGGCAGGAGAATCACAAATTTGAGGCCAGGCTGAGGTCTCAACATGAAAAGGGCCAAGTTTACAGCTAAGGGCAAAGGCCCTGTGTTCAGTCCCCACTACCAGAAAAAAGAGCAGGAGGAGAAGCTGGGTGTGGTGACTCACACCTGTGATCCCAGCACTCAAGAGGCTGAGGCGGGAAGATCGCTGTGAGTTTGAAGCCAGCTCAAACTACATAGTGAGACTCTGCCCACCCCACCACCCCATGAAAAGGAGGAGGAAGACGGACGGCTGTTGGCACCAGGCCAGGCCAGTGGCATTCCGACTGAGCTCTCTCCTAGGGCCCTACAGTACTGTGCCGGGGCGGCTGTAGAGCACTGCACCCCACACAGCCAACAAACGGCAGCTCCTTCCAGAGGACCTGGGTGTGAAAGTCCGAGAGCAGGTGGCAGGAGGGTTGACTCGGGCCAGCACTGCCACCTCTGCCTTGCTTTCCACGCGCTGCTCTTCCTGGCTGCCTCTGGCCAAGGTTTCTCAGCTGCTCACACCGGCAGCAGCCCCAGCCCAGGCGAGCAGGGTCACCTCCTGAGGTCTGGGGGTCCGAGCTCCCACCCGTGGGTCCTGGGGCTTCCACTGAGCCCATTTCAGCTTGTGACTGCTCTGATGCCTCCCCCACAAGTGCCCGAACACCGAGCGGACAGTGACAGTGCCGGGGACGGTGTCAGGGTGAGAGCCGACCCAGAGAAAGCCTGGTTGCAGCCCCGATGTGCTCCCACTTCTGGCTCCACTCTGCAGGTACAGATAGCTGTGGCCCAGCTGTGCTGCCCTAAGCCCTCCCTGCTGCCAGCCGGACCACCTGGCTAGGGAGAGGTCACTGTCCCCAGACCCTGGGCAGGGCTTCAGGCCTCACTCTGCCCTCACCCTCCTTCCTCTCTGTCCCCACGGTCCCCACTGGGTCCCCTCTGCAGCTCAAGTGTTTTGCATCACCAGGTGGGGCTCCCAGAGTCCCGCCTTTGCCCCCCCTGCTGGAAAGAAGCAAAGGCACGCAGCACCTCCCAAGACGCTGGTGGCCCTTACTCCCCTCCCTCCTGACACCCCGAATGCTTAGGCCTGGGAAGAAGGTGGTGATCAGCAAGGAGGACCAGCAGGCCTCTGAACGCCGGCCCAGCTGACCCCAACGCACCCACGGTGGTGGCAAATCTCCCCAGAAACACAGAGAGGCCCCAGGGCTGGCTGCTCACCTGCTGCAGCCTCCAAGCCCCCTGGGGCAAAGTCCCGGTGCAATTGTGCTTATCTGTGCCACTGCTTCCCAGGGGCCTGATCAGCCCCGAGGGGGCTGGGCGCTGAGAAGGAAGTGCCAGCACTCTCGGAGTTGGCCTTGCGGAAGGCAGAATTCTGCACACAGCTTTTCTGGCGCTGCTGCTGAGCCCTGATATGGGGTGAAGTCCCTTCCCCCTCTTGCTGGGCTCTAAGAGCCAGAGCCCTTCTGCCCACAGAACTGCCCTGCCTCAGGCTCCTGGCCCAGGATCGTTGGTCCCATGGCACAGCTGGATGTGGCCAAGGAGGAGCGACTTGCTGGGCTGAAAAGGGCCACCTGTCCCTGCTACTAAAGGCCAAAGTGTAGTCTGGTTTAAGTGACTCTACTGTCCTTTCAGTAAAGACACCATCGACATGTGAGTGGTGGGAAAAAGCAACTGGTGTGTGACCGTCATGTGTGCCCCAGTGGAAGTGGGCACAGCCCGGCTTCCTCCAGACCCTCTCTCCCGCAGAACCAAGGAGCTGGACCCGCACACGGGACAGGCAGAGGGAGCCAGAGTCCTCTTCCCTCCTCTGTTTCCATCAGAGGCTGAAGAGTCCCCACCCACCTCATGCTGGGGCCCAAACCAGGGACCCCGTAGCCAGGCAGGTGCTCTGTCCCCGAGCCCACACACATGCACACACACAGCCAGCCTCTCCCTTCCCGCTGCAGCCGCCACCTCTCCCAGTGACCACTCTGCGACACCAGGCAGCAACGGGTCTGTGTGTCTGCGCCACGGCCTCCCCTTAGGCAGCGTTGCTTTGGGTTTATTGTGGTATTTATTGTGGTCACAGAACTCCCTGTTGTAAATGCAACATTCTATGGCACGGAGGGTGCTGACCTTACGCAGCCACCACCACCACCATCTCCAGAACTTTTCTTTCCCCCACAACACCTTGCGGCTTTCTGTCTCAAGGATTCGTGGAACACAGTGCCTGGCCTTTTGTGCCAGGCTTATCTCACTTGGCATCACGTCCCCAAGGTTCATGCAGGTTAGGACAGGTTCATGCATGCGTCAGAATTCCCTTTCTTTTTAGGGCTGAGTAATAGTCCACTGCAGGAATCCACCACACCTGTTCATCTGTGCATCCGTCCACGCATGGGCAGCTTGCTGGCTCCTCTGGACCTGTTATATAACCAGTGTACAAACAGGCCCGAGTCTCTATGCTGAGTATTGTAGAGGACAGAAGTAGAATCGCTAGAGCCAGTGGTAATTCTGGGGTTTTTGTTTTGTTTTTGTACCAGGGATCGAACTCATGACCTTGCGCTTGCCAGACAGGTGCTTATGCTGCTGAGCTAAACCCTCAGCCTGGTAATTCTGTTTTTTAAGAAACCACTTGTCATGATTTCCTAGCAGTTGTACCATTTTACACGGCCACCAACAGCACAAGAGAGTTCTGATTCCTCACACCCTCGACACTTACTATTTGTTTGTCTATTTAGTGGGGGGCTGGAGACGGGGCTCAGGGCCTGGCGCTGGCGGGCAGGTGCACTACCCCTGAGCTGTGTGTGCCCAGCCCTGGGTTTTCCTGTCCCCAGTGGTGTCCTCAATGCCAGGAGGCGGCTCCTTGCTGGGCCATGGGCAGCTGCTTGTGTGGGTCTGACCGTCTGTCTTATTGCGTGACTCGGCCCGGGCCTCTGGCAAGTTCATAGCTTTGAACTCCTCATCCAGATGCCCACACACTGTCACAGGGGCCATGTCTGTGAGGTCCTGGAGCCCATCCTGGCAGATGTCCCCGTGGGAGGTAGGGCTCAAAGAGAGAAGCCTCTCCTGGCATCAGGACCACCTGAGACTGGCAGTGACTACCGGGATCTTTTGGGGGGCAAGGTTGGTTTTGGGGTTTTTTGTCTTGTCTTTCTTTTCTTTTCTCTTTTCTTTTCTTTTTTTCTTTTCTGAGACAGGATCTCGCTATGTAGTCCAGGCTGGCCTCGAACTTATGGCAATCCTCCTGCCTCCGCATCCTGAGTCCTGGGCACACTCAGCTCAAGCCTGGATCTTGAGAGACCGAGAAACCCAAATTGAACTTCTTTCTCAGGTCAGTCTCTGTATGACTCCCAAGGCAGAGATGCTGGGGGTTGTTCCGTTTCATTTTGAGACAGGGTCTCATTATGTAGCTCAAGTTGGCCTTAAACTTACTGAGATCCTCCTGCCTCAGCCTCCTGAGTGCCAAGATTCCAGGCAAGAGTCACATGCCTGGCTGAGATGCTGATTTTGTGGGGGCCTCCCTCTGGCTGGGGGAGCACTGTCCCACCAAGAGCAGGACCGTGACGTGCCTGCCATCAGAGCTGTCCTTGAGCCCCAGAGGCCTTGCAGTTTTCCAGGGAAACTCTGCTGTCCACAGGGCACATGACACACACCCACCTTTCTGCTGATGGGAAAGATTATAATCACGGTTGAAACCAGAAGGCAGGTGCACAGGCTCGGGGTATTATCGGCCTCAGTTCCGTTTATCGGCACAGCCTAGGAGGCCCTCCCGGGTTGTTCCTCTGCCCCTTCTCGCCCTTGCCCGTGTGCATCCGCGCTACGGCGGCTGGTGTCAGCCTCACCCATGCTAAGTATGTGCCTGCATCTTCTGCCGCCGGGCAGCGTCCGTGACACCTCATCTCAGTCTCGCTCACTCTTTTCTTCACTTGGTTCTGTCTGAAAGCTGATTCCCATCCTAGCTTGTGTTTGCAATTCCTGGACATTTCCATCCCTCAGCCAAAAATGCACCTTCCCTCTTAGGATAATTAACTGAAGTCAGGCGAGAAGGCGCACACTGCGATCCCTGCCCTCTGGGAGGCTGAGGCAGGAGCATAATAAACCCAAGCTCAGCCTGGGCAACTCAGTGATTTATCAAGAGCTTGTTTCAGAATGTAGCTCAGGCCTTGGGTTCAATCTCCAGGAAAGAAAGGAAGGAAACGAAGAAGGGAAGGAGGGAAGGAGGGAAAGAGAGAGAGAATATTGACTGAATGAATTCGGCTGTATACTTGCTTTGCTTTGCTTCCTTTTTCTATTTGAATTATCTCCCTGCAGCCTTGATAAGAAGGTAGATATAGACATAGATAAAGATTTTGGGGTGTAAGGGGCTGGGCTTGAGCCCAGGACCTCATGCATGCTAGACAAGCGCTCTATCACTGCACCACATGCCAAGCCCTTACTTTTTTTTTTTTTTTTTTAGTCAAAATCTCACTATGTAGCCCAGGCTGGCCTTGAACTTGCAGAGATCCTCCTGCATTTGCACACAGGCGTTGGCCAACATGCCCAGCTCCTTACATATTTTTAAATGTCAGGATTTTGTGTTGCGAATTAACAACAAATGAAAACCTTCAATTATATATGTTCATTGTAGAAAAAAATAAACATATAAAAGAACAAATTAATGATAAAAAGATACCTGTTTCTTCATACTAACTTTTCCATTTCAATGCTAATTGTTAATTTTTATTTTAGGGGCTGAGGGTTTAGGTCAGTGGCACAAGCACCTCCCTGGCAAGTGTGAAGGCGTGAGTTTGATCCCGGGTACCAAAAATATTTTACACTTTTATTCTTAACTGGTACATAGTAAGCATACATTTTTTCTCTTTGTACCAGGGATCGAACTCACAACCTTGTGCTAGCCAGTCTGGCACTTATGCCACTGAGCTAAATCCCTGGCCAACTGTACATATTTATGGGCTACCACATGACATTTCAGTGTATGTGTACAGTGTGCAATGATCAGATCAGGCTAAAAAAATTGTTTTGGAGATAAGATCTCACTGTGTTGCTCAGGCTGGTCTCAAACTCACATCGATCCTCCTGCCTCAGCCTCCCAAGGCTGGGGTAACAGGTGTGCACCTCCATCCATCAGATGAGGGCACGTGGTCCCCCTCAGACGTCATCGTTTCTTTATGTTGGAAACTCTCAAAATCCTCTCTGGCAGCTCTTTGAAATACTGTTGTCCACCACTGCGTTAACCGTTCTCTCTCCATTCTTATGTCCACCTGCAGCCCTCTCCAGCTCTGGGGCGCTATTCTCTGTGGACATGAAAACGTTTCTACTTTTCTTTCTGTGTCTGACTCACTTCACTGAATACAGCCTCCTCTGGTTCCAGCCACACTGTTACAAAGGACAGGGTTTCATTCCTTTTATGGCTGATGTTATTGTTTTATGTTTTAAGACTATTGGTAGATGCATATGTGTTTGTTGTTATTTTGTCATATATTCTATCCATCTTTATCACTATAAAGGCTTTTATCTTAAATCATGATTTTTTAGAGACAAGATACCTCACTATGTTACCCAGGATGGCCCCAAATTCCTGAGCTCAAATGATCCTCCTGCCTCAGCCTCCCAAGCAACAGGGACTATAGACATGTGCCACTATAGACATGTGCCACCATACCTTGCTATTGTAAGCTATCAGTATCTCTACCCTGACTTTCCTTGGTTCATATTTACCTGGCATATTTTTCTTCTATCTTTCTTTTCAATCTTCATCATTTTAAGTGTGTCCCCTGCACCCTAGTTAACAAGACCAAGAGTTATTATGCAGATATTTACTAGCTTTTTGCATTTTATTTAAAACTATTGTTAACACATAGTTTTAACAAGAGTCCATCTCTCTTATATATTTTATATATTTTACCATATATTTGTTAAAATTTTTTTCTCTCCTGCCCTCAATTAAATAGTCCAATTTCTTCTGCTAATTCATTATTATAACTATGTACATTTCACCTCTATGGATGGTGAAATAAATAAATGCAAGGAAAAGGACAGATTTTCCTCACAGAATTTCAAATAAATGTAGATGGAGTGAATACAATATAAAATTACACTGGAATACTACATTCATAATTCCTAGGGGTAAGATCTACAAATAAATGTTAAAATTACTGAGCGAAACTCTAAGAGTATTGGGATATTTGCATAAAATCAAAGCATTTCTTCTAAGACATTATTAATTATCAAGCTGGTTTTAACCTCTGCTCACAAATCCTTTGATAATCTCTCCCCCAAGCTGGCATGTGGCTTCTTACAAGCAGAAATCTGGAAAGGGGAAGACAGTAGCTTTATAATGACAGATGTCACCTTAGCCAAATGAATGAAATTAATGTCATCAGCAACAAACCGTACTGCTGACTCCTGCTTCTTGATGCAAGGGGATGAGGAGGGCATATCACCTCTGTAGCATTCAACCCCCAAGCCTGGGAGCCCAGCCAAAGCCAAACATGAAATACTTCACGTGTAATCTTCACAACCAAGGTCATGGAAATGAAAGAAAAATTTGCTGGGCGTGATAGCGTGTGCCTGTAATCCGAGCACCTGAGAGACTGAGGCAGGAGGATCGCTGAGAGTTCAGGCCCCGCCTAGGCTACATAGCAAGACCCTGACTCCAAAAAGGAAAAAGGGAAGAAAAGAGGAAGGGAGGAAGGGAGGGAGGAAGGAGAGAGAAAAGAAAGAAGAAAGAAAGCAGAGAGAGAGAGAAGAGAGAGAAAAGAAAGAAAAAAACTGAGCCACTACCATGGATTGGAGGAATCTAACCTAATGGTGACTACACACCTCCCGGTACCCAGAGGGAGCACGGGAACAGAGGTGGACACTAATGGAGAAGCAGTGGAGAAAACTGAGTAAAGTATCCAAGTAAAGTTAGTTAACAGTGTACAGAAATACCAGTCTCCCAGTTTGGGTTAGTGCGTCTAGGCCACAGAAGGCGTTAATGTGAAAGAAAGCTGTGCGCCTGGATCATCTTTGCGATCCTCCTGCCATCCTGCGATGAGTTCAAACACAGCCTAAAGGGCGAGGACATGGCTTGTGGCAGAGTGACTGCCTGGTATGCTCAAAGCCCTGAATTCATTCCCTAGCACCAAAAACATAAATAAGTGGATTGTCAGATTCCAGGAAGGTAACCTTAAAAAAAAAATACGCGAATTTGTGTTGTTGCTGTTTTTAGTCTCACTATGCAGTTCAGGCTGGCCTTGAACTCACTGTGTATCCCAGGCTGGCCTTGAACTCACTGTGTAACCAGGCTGGCCTTGAACTCACTGTGTAACCCAGGCTGGCCTTGAACTCAAAAATCCTCCTGCCTCAACCTCCTGAGTGCTGGGATTACACCACCACACCGGGCTCTGAATTATTTTTTTTAAATAAGCAGCAAACTTTCTTATCTGAGCCTTTGTCTCTGCAAGGTCATTAAATGAGTGGTATGCAGGAAAAGCTGCTTGTGTCAGCCCCTTTACACAGCCACGCTCACCCACGTGACAGTCCTCTAGGTTAAGCAAGACCACACTCTGCCCAGGGACCTCTGGTGAGTCACTGCCACCCTTATGGCCACCAGGCAGCTCTGTTAATGACCTCAGAGTTCCCAATGCTGCGGCCCAAGCTGGCCGTGCCTGAGAGGACAGGAGGCGACACACTGAAGGTCAGGGGCCCACAGGGACAGGTCCTCCATTTCTTAGGACCTGCTTCATGGGCGCAGTGAGAAAACCACTGCTCCCGTCAACTGGGAGCCCCAGTCCTGCAGGTGCCCTGTGACAGCCTCTGCCTTCCCGTTCCGGCACAGCCTCCGCTCATCCCGCTGCAGTCAGAACCCTAAAGGCTGGAGGGGAGCCCTGGCCTGGGAATCCAGGGAATGGGCCAGTGTTTAGTGGGAAAAGGAAGCATCTCAGGGCTGAAGACGCCCCAAACCTCAGGCAGAACAGCATGAAATGACGAATAATTAGCTGGGGATTTTTGTTTGTTGGCTGGTTGGTTGGTCAGTGTGTGTGTGTGTGTGTGTGTGTGTGTGTGTGTGAGAGAGAGAGAGAGAGAGACAGAGAGACAGAGAGACAGAGAGACAGAGAGAGAGACAGAGACAGAGACAGAGTCTCATTTTGTAGCTCAGGCTGGCCTTGAACTCACTATGTAGCCCAGGATGGTCTTGAACTCGTGGTGACCCTCCTGCCTCTGTCTTCTGAGTGTTAGAATTACAGGCGTGTGCCACCGTGCCAGGAAATTTGCTGATTTTGACCTACGAAAAATAAAAAAATTTAAAAAAGGAGGCGCTGTCAGGTGATATAACCAAAACCGTAAGTGGCCTTTGAGACCATCACAGAAACAAAGCCTGTGGTGCCACCCAGTGGTAGAATGAGAAAAACATCTTGTTTCATTGATGACGTCGGTGCCCCATCTACAGCACTGGCTCCATGGCTGGCGCTCTGCTACGGCTGGAGAACCGAAGTTTCCTCTCCTGGTTATTAAATGCTGATTATTTGCGGTGATCGCTGTGTGCACTTAGTTAACACCCTCAGCGCCCAGAGGGAGCAGGCAGGCAACGTTATCTCCATTCCAAAGTGGAGGCCGGAGATGAGCTGATTGCCACAAGGCCCTGTCTGGCAAGTGTGAGGTCATGAGTTCGATCACCGGTACAAAAAAGAAAATCCATTCCTAGGTGGGAGGTGAGGCTGGGAAGTGAGTGGGCAGACCCAGGAGTGGACAGAGGTTTCCTTCCACATAAGGGAGAAGATGAGTCTCCCCAGTGGAGCCCGCATCTGAGGGGTCCCCTGCAAAAGCCCAGAGTTAACACGTAGTTACCATTAGGGGGCCAGTGATATAGCTCAGTGGCACAGCACCTGCCTGGCAAGCACAAGCTCCTGAGTTTGATTCCTGGTGCAAAAAAAAAAAAAAAAAGAGTTACCGTTAGGACAGATGTTATATGAATGCATTTTTAAAAGTGTGGCAAAACTGATCAACTATTTTGAAGATGACAATGTGCAATACAGTGACTAGTGTTGATTTCCTATCAACTTGTTTTGAAATCCTGTATCATTTCTATCATTCTGTTTTTATTGTTTTGTTTTCTTTTAATCTCTGTAAAATAAAAAATAATTAAATAAAAGTGTAGAAAAGTTCATTAAAATCAAAAAAGAAAACTGTACTAAAAAGGACATTTATCAGGCCAGGCATTTAGCTCAGCAGCATAAGCACCTGCCTGGCAAGCTCAAAGTCATGAGTTCAGTTCCTGGTACAAAAAAAAAGGACATTTATCATTTATCACAGAATTTGTGGTTGGCTTAATGACATTCACTCTAGAAAACTGTCTGATCGAATCGGTAGTTGCCGAATTCGGAGTCGATGTTTTGATTAAAATTTTCTTGGGTGATAAACACATCTGTGGGGCCGAGGAAGCAGCTGCTGGTGGCCCGTCCGCGGTGGTGTCCAAGCTGGGCTCCGGGCAGGGGTCTTCCACAGGGCACAGAGGCAAGCAGCACCCACAGCCAGCCTGCAGAGGCCCCAGGGGCTGACACTGCAGCCCCAGAAGGCCCCAGAAGGCCAGGTGACAGCACAAGACACTGAGCAGTGTGGCCTTCCAGAGATAACAGGTGAACAGCTGGGGCCCAGGAGAGGAGCAGCTGGCTACGGGCCCCTGTGAGGTTGGTGGAGGCCCCAGACCCCGCCATCGCCGCCATGGGGTGGAAGCAAGGCTGCCGTGTCAGACCTGCCACTCCGTGGGTTAGAGAATTACAGAAGAGCCAGAAATGGTGGTGCATGTCTGTAACCCTAGCCCTCTGGAGGCTGAGGCAGGAAAATCACCATGAGTTCAGGGCCAGCTTGGGCTACCTAGTGAGATGCGGCATCTAAAACAAGAAAAACAGGGCTGGGGATTTAGCTCAGAGGTGTAACCACCTGCCTGGCAAGCACAAGGTCCAGAGTTCAATCCCTGGGACCAAAAAAAAAGAAAAGAAAAGAAAAAACAGGAGCCAGGGATTTAGCTCAGTGCCGTAAGCACCTGCCTGACAAGTGCAAGGTCATGTGTCCCGTCCCCAGTACCAAAAAAAAAAAAAAAAAAAAGAAAAGAAAAAGAAAAAACAGTATAACACCCATACAACACACCAGCTTACCCACTTCTAGGTACTCAAAAGGAAGGAAAAGCAATCTACAGAGATCTTCATGGGATGTACAAGCCAGTTCTAGTCGCCACAGCCCCACACGGGGTCAATCAAAAGCCCCACAGCGTGCAAACCGAAAGGCAGCCAGGGTTTCCCCTTATGATGGAGACCGCTTGCCGACAGTAGGGAAAAGGACTGGCTGCTACCGCCCACCTTGGAGGACAGGGACTTTCCATGGGCCACAGCATCGTTCTGAGTATGGGTGGATTCGCCCCTCCCAGGGGCCAGGCGTGATCACCTGAGCTGCCCTGCATGCTCTGCACAGACCCTGGAGATCTCAGCTGCCCAACCGCAGAAACACCGAAATGACGCACCGAGGTCCTAGGGGACCCAAGGGGCACAAATCCACTTGCACCAAACAAACCAGTTAGTAGTTTCCTTGGGAAGCCCAGCATAGCGGTGTACACCTTTAACCCCAGCACTGAGCAAGCTGAGGCAGGAGGATTGCCATGAGTTCAAGGCCAGCCTGGGCTACATAGTGAGACCCTGTCTCAAAACAAAACAAGTTCTCTTGGGAAAGCTGCTTGAGGACCACCCAGTATAGGAAACCTCTCTCCCAGCCTCATCGGGACCAGAGGGGGGCCACATCTGTAATCCCTGGGGAAAGTTACTGGAATTCCAATGAGTAATTCCAGGCTACCACTTCCAACGCAACCCACAGCGAGAATAAAGAGACAAACACGTGTCTGTAGTGGTGGGGAGTCAAGGGGTTCCAAGTCCAATTAGAACAGTGGCTAACTGGACCAAAGGCCATGACCCAGGGTTAATGAATTAATGTATTATTACTTTGTGAAGAAGGTATGGCTCGGGGATGAGTGATCATGAGAATGATGGGAAATATGGGAGTTCTGTGAGCTGGGCTGGGTAGGAGGCAAGACAGCACCTCTGCAACACGCAGAGAGGGAGAGATGCAGGGAGAGTGATTGCCCGACACCTCTTGAGGAAGTACCTTGTGTTTTGGAGCAGGCTCTTCAGCTCTGATGTGTAGTCTTCCTGTTGAGCATCTCTCAAGAGGTGGGCATCACTCAACTTTGCTGACTACACATCAGCGCCTGGCCAGACCCATTTGCATGGCTGAAAGCCAATTGAAGGGACAAGGAAATGTCCTAGCCAGCTCTGTACTTATCAATACACAGAGTCAGGGCCTGGTTTAGCCAAGATGGAGCCAAACATTCTTCATTCAAGGAGAACTGGCTGGGGTTATAGCTCAGCAGCACTGAGTCTGCCTGTCAAACTCAGGGTTGGTCCTGAGTTCAGTCAAGGAGAGTCGTCTTGGTGGTCTTCTACAACCCAGGACCCCAATAAAGCCTCAACCACAAGCCCATCTCTCCCTCATGCCACAGCTACCAGCTAAGTACACTGCCTCAGAGAGCCCCCCAGGGACCTGATCTATCTGTCACCTGCTCTGTTCCTTTCTGGACTGAGCACTGCAGCCTTTTCCTCCAGGCAGGGCTGTGCCCCTGCCTTGATAGGAGTAAGTAGGACACAGGTGGACAAGAGCCATGGGGTAAATGTGTCCTGCGCATGAGATATTCGACCACAGGTCAGATGCTCAGGTGCTGGGCTATCAGCTGGGACAAAGAAATACCAGGGAAACACCTGTGAGCAGGTCAGCTCTTCAGGTGCTGGTTAGGACAGGGCGAGGTTTACAACTGCTCTGCCTGGAGACAGCCCAAGACCAAGTCAGAGGGAAGTACAATGCATGCCCAGCCCATGGGAACCCGGAGAGCCAGGCGTGACAGGCCACATACTGTTTGGGTGACTTACACAGAACTGCAGGAGGGACAGGGCATGTGACAGGAACCAGAGGCGTGGCTCCAGCTGGGTAGAGGGCAGAGAAGGACAAATGAAGGGACTTTTTTTTTTTGAGAAATAGATACGTGCTTCTTGTGCTGGGTCAGTGGCAAGCCTAGTGTTTTCATTATTGAAAGTCAAAAAAATAAAATAAAAATGGTAGGCATGATGGTGCACTCTTATAACCCCAGTACTCGGGAGGGTGAGGCAGGAGGATCCTTGCAAGTGCAAGGCCAAACTGGCCTGTGTAGTGATTCAGGGCCAGCCTTAGCTACCTATCAAGGTCCTGTCTCAACAACAAAACAAAAAATCAGTCTCTGGCGCTCACTGACACTTCTTAAAATCTTTTTCTAGGACAATACACCAAGAAGTTGTCCGGGCCCAGTTGAGGGACTGTCTCCTCTTTAGCGGACCAGATCTGTGTGGCTATAACAGTAACAGTGGCCAGGCTGCTTTCCAGAGACTGGAAGGACACCTGCACTGGGATGAACAGAGCCAGAGGAAGCCTGCGTCTCCTGCTTCGTACCTGCTGTCTCCTGCTTCGTACCTGCTGTCTCCTTTGGAGTCCGCAGTGAGCGGCCACCATAAAGAGGTGGCACCCGAGTTCCTGGAAGACCTTCCTTTCTCTCAGGAAAGACATGAATAATACTCCCCTTACCCGCCTTCTCTGTCTAGCCCTGTAATTTCGGTTTTTTTGTTTTGAGGCAGGATCTCACTATGTAGCCCAGACTGGCCTCCAATTTGCAGCGATCTTACTGCCTCAGCCTCCCTCATACTGGGGTTACAGGACTGCACCAGCACACTCGGCTCCTGTCCTATGTCTGTAACCCCTCAGCTCCCTAGATTTGCGAGGCTGACTTTCGAGCAGAGGCCCCGCTGCTCCATTCTTTGGCCACTGCATAAAGAACAATGGCGATGCCTCCCCCTGCACTCTGTAGAGTCTGGTTTCTGAGGCCACAGCGAAGAACCATTCTCGGCTCACGCGGGAGGCCTGGGGAGCTTCCTCCGCCAGGGGGCGCCTTGTCGCCGCCCCCAATTCCCGGCCTAGGACCCAGGGACTCGGAGCGCAGAGCCGGGGCCCGGCGTGGGCTCGCAGCCCTCTCTGTGCTCGGGCCTGGTCTGTTCCCGAGGGCCCGGTGACTGCGTCGCGCCGTGCGGACAGGGACCGCGGGTCCCGCCCGCCGAGGGTTCCTGAGCCCGGGCGGCCGCGGGCTGTTTCTGTTGCGGTGCTGGGGTTGGAACGCAGGCCCGGAGGGCGCTGAGCCAGCGCCGAACCCTTGAACAACGCCCCAGCCCGGGACGCAGCCGCGCGACAAGCGTCCTCGCGCCAAAAAGGACGCCCCGCGGGCGGGATGGTCATGTGGGCGGGAGGTCAAACGCTGAGCACTCCGGGGTCCCCTAGGGACCCCCAGCTTCTCTGCAGATGCTGAGGATGAGATCCAGGGCCTCCGCACTGAGCTGCATCCCCAGCCCTTTTTTTAAGGTTTTATTTTGAGGCAGCGTCTCGCCAAGTCGCCAAGTTGCCCAGGCCCGGCTCCCGCTGGCGCTGCTCCTGCCTCAGCCTCCCCGAGTGCTGGGATGACGGGCATGCGCCACCACGCCCGGCCGCTGCCCGCGGTGACCACCTCTGGCCGCGTGACCGCTGGGGACGCGCCAAGGACCCCGCCTCTCCCCTCGCGTCCCCTCCCTTCCCGCCCACTCTCGCGCTCCGGACGGACGGACGCAGGTGCAGCGCAGGCAGGCAGCGCGGTGAGTCGGCCCGGCCGGGCGCTTGGGGGCCGGAGGAGCCGGGGCGGCGCCGCAGCCTCCGGGTTAGCTCGGCTCGCGCAGCCCGTGCCCCGCGGAGCCTGAGGAGGAAGCAGGGGCCGCCTGCGCGCGTGTCGCATTCATAAACCTGCGTATCCGGGCCGGCAAAGAGGAGCCCACCAGCCCCGCTCTGCCAGTGCCTTCGAGCTGCTGCAGGGCCTGGGCAGCCCAGGGGTCCGAGTGAGCGAAAGCACCACCAGTCGGGACTGGGGGGGCCGCTCCTCGGGGGGCCCCGGGGACTGGGCCTGGGGGCTTGGAGTACAGGTTTCCCCCAGCAGCCCCGGGTGGAGGCTTGGGGCCCTCCTGTGTCGCAGTCTTTATTTTATTTTATTTTATTTTATTTTATTTTTATTTTATTTTTTTTGTACCAAGGATTGAACTCACGACCTCGCACTTGCCTGGCAGGCGCTTAAGCCACTGAGCTAAACCCCTGGCCCTGTGTCGCAGTCTTAAACCGAGGCAGGGTAGGGCCAGACCGAGGGGCCCAGCAGCTTCGTCAGGAAGAAGAGTGCAAGGTGGGGACGTGGTGGGGACAGGGCTTGTATTGGGCCTGATGCGATGACGGTCTCCCCCCCAGCCCAGCAGTGCGCGCAGAGGCCCCGACGAGGCCTGGACCTGCGTTGAAGGCTCTGGCCTCCTCCGCGCCTCCCGGGGACGGAGACGGGGACGGGGATAGGGACCGGGATGGGGGTACTGGTAGGGGTGGAGGTGGGGGCGGGGCGCCTCTGCTGCTTTGCATGAACGAGCAGACTTGCACCTGATTGGGGCGGTGAATGTTGGCTCCGCCCCCGGATCTGGCCCCGCCCCCAGACGCCAGGCGGGGCGGCAGGGAGCAGCAGGGGTCTCCTGCCCTAGGTGTGGTGGCGGCCTCCTCACGAGACCTGGCAACCCGGGTGGGCGGAGCTGGCACGGGCTCTTGGGCAGTGGGTCGGGGCGCAAGCCAGATCCCATGGACAGAGAATCAGCCACGTGAGACGTCCCTAGATTTCCTTTCTTGCATTTCATGATAGCCCAAGGTCATCTCGATTTACAGAAAGACGAGGCGGGGTTCCAGTGAGACGCTTTCTTCCTGAGCAGGCGACAGTAAGGATTTGAGGCCTGGTTTGCTGGGAGCCGGCGGGAGGCGGGTCTTAGTCCACACTGTCTGCAGAACCTGCAAAGGAGCTGGCTGGGGAAGGAGGGGAGGAGCAGAGGGCAGCTGTAGTTCGGCAGAGTGGAGGGGACTGTGGCCTTGGTCCTAAGGGAGGTGAGCGCAGTCTGCCCTGGATCCCGCTTCTCAGTGCCCTTCTCCTTATGCACGCACAGAAGTGATCACCCGTTCAGCTCAGCAACCCCAGCCCTCCAAGGCTGAGGCAGAAGGATGGCTGTGAATTCGAGGCTAGCCTGGGCTACATAGTGAGTTCAAGGCCAGCCCGAGCTGCATAACAAGACCCTATCTCCAAGACAGACAGACAGATGGATAACTGCTCTATGACAAGGTAATAAAGGAGGCTACTTTCAGCTAGAAGCAACCAGTCCTGGAGCTCTGGCCATCCCAAGTCCCTGCGCTGTCACCAGTAGGGCAGAAGTATCCCAGGCAACATGGTCCCGGGTGGCACATGCAAATTCCCATAGGGACAGATACTGATAGGGAGAAAGTGGTATCGCGCGTGGAGGGATGAGAGAGGAGGGCGGCCCTGGCTTCAGGACAGCAAATGCATTCCATTTTCCTCGCAGGAGGAGCACGGGTACAGGGGCCCTGCAGCAGGAGGTGACTGGCTGCCTGCGCTGGAGGTAGCTGGGCTACTGAGACAAGCAGGCCTGGGCTAAGCTAGTTCTTCTACCCCAGGCCAAACAAAACAAAACAAAACAGCCTGTTAATACGCCTATGGGATTGGAATATTAATGGGCTACAGAGTTGTTGCAAGAATAAGATGAAATAATGAGCAGGGCGCAGTGTCTTGTACCTATAGTCACAGCTGCATAAGCTGAGGCAGGAGGATGGCTTGAGCCCAAGAGTTCAGAGTCAACCTGAGCAACATGAGGAGACCCTGTTTTTTTGTTTGTTGATTTGTTTTGTTTTGTTAAGAGTGGAAGAAATAATCCCAGCTTTCAAGCGGCTGAGGCAAGAGGTTCACAGAGTTCAAGCCAGCCTAGGCTTCAACAGGAGACCCTGTCTCAAAGAATGAGAGGCAGAGAGGCAGAGTGAAAGTGCCTGTTCCTGGCCACCTTCCTGTGTTGCCTGTCACTCTTCTTGCTAAATCCTTCTGTTAACTGTGTTACCTTGCACCTTCCCAGGTCTTGTTTTTCTCTCTCTACTTTTGTCTTTCTAATTTCTGGAGTCTAACTGCAGAGGCTAAAGCTACCTTTAGTAAGATTTCTTATTGATTTCTTTAATCAAGCAGTGATCCTCCTAATTCAGCCTCCTGGGTGCTGGGATTACAGTGCACACCACCACATCTGGCTTAGAAACTGTTCCTATGGGACTGGAATAGCAATTGTAACCCACTGGCTCTTAGACCTTTCTGCTGATGGAGTCTGGTATTTTGTCATAAATCCCTCCAGTTTTAGCTGTAATTATTTCCAAAAATTTGATGACTTATGAGAATCAGATTACAACAATCAACATGTTATTTTTGACCAATGAAAAACTCAAGTTGTTGTGCATAGACAACAATATGTATGGTATTTGTAAAACCAGTCTTGGCATCATTTTGATTAGCTGGCAATATATATATATAATACATATAAATACAGTTTAGAAATGATAAACTATCTCCCCTAGGATGGGAGCTAGGCTTTTAGGCATAATTAAAATGAATGGGTAAAGAGAAATCATCCTTGTTACAGCTTAATGAGTTATGATGATGATGATGATGATGATGATTTTGGTGACTCCTTTTATTGAAGTATCTCAGGTAGAAGAAAGGCCAGGGTTGAAGAGAAGTTGCAAGAGACATGTGCCAATGTCCAACAATGGGCTGGTTTTTTCTCTACAGTCATGATTACTTGGGGCTCCTCCGTGGAGTTGACCATCTGGTCAGAAGGAGGAGACACAGTGCCCAGGGCCCTTCAGTCTTGCTACATCAGCTAGGAGATGAGTCTGAGCTCTGGGCCCTCTGCCTCAGGGTACAGTCACTTCCAGTGGCAGCCTTTTAGGCAGGGATGGCATGGGGGCCTCTAAAGGCGTCCTTCTTGAGGTGACCTGGCTTTCCATAGTGGTAGCAAGTGAGTTTTGTCTTTGATCTCTTCTTGGAGCCCTGAGAATCACTCTTAGGGTCCGTTCTTTTTAAGGCCACACAAAAGCAGCAACTTTTTGGCCTCTGCTTTCTCTACTTGGCTTTCTCCCAGTCTCAGTTATAGAATGGTAAGGAGACAGTTTTTAGTAAAGTATCAAGTGAACTATCTGGAGCAAAGCTATCTTTTGTGACTTTCTCTTAATATCTGGGGCTGACTGAGTGATAAGTGTGTCTTTAAGAATGATCTGTTCTATTGAATTAGGAGGTGGGGACATATGTTTTATTAATGCCTCTTGTAAATGATCTAAGAAGGCAGAAGAGTGCTCATTTTTTTCTTGTTGAATAATCAACAATTTAAACTAATTGAAGGGCTTAGTGCCCTACCTTCTTAGACCTTCAAGCACACATGCCTGAAGATATTTCCTACTCTAATCTGTTGTCTGACTATTAGACCAACAGGGATCTTGAGTAGGGACTGCTTTGGCTCCAGTGTGAACAGGTTGTTCCCCTGGCCATATTATCTCCTGGTCTTCTAAAATTCACAAAATGACATTCATTCCCAAATATAGTAACGGCTCATATTGCTGCTTGTCTCTCATTAGAAGTCAAGGTTGGATTTAAGAGTAACATCACATCTTTCCAGTCTCACTCATAGGTCTGAGTGAATCCTCTAAAGACCTCAGTGTACTTATCAGGGTCATCTGAAAACTTTCCCAGATCTAGCTTGTTCTGCTTTAGGTCATTGAGAGAAAAAGACACATGAACTCTGGGAGTTCCAAATTGCTCATTTACTTGCTGTGAAGGATACTGTCCTTGAGGAGCTTGAATAAACTCAGCTGAAGATGGACACAGCCCTGTGGAGGTTTGTGTTATAGCTGGTCTAGAAGCCCCATCCTCAGGATGGGAAGGGCAAGTACAGGAAGATTCACACTCAGTAATAGTGGGCGAGGTTTTGATTATGGCTCTTAGAAACCTCGTCCTCGGGTTCCAAAGGTTGGGGAGGAGCAGTCACAGGCTCAGGGACAGTGGACACCTTAAGGGCCTCAGGTGTCTGGTTTTCCTGTGGCTCACGTTTACATTCTGAACACAAATATTTCTTAATGCAAAGAAAGTCTGAACATAAGACAATTCTGACCATTTTCCCTCCTTTTTACAGTGTGATTCTAGCTGCAAAATAGCATTATAATTAATACTTCCCTTTGCATTCCATTTTGGCTCTATACATATACCACACATATATGCAGAAAAATATCAAATGGCTCTATTTCAGCATGTAAGAGTCGAACATCTTCCAGTGCTGAAGAATACATTCCAGGTCAGGTGTAGCATTGTACACCTGTAATCCAAGCACTTGGGAGGCTGAAGCAGGAGGATTGCCATGAGTTTGAGGTCAGCCTGGGCTACAAAGTGAGTTCAAGGTCAGTCTGAACTGCATAGGGAAACTGTGTATCAAACACACACCTGCACACACGCATGCGCGCACACACACACACACACACACACACACAAAGAATGCATTCCAAAAGAGTAAAAGATTTTGACTTTTAGTTCCCCATGTCTGAAATGTAAAAAGAAAGAATTAGGTATCCCCTTTAATTTCTATTTGATTTCTATACCCTCATTACATCTCTCACATCAGTTCCACTCCAGGACAGGTGGATGCCATCTGGAGAGAGACTAGAACACAAAATTTGACCAGCCTATCCACCCTTGCACTGGTGTACAATTTTGTCTTACCACAGCTCATGTACTTAGTCCTGTAGGTGCCTTTTTTCCCCTAGTAGACAGGGTCTTGCCATTTAGTTCAGGCTGGCCTGGAACCCACTATGTAGCCCAGGATATCCACAAACTCATGGCAATCCTCCTGCCTCAGCCTCACAAATGCTAGGGTTACATGTGTGCACCACCATGCTGGGCTTGTAGGCATTTTTTTCTTTGTCTTTTTGAGACAGGATCTCACTATACAGTTTAGGCTGGCCTTGAGCTCACTTTGTAGCCCAGGCTGGTCTCAAACTCACAATGATTCTCCTGCCTCAGCCTCCCAAGTGCTGGGATTACAGGCATGAGCCACCATGTCCGGCATTGTAGGCATTTTTATAAGCAAAACTTACAATTGGTCTCAACTGTGACAGTCATGTTTAAAGAAGGAAGCATTGGTTTGTATTAAACTATTATTTTTTATTCTTTGAAAGAAGGTATATACCAAAAAGTGAGTTGGAAGTAGTTGGAGACTTCTCAGCCTGCAAAGAAGATCAGCTCTAGAGATAGAAGCAACAATTGATGAGGAATTCTGCCCCGGACCCTAAGGCAAAGAAGCCTCCAAGACACTTGTGTTATCTATCTCATCACCTAGGCAATCTTTCCTAGCAACAGGACAAGGCTATGCTTTATTTAAAGTTTTATATTTAAATATTTGCTATTTGGAGGAGCAGTCTAACAACAAAGTGGTGTTGAAGTGAACCCAAAAGCTTAGGGAGAATTTCTAGCTTACCAGCAGAGAGAGGTAGGCATGATAGATAAGTGGAGATTTTTCTGTGGTCAGGAGCCAGTTCCCACTGAGGGATCTTTGAGTGTCCACCAGCGAGCAGGCCTGGCCATGACCCCTCAGTTGCTCTCAGTTTCTATTGGTCGGCACAACCAGAGCTCTGTCTCCAGAAAGGATCCAGCCATCTGTCTGGTCAACATTCCATTGTCCATTGGCTTCAGTGGGCATTTGATAGAAGATGTGGAGGAAATCTGTCTCTGCTTTAAGAGTGGCAGCTGCTCTGAGAGTGTTTATCTAGCCAGCTGAGTGACCAGTATTAGTCAAAGTTCTATAATCGATAGGTAAAAGCCCAAGAAAAATCATTACCTACCACAGCTTATTATCAAAGTATTTTTCTCCTATACACATAAATTATAACTAGACCAGGAGGGAAGGTTGGAGATCCTCTCTCAGGCTAAATGTGTTTTGCTCCCATAAGTGTGGTGCGTTGGAAATAGCGCCTTCTGTTTTCACCCAGAAGTCGGTTCTTTCCACTGTGTCTTGGGTTCAGCCTCCTGAAGGAGACCGTTGCCCAGAACACTAAGCCAGGACCTGGGTTTTATGTGTGTTCTCCTGGATGGGCAAAATTTTGATGTCTTAGCTTAGTATGTGTCCTTCATCTAAGATGACTTCTCTGTCTATGGGCTTAACTTAGTTGTAGGAGGAAAATGTGGGGGCAGTTTAGAGTTTTTCTCTAATTTTACCTGCCTCAAAAAAGGGAAAGTGCAAAGTGGCAGGAAAAAATCAGAAATGAGGTGAGAGAAAGGAAGTCTTTTCTTCTCATGCTCAGTGAATTATTGAAACAACTTGCCCCTGAGTTGTCATTCTCAGCCTGGAAAGGGGAGAATGGGGAAGCTCAAGAGCTAAGATTGCCTCCTCATCAGCAGAAGACCAGACAAGAAAGGAAACTGAGGCATAACTGACTCAATATTTCCTCTAGAGTATAGAGGAGGATCAGGATCAATCTGTCCCAGTGAAACCTGTCCTCCAAATCTTAAGAATGGCTACCAACCTAGTGTTTTTTAGCTGGTGGAAAGAGTCTTGTGGTTTGTTAATAGGCACATATATTTTCTAAATATGAATTAGGAGCTGGATGTGGCACACACCTGTAATCACAGCACTCAGGAGGCTGACACAGGAAGATCACTGGGAATTTGAGGCCAACCTGAGGTAAAAAGTGAGTTCAAGACCAGCCTGAACTGTATGGAAAAATCCTGTCTCAAAAAGACAAATAAATATGAACTAAATTTTATAGAAAGACCAATTTATAGCATTTCATGTCAAAATCTACTAGGGGGAACTTTAAATACAATTTTTCCCTGTTGCTGCTAAGATAACAAACCACAGCAGTCAAACAATGAACACTAGTAAATTCAGTAACTAAGTCCAAGCTAAACATATTCAAAAACAGGAATAAAATGCCCTATCAAAAAAACATCATAATCTTATAACTTTCCCATGTTCTCAATTGAAATTTATAATTATTTTTAAAAATTATATGAGACAAAGCATGAGCAATGATAAGCAATGATCAAACACATAACATAAAAATTTGAAGCATAAAAATTTTAGTTACCTAAATGAGTCATAATCCATAATCTGTGAAACAAAAGCAAACCCTTACCAGTTATCTTGTGGGACCTCCAAATGATAGAGGGAAAGAAACTCCCAATCTGCTAGATATCCTGTATGAGGTTTTGTTCTCTAAAACCAAAGAATGAATTCTAGGAAAAGAGGATAAGAGCAGAAAATATTCACTGGGGAGAGAAAGCTTCTGTCTGAGAAAGAAGGGGTCCTGAAGGAGTTGCTGAGGACCTGCCTTTTCTTTTTTTTTTTTTAATTTTATTTTACAGAGAATAAAACAAGAGGACAGAACAATGCAGATCAGAACAGAAAACAAGCAACACAGCACTTCACAACAAGACATTGGATAGCAACAGTAGCTACCATAATATCTCTTTCTTTGAAATAGTTGAGCATAGCTTCACAAACAATAATATCAAACATAAAATAGAATAAAAGCACTCAAGAGAATGAAACTATTACAAGGCATTCTGAACCAAATAACAGAAAATGAACAATGGCTACTATAATATCTCATTTTCCATAAAAAATTTGTTTATATTATTACACCTATTAAAATCCAGTAAAACACAACATGATAGAACCAATGGTAATAGAAGAACAAAAGCATGGTAGGACTTCAAAGCCAGATGATATTGAATCAGCAATGGCTGCCATAACGTCTTGTTTTCTTCAAAGAAGCTGTTCATACCATCACACACAATAAGGTCAAATAGAACAGAATAAAACCATTCTAACCAATGAATGAAAATGTTACAAGTTTTCAAAGTAATATAATGAGGATCAATGATTATCATGGAATCTTATGCACTTTTACCTTTTCTTACACTAGGGAGACTATGTGGTATTTATACATGTGAGTTTGATTTATTTCACTTATGAGTATGGTCTCAAGTTGCATCCATTTATTTATAAATATCTCAATGTGATCATTCTTTATAGCTGAGTAGTACTCCATTGTATAAAAGTACCACAATTTTTTATCCATTCCTCAGTTGATGGGCACTTAGGTTGTTTCCAAGATCTGGCTATTACAAACTGTGTTGCTATAAACAAGGGTGTACATATATCACTGTGGTATGATGTTTTCACTTCTTCTGGGAATATGCCTAGGAGTGGAATAGCTGGGTCAAATGGGACTTCCAATCCCAGCTTTTTGAGGAATCTCCAGAGTGACCTCCACAGTGGTTGCACTAGTCTACACTCCCACCAACAGTGCAGAAGAGTTCCTTTTTCCCCACAGCCTCTCCAGCATTTGTTGTTGGTAGTTTTGTTGATCCTGGCCATTCTTTCTGGAGTGAGATGGAATCTCAGTGTGGTTTTAATTTGCATTTCTCTAATGACCAATGATGATGAACATTTTTTCATGTATTTATTTGCCATTCATATTTCTTCATCTGAGAACTGTTTGTTCATCTCGGATGCCCATTTTTGGATTGGGTCTTTGAATTTCAGGGGTATGATTTTTTTTTTAACTCTTTATAAGTTCTAGACAGAAGTCCTTTGTCTGAGGGACAGTTCACCAAGATTTTTTCCCGGTTTGTGGGTTTTCTTTTCACTCTGCTGGAGATTTCTTTTGACATGCAGAAACTCTTTAATAAGATGTGATCCCAGTTATTGATTCTGGGAAGTATTTCCCCTGCAGTTTTGTTCTTGTTCATGAATTCTCTATCTACCCCTATGTCTTCGAGATTTTTACCTACTTTTTCTTCCAATAGATTTAGTGTTTCTGTTTTAATGTTTAGATCTTTGATCCACTTAGATTTTAGTTTAGTACATGGTGATAAGCATGGGTCTAGTTTTAGTTTTCAGCATATGGATAGCCAGTTTTTCCAGCACCATTTATTAAAGAGACTATCATTCTTCCAGTGAAAATGTTTGGCCCCTTTATCAAAAATAAGGTGATTGAGTGTGTTCATGGTTGTATCTTCTAGTCTATTCCATTGATCTTCAGGTCTGTTTTTATTCCAGTACCATGTTGATTTTATTTCAGTAGCTTTGTAGTATAACTTCAAGTCAGGGATTATGATGCCTCCTGCCTTGGCTTTGCTGCTTAGAATTGCCTTTGCTATTCTAGGTCTCTTCTGGTTCCAGATGAATTTTAGGAGTGATTTCTCTAGATCTATGAGGTATATTAGTGGTATTTTCATTGGGATTGCATTGAATCTATATAACAATTTTGGGAGAATGGCCATTTTCACAATTTTTTTTATTGGTACCAGGGATCGAACTCATGACTGCATGCTTGCAAGGCAAGTGCTTATGCCACTAAGCTAAATCCCCAGCCCCGTTTTTATAATATTTATTCTTTCTATCCATGAACAAGGGATGTCTTTCCATTTTCTGAGGTCTTCTTTGATTTCTTTTTTCAGGGTATTATATTTTCTCTGTATAGCTCTTTTACTTCTTTCATTAGATTAATTCCTAAGTATTTCACTTTTTTAGATGCTAGTGTGAAGGGTGTGGCTTCTCTTATTTCTTTCTTAGTGTATTTTGTTGTTAGTGTATAGGAATGCTATTGATTTTTGAGTATTGACTTTGTATCCAGCTACATTGCTGAATTTATTTATTATATCTAGGAGTCTTTCGATGGAGTTTTGGGGGTCTTCTATGTAGAGTATCATGTCATCTGCAAGTAATGATAGTTTAACTTCCTCTTTTCCTATCTTTGTTTCTGTTATTTCTCTCTCTTGTCTAATTGCTCTGGCTAGTATTTCCAATACTATGTTGAATAGGAGCAGTGATAAGGGACATCCTTGTCTTGTGCCTGATTTTAAGGTAAAGGCTTTCAGTTTTTGGCCATTTAATATGATGCTGGCTATGGGTTGTCATAGATGGCCTTTATCATATTGAGGTAAAGACCATCTATTCCAATTCTCTGTAAGTTTCTTATCATGAATGGTTGTTGAATCTTATCAAAAGCTTTTTCTGTATCTATAGAAATGATCATGTGATTCTTACTTTTGGCTCTATTGATATGGTGGATTACATTTATTGATTTACGTATGTTGAACCATCCCTGCATGCCTGGGATGAATCCCACTTGGTCATGGTGTATAATCTTCTTGATGATTTGCTGCATCCTGTTTGCCAATATTTTATTGAGAATTTTTGCATCTATGTTCATTAGGGAGATTGACCTGTAGTTCTCTTTTTTAGTTGGGTCTTTCTGAGATGTTGCCACTAGAGTAATATTTGCTTCCAGGAATGACTTAGGGAGAATTGCTTCCCTTTCAATTTCATTGAACAGTTTGAGGAGTGTCAGCATTAAGTCTTCTTTGTATTTTCTTGTAGAATTCCGCATGAATCCATCTGGGCCTGGGCTCTTCTTTGTTGGTAAGGACTTTATTACATTTTCAATTTCATTAATATAACTTGGGTTATTCAGCAGTTTTACATCTTCTTGATCCAGCTTTGGTGGTTCATATGTTTCTAGGAATCTGTCCATTTCTTCTGTGTTATTGAACCTATGAGAGTAGAGGTTTTCAAAATAGGTGTTGATGATTTTCTGTACTTCCAGAGTCAGTAGAGATTTCAACTTTTTCATTTTGTATTGCATGAATTTGAGTCTTTTCTTTCCTTTTTTAAATTAGGTTGGCTAGGGGCTTATCAATTTTACTTATTCTTTCAAAGAACCAACTCTTTGATTCATTGATTCTTTGTATTATTTTGTTAGTCTCTATTGCATTAATTTCTGCTCTGATCCTTATAATTTCCTCCCTTTTTTTGGCTTTGGGCTTGGCTTGCTCTTCTTTTTCTAGATGTTTGAAGTGTAGTATCAGGTTGCTTATTTGTGTTCATTCTGTTTTCCTAATGTGGGAACTCAGTGCAATAAATTTTCCTCTAAGTACTGCTTTCATTGCATCCCACAGGTTACAGTAAGTTGCATTCATATTTTTGTTTGTTTGTAGATATTGTTTAATTCCTTCTTTAACTTCCTCTGTGACCCATTGATTGCTCAAGAGTGTATTATTCAATTGACATGTGTTTGTGGGGTTTTTGCAATTTTTTTATCATTAATTTCCAGTTTCAGTGCTATGATCCAATAACATGCATGGGATAATTTCAATTCTTTTGCATTTACTTGAATATATTCTGTGGGCTAGTATATGGTCTATTTTAGAGAATGTCCCATGTACTGCTGAGAAGAATGTATATTCTGATGTTGTTGGATGAATACTCTGTATACGTCTATCAAGTCCATTTGTTCACAGGTGTGATTCAGTTCTTTTATTTCTTTGCTGATTTTCTGTCTAATTGATCTGTCCCTTTGTGTCAATGGCATGTTAAGGTCTCCTGTTATAACTGTGTAATTGCTTATTTGATTTTTCATTTCTGTTAATACTTACTTTGTATAGCTGGGTGCTCTGGAATTTGGTGCATATATATTTAAGATTGTTATTTCTTCCTCTTGAAGTTTTCCCCTAACTAGTATGTAGGTTTATCTCTTTGGACCTTTCTTGGCTTAAAGGTCACATTGCCTGCAGACAGAACAGCTACCCCTGCTTTTTTTGAGTTCCTGTTGCATGAAGTATTGTTTTCCATCTATGGACTTTCAGTCTATGAGTTTCCTTTTGAGTTAGATGGGTTTCTTGTAGACAGCATATGGTTGGACATTGTTTCTTGATCCATTCTTCCAGTTTGCTTCTTTTAATTGGTGAATTGAGGCCATTTACATTAATGGTTATAACTGTTATATATTGGTTTATTGTTGACATGTTATCTTTCTGCTATTGTATTATGTGGATCTAGAATGTCCTTGACTATTCTTTGCAGGGTTGGTTTGGTGATCATGAAGTTCTTCAGCTGTTCTTTGTCATGGAATTATCTTATTTCTCCATCCATTTTGAAGGATAGTTTTGCAGGGTATAGCAGTCTGGGTTGGAAGTTGTTTTCCTTTAGGATCTGAAATATTTCACTCCATGCTCTTCTTGACTTCATTGTTTGTGTTGAGAAGTCTGCTATGATTCTGATAGGTTTTCCTTTACAGGTGATCTGTCTTTTCTCTCTAACAGCTTTTAATATTCTGTTCTTATGTTGGATTTCTGGGATGGTGATTATTGTATGTCTGGGTGTAGTTTTATTTTGCTTATGGCTGTTTGGAGTTCTATATGCTTCACTAATCTGAACATCAGTTTCCATTCTCATGTTTGGGAAATTTTCAGCTATTACTTCTGTAAATAGCCTCTTGATATCATTTGTGTTGTCCCATTCTTTTTCATTTATCCCTATTAATCTTATGTTGTTTTTCTTTGCATCATCTTGCAACTGTTGAATTGTTATTTCCTGATTCCTTGTTATTTTTAAGAGATCTTTCCTGTTCAGTAGCTGCAATCTTATCTTCGAGGTTTGAAATTTTATCTTCACTTTTGTAGAGGCAGTTTTGGCAATTTACAATAGAATTTTTGATTTCCTGTATATTTCTTTGGATCTGCTTCATGTATTCTGTTTGTTTCTTATACTGTTCATTCAAGGATTCTGTTTGCTTTGTTCCTCTAATATTTTAGCTGTGTCTTCTTTAGATGCATTCACTATTTCTTTCACTACTTTTATCATTTCTTCTTTTACCTGGGAGATTATTTCTAATTTGAGTTCCTTTATAGCTTCCTGTACTTACTTCTTTATTTCAGTTGATATCATTTCAGGTATTAAGGTGTATGACTAGTATTTCCTTCTATGTATGTGGCTCCCAGGCTTTCTTGGGATGGGCTGGAGGCTTGAGATTGCATTTTGGTCTTTCGTTTTGTTATTTTCCTATATTTCCGTGTTTCAAGCGATGTTCCAAAACTTTCCCTGAGCGTGTTGGGAATCACTTCCTGGGCCCTCAGCTCCTGGGACTCATGGGTCTTGGCTCCCCTGGTTGAATGAAGGTCACTGGGCATGGTCCACTCAAACCCGTGAAGCCTTTCAAGGCTAGTCCAGTGTCCTAGGGGGCTGGGCGGGCATCCAAGCACCAGGAGCAATTTCCCAAACTCTCTTGGGCCAGAGCCAGAGATCTGGAACTCCACCCGCCATCACGTGGGTCTACACCCCTCTGGGAGCCTGCTTGTTCCCCTATTTGAATAAAGGTCTCTGGGCGTGGTCCACTCAAGCCTGTGAAACCTCTGCAGGCTAATCCAGTGTCCTAGGGGGCTTAGCAGGCACCCCAGCATGGACCTGCCCTTTCAAAGGATTTTTATAGAGCAAAACCATGAGGTGAGGTGGGTCCAAGGTAAGGAAAAAATGGGAGATTACAAGGTGGGCATGAGGTGGGACAAAACTATGGTCAACCAATAAGATTACAAGCATAATTGTTCATTCAGGTAATATTGATTAAATGGGGATCCAATGGGGAAGCAAGTCACATAGCAAATAGGCAAGAAACACAAGAGGGACTTTTCCTGGAGGGGGCAGGTCAGTGGCTCTCCCTGGCTTTCCCAAGGTGATGACATCTATTTAGAACATCACTCACTGCTGCTTGTCCTTAGGGAAAGTACATGTGTGCATTCATTTCATCTTTTGTCTTGCAGTCTGGCCCTCAGCAGATGTGTCTGTGTCTCTCCCATGTTTGCAATGCTGTCTCCTGCACTGGCTCCTTTGAGGGCCCAGCCCCATCTGAATACCTGTAGTATTTCTACCTAACTTAGCTGCCTATAACATGATGAGGCAGGAGGATTGCTGTGGATTCTAGGCCTGCTTGAGCTGCAAAATGAGTTGAAGGCCTTCCTGAATCACATGGTAAAACCCTGTCTCAAAAAGATTGATTAATTAATTAATTACAATAAAATAAAATAAAATAAAACAAAAATAAATAAAAGAGGTAGGTAAAAAGTAAAAAGGGGACAGTCCCCTCTATATACCTGGTGACTGCATGGGTTAATAGGGAACTAGCTTGCTTGCTGTCATCCTCCACTGATACTATCCTGCCCCAAGAGCACTGTGATTGTGAGTTTTCCCCACACAGCCAGAAAACACATAGCTTTCCACATAATTTTCCATTCCTGAAGCAAAAAATACATGCCTGAGGACTATGGGGCATGGGTCAGCATTCCAACCCTTACTCAGCCCAGTCCCAACAGAGGATCATCAGGTTTGAGGCCAGACAGACCCTGTCTCCATGGATTAAAAAAAAAGGAGGAGCAGCTGGAACATGGGAAGATGGCCTTTGGCGACCTTACAAATGGCTCCCTTTGAATGTCTTCCTCTTTGTTCTTTGTTCCTGCTTCTGTCTCCTAGGTACAGTCTCTTCTGTGTGATGTATATCCTGTAGAATTTTTTTCTTTTTATTTCTATTTGTGCACAGTTGCAGTGATTACATTCATGGCTTTAGAATTCTCCAAGGATCCAGTTGGGATGATCTTTCAGCTTTGATTTATGAAAAGATCTTTTAAAAAAAATTTTTTTCTGGGTATAGAAGATAGACCAACACTGATTTTTTTTTTTTCCTTTGGTACCGGGGATCAAACTCATGACTTTGTGCTTACCAGGCGAGTGCCTGTACCACTGAGCTAAACCCCCAGCCCCACCAACAGTGCTCTTTTACCATACAAATAGCCTCACCCTCAAGAACATATTGCCTGATACCATTACTAGTACCAAGTCTGCAGCATTCAGTACAAGGAGAGGCCAACAGGAGAAGAATTTGAAGACTGGTGTGGCGGTGCTCACCTGAAATACTCACACTCAAGAGGCTGAGGCAAGAGAATCATTGTGAGTTTGAGGACAAGTTGAGCTACATAACAAGACTGTCTCAAAACAGAAAAAAACAACAACAACAAACCAAAAATCGAATTTGATACAGGGAAATCTCAAGGTGCACTGGAAAGTAGCTGGACTTGGGCTGCTTGGAAAGAATGTGAGCACTCAGAAGTAACTCTCCGGACAGGTGCCACCTCGGAGACAGACCTGTCAGTGCACAGCCACCTTCGGAACTCAGTCAGGTTTCATAGGACGGCACTGCGGCCATGAGAATTAGCAATGTGTCTCCACAGACACGGAGCAGGGCAGGACACCAGGACGCTCTGGAGGAAAACCCACTCTTCCCAGCCATGTTGACCAAAGAAAACAATCAGCGAGTAAGGTGACGCACGCACCGCGATCCCGCATCTCAGGGGGCTGAGGCAGGAGGGTTGCAAAGTCAAAGCCAGCCTCGGCCATGTAGCACAATCCTGTCTCAAAATAAAATTTAAAAGGCCAAAGATGTAGCTTTTTTCGAAGGTCCTTGTTTCAGTCCCCAGAACCAGAAGGAAGGAAGTGGTGAGATTGCCCTCACAGGGACAAAACTCAGTTTTGCTGTTGCTAAAACCACTTTTATTGTTGCAAGGAGCAACCCAGCCAAGGGTACAGGCTTAGGCAGAAGGAATAGTAATTGGAGGTCACAGTAAAAGTGCAGGGAAGGGGAGCCAGGTGTGGGGTGCAAGACTATAATCTGGCTACACTAGAGGCTGAGGCAGGAGGAGCCCAGCCCAGGCAATTTAGGGAGACCCTGTCTCAAAGTAAAAAATGCAAAGGGCAGGGGTATGAAGTTCAGTGCAGAGGGCCTGGGTTCAGTCCCTGATTTCCCGTACACACACAGTGGAAGTAGTGTCACTGTCCAGAATGGAGCTGTTGTGCTCAAAAAATGAGAGACCACACCATGGCAAGAAAAGTAATGGTTTAGAGAAAGGAAATTTTGTTTTGTTTTGGTACTGGGAATCGAACTCAGGCAGGCAACTGTGCCACTGAGCTATGTCCCTGGTGAGAAAGAAAGTTTTACTGCAGGCAGGATGCAGCTTACAGAGTGAATGGCCCAGGGTCCCTTTATTCTGGTTCCCTTTATTTTCCCACAATTCCCGGCCTTAGGGTGCTCTACGCTCTGCTTCTGTATATGCGTGAATGAAGAGGGTCAAATTAAGGGCATCTGGCCTGGCAAGTGCGATGTTGTGAGTTCAATCCCTGGTACCAAAAAAAAAAAAAAATTAAGAGCATCTGGGTAGTTACTGCACATGCTCTACTGGGGTGGCGAGTTCAGCTCCCCACCATCCCCGCCACTCCTGTCTACCTAGTCTCTCCATCCTGGAGCAGTAAAAGCTCCTGATTCTAGAGAGGTGCCATTAAACTCCTTGCTCTCTGTGAGTGGGGGGTCAGTCCAGGGCTCCCAGGAATTATTCTTTTGTTGGCCCAGTTGGTGGTTCTTAGTTCTCAAAGTCGTCTGTAGGTTTACAGCCTCCAAGCAGGAAGATGAGATTCCAGATGGAGAAGGGGAAATAGAAGGGATCCCAGGAGCGGCGGCGGCCAGGGCAGGGAAGGCCATCTGCTGATGCCCCTGCATAGGTCTATGGTTCTGGCTGGGAGAGACCCTCAAGCCAGGTAGCCTGGTTAAAGATGTTGCTGGTCCCTATCTTCATCTAGTCCCTTTTATTAACCCCAAAGTGACTAGGTGATTAGTACTGCATAGGACACACATTCACACACACTCTCTGGCCACCATTAGATCTACCCCTGTTCAGTGTATGGAACCACAGAGGCCAGAGAATTGAGAGAAGCAAGGAGGTCTTGCAGGTTTGCACCTGGATGTTTGGCTGTATTTCAATCATAGTGGGCACACTGGCCATGGTGACTGCATTGGAAATGGTTCCCCTACCATAAGAAGCTCTTCTCAGACCTTGTAGGGGTCTGGTGGAGTTTATATTTGTAATTCCAAGGGTCTCTTTGCTGGTGGAGTGTGGACTTCGGAAGGGGTGATTATAGATCCACCTCCACCAGGTGGGGACTGAAGGGCCTGATCTCTGGGAACTACATAGGCCTGGTGACACAGGGGGCCCCACTGTACCCATCCTAATATACCACTGTAAGACCTCCCTGCTTCTCTCGATTCTCTGATAGGCTTGACACTCAAGATCAAGACTGCACTCCGGAGACACACAGAAAGAGTAGTTAGTCCATCCTGCGGTATGGTAACTGTCAGGGCTGGTTTTGACCAGGATGACTGCCAGACACCTCCATCTAATACAACAGAGAAACTCAGCCATGGGGCACATGGCTACTGAGAAGGTGACCAAATTGTCACTGCTACCAGGCATTGTGGGTTTCAGGGGAAAGGGAAGTAGTCCCTGCCAGATTGGTTTCCCAGGGCATTGCATCTGTAGATAATAAACAGAGGGGAGTCTGGAGGCTCCACCAGCTGAACTAGGTTGGAGGAGTTATGCTTCTGAGTGGCGTGTGCATCAAGCAGGAAGGTGGTATTCTTTCATCTGTTAGCACATAGCCAGTTATTAGTGAAGTTGTGACCTTGCTGTATAGCAGAAGCTATTTGTATCCACATATTAAAGGAATCAGCCTCTAATCCTGCAGTCCTACCAGCCAGAAAAAGCAGGAGGAAAAGAGAAAAGAGCAACCCAGCACTCATCTTTGGGTATCAGGCCTCGATCTACTCACAGGAAGTAAGTATCTCCACTCACTGGCAGTATCTCCAGCCCCCCCCCCCCCGAGAAACTGACAGGTCAGAAAGCACCATGAAGAAGCTGAATCAGGAGTCCGAGAAAATTAACACAGGACAGGGTAAGTCAAAGACCCCTATCAATGATCACTTATTTCTGGGAGCTTCAGGAATCTTTTTGCAAAGCAGCTAGAGCTTCCCCAAGGGTGGAAGGAACCACCTGTGGAGGGCCCTCGTCTTGGAATTTTCAGTCCCCTCTCTGGGGTTTTAGTTGAGTGCAAAGGATCCAGGAGTTGTGTCACTTTGGCTGCTGAGGGAGTGGAAAGGGCTAAGTGTGCTTAGGGCTAAGTGAAGATTCAGACAGGACCTCCAACAGCAGAGGCCAGGCCTCTGTCTTCCGCAACTGAGGCAGAGAAATGACACAGTGAATGGGAACAGTCACCTCGGGTCCCACAGGAAGTCACTGGTGAGGAAAGGGCTTTCAGGCATTTCACAGGGGCTTCCTCCTGGCTTTTGGAGGGTGTTTCTCAGCCTCAGGAGGGTGGTGGCCGAGACCAAGGTCATGTGTAAACTTGCGGAAGTGTGTTTTTAAGGTGTTACCTTCCTGATGATTGGAGTCTCCATGAATAACAAAGATGGTACTGGATGACAATGCCACAAAGACCCCCAGAGTCACAAAGACCCTCAAGGAAGGCCCAATATCACCCTGGAGGCTGAGGGAAAACCCAAGCCCTGGACAGTCCCATGAGCCCGGGCTCAAACCATGTTAGTCACGTTCTCTGTCTGCAGGGAAAGCCCCGTCAGCCCTATAAATGTGTCCATCACACCAAGAGGAGCTGTGCTCCCTGGGCTTTGGACTGAGTCTGTCTGCCGGTCTTCCCCCAAGTGCCAATTCTCTGTGTACCCTGGGGAGCCTGTTGGTGAGACAGAATTGTTTTGGGGTTGTTTCTCTTTTATTATTTATTTATTTATCTTTGAGACAGTCTCACTCTGTAGCTCAGACCAGCCTTGAACTTCCTATGTAGCCCAGGCTGGGCTCAGAAGTCACAGTGATCCTCCTTTGTCAACCTCCCTAGTAGTGGGATTACAGGTGTGCACCACCACGCCCGGCTCAGAATTGTTTTATTTTGACAAATCTCGTATCCCTGAAGCACCAGGGAGATTGTACCTTTGAGCCCTTTTCTAAGAAACAACCTGTCACCGCCAAGGCATGGTGGCACACGCCTTGCAATCCCAGCACTTGGGAGGCTGAGGTAAATTCGAGGTCAGCCTGGGCTACACAGTGAATTAAAGGCCAGCCCGAAATGCATGGTGAAACTCTGTACCAAAAAGACCAAAAACAGAGAAAAAAAAAGAAAAGAAAGAGAAAGAAAGAAGAGAGAGAAAAAAAAGAAAAAAGAAAGAAAGAACCTGTTGGCCGCCTGGGTTGCGTTTTGCTGCCCAGGTGGGGCCCTTAGCGCCCCCACTGGCTGGCGCGAGGAGGCCGGTCCTTCTCTCCCGGTTTGGCACTGGGCCGAGGGCCGGCGGGTCAGGCCCCTTCCAGCGCCAAGGAGACTCGGCGAGGGGTGTCCTGGTTGAGCTCACTGCGTTCCCGGAGGAGTGGGCTTAGCATAGCCTCAGGTGGAGGCTGGAGGTGAACAGAGGTCTTGCAGCCGTTTGGCCATCTGCAGTGACTGTCACCATCACAAGAGGCTCGCGATCTCTGCTCCCCTCTGGTGGCCCCGGCGTGTATTACAGCCACTTCCCCGCGCCCATGCACTGTCCTGAGGGCTGTTCAAGTTCCTGACGACGTTTGATGCGAGACGTCGCAGCCCTTAGGAAGTTTCTTCCTCCCAAATGGCAGCGCGTGCATGAGGAACCAAGTGGGCATGCTTGGATGTCTGCATGGGTTTCCTGTTGAGCCTGGGCTCTGCCAGCAGAGCACCGGTCCCCAGGAAAAGAGATTAGTACCCGGAGCACCAGCTCTTGCGTCTCCACCATGTATCCTGTCTTCCTAGTGCTGTTTTCCATCTGGATAGAGGCTTAGGTCAGGCTCGCTTGAGGGGGTGTCCCCGAGGTGGTCTCCAGCATCTCTTATTTACAGTTCTGCGCTTGTAACTGACCTTCCCAGGCTTCTCAGGCAGTAGAGGAGCCAGGTGTAGGGGGAGCAGCTTTTGAGTTGAATCTCAGGCCCTTCTGCTAGCATAGCCTAGTACTGTGTCACTGGGCCACTGGAAATGCAGCGACTGCCCTTGGAGGACGGCAGGCCAGCGACCTGATCTGACACAGGGTCTGACTACTTCTCCACACCCAGGAATCCATAATCCATAAATCCCCAGAAATCCTGAGTTGTCTTAGGGTCTGGGGAGCAGAGAACAAGGTTATGGGTTCTGTTGATTCTTTTCCCAGGGCTCATGTCCCATTTGAAATAATCCTAAGTACGGTACAGAAGTCTGACAGGGCTGAGCTTGGTTTTTAGATAGTTTATATCAGGCTGGGTGTGGTGGTGCATGCCTGTACTCCCAGCACTCAGGAGGCTGAGGCAGGAGGATCAGTGTGAGTTCAAGGCCAACCTGAACTGCATAGCAAAACCCTGTCTCAAAAAGGCAAAAAACAACAGCAGCAGCAACAAAACCCCTTTTATATCACCTCTGTGTCATGAAATTGAAGAGAGCCCAGGTCCCATCATCACAGTCCTTTTCAGTGGGAGCTCAGACCAAGAAGTCATCTACATTTTTGAAGGACTTTCCCCTGTGGACAAGAGGAAAGAAGGACGTCTTGACCAAGGCCTGCTCAAAAAGATGTGGGATGTCACGAAACCCCTGGGGCAGCACAGCCCAGGTCAGGTGTGAGGTCTGAGAGGGAGGATCTTCAAAAGCAAAGACAAACTGTGGCTCTGGCTGTAAAGGGATGCAGAAAGCTTATTTTTTATCAGTACCAAGAATCAAACTCAGGACCTGGCGCTTGCCAGGCAGGCCTTTGCCTCTGAGCTACATCCCTGACCCCAGAAGACATCTTTTAAATCCAAGACTGGAAAACCACTTAGAGTCCACTGGTAGATGAAACAATAAAGTATGGGGTTAGGGACCACTGGGGGCAAGGGGACAACAGCTTGATTTATGAGTCTGAGGTCCTGGACCAGCTTGTGATCTCCATTGGGCATTGGTACCCCTTGGGACAACTAAACTGCTGGGTGGGGATTTTTACAGAGAACCCCACACCCCCACACATACACCTATTAGTGCAAAGGGGCAGAGAACTAAGAGGGTCGCACCAATAGCCAATTGGAAATTAATAGAGGCGGCCCCCCCACTATTCCAGTGCCCAGACTCTTGGAGGCCAATACCCTGGGGACGGGGAGCCCCTGATGGTTGCCACAGGGCCCCTCAGTCATGCTGAACTATTATTACCTGGCCTTCATGGCCCCAGGACCTTTGCCCCTGAGGATATATTGCCTTTAAGTGGTTTTATTTGCACATAGGACAGCGTTTGGGTGGAGGTAGGGGACATTCCTTCCGTGAGTGACCTGGCTTCCCACACATACAGTGGTTCATTGGCTGAGCCCCCTGTACCTTCTGTCTTGGTAGCCTCCCCCAGGGCTGCCACTGGAAGAGTAGCTTTTTGTTTATTTCTGCAGACTCCTTTCCTTCTTCCTTACCCGTTATAGTATGCTTTATTGACTGCATTGATTTTTTAAAAGGGCTTGTGCACCTATACATATCTATTTTTTGCACCGGGACTCGAACTCAGGACTTCGTGCTCCAGGCAGGCGCTGTCGCTGAGCCATACCCCAGGCCCTACATGATGTACCTTGTTTTTCCTTTTTGTCCTCCCCTCCTTTCAACCCCTTTTCCCCTCCACGACTACAAAATCTTTGTTTCCACTTTTCCTTCTACTCTTTTTTGGTTGTCCTTTCCTTTCCCTCTGCCTTTGTTCCCCTCCCATGTGAACATTTTATTCCCATTTCTCAACATCTATTAGACATTTTGGTCTTTATTTACACTTTTGGTTTCTTACACCAGAGAAACAGTGCGCTATTTAAACATGTCTGATTTCTCTCTCTTAAGAGTATAGTTTCAAGGCACATTCATGTGGCTAGAAATGTCCCAAGTGTATCCTTCTCTATGGCACAGTAGTAGTTCACCATGTAAGAAAACCCACGTCTTTGTTATCCATTCATCTGCTGATGGGCATTTGGGCAATTTCCATGATTTAGCTGCCTCAGCCTCCCGAGTGCTGGGATCACAGGTACACACCACCAGCCGGCTTGACTTCTTGATGATGGTCATTCTTTCTGGGGTGAGGTGGAATCTCAGCATTGTTTTAATTTGCATGTCTCCAGTGACCAGTGATATTGAACACTTTTTCATATATTTATTTACTGTCAGAAGTTGATTTTTTGAAAAAGATTTTTAATAAAACTGACAAAATAATAAGAATGATCAAGGGGGAAAAGAAAACAAAGAAGGTGCAAGTAGCCAATGTTAGGAATAAAAATGAGTTAAGAATACAAGCCACAGGCTGAGCATGTAGCTCAGCGGCATCAGCACATGTCTGGCAAGGCTGAGTTTGATTCCCAGTACAAAAAAAAAAAAAAAAAAAAGCCACATTGGAGAAGGTATTTTCCATGACATAAGTACAAAGATTTCCTAAGCCCAGAAACTAAAAGTTAACTGATCTGATATAAATGGGCAATGGTACTTCATAAAAGAAACGAAATGTGTCAGAAACATTTGAAAAACTGTTCAATCCATCAGAAATCAGTGTTAGTCCCTCAAGAGTCACAAAATTAAGACACGTGGGGTGGCACATACCTGTAATCCCAGCATTCAGGAGGCGGAGGCAGGAGGACTGTTGTGAGTTCAAGGCCAGCCTGGGCTACATAGTGAGATTGTTTCATAAACAAGATTCATAAAATGAAAATGTTAAGTGGTACCAAGTATAAATGTGTATATGAGTGGTAGACACTGCAATCCATATTGGTTGGAAGGGAAACAGTTTGATACTGTTTGCTGAACTTAAAAGTGTGCATGGCCCGTGATTCAGAATGTATTTCAGAAAAAGAGTATTTATGGTTTGTTTTTTTGGTTTTGAGACAGGATCTCACTATGACCCTCAGGCTGGTAGTGAATTCTTTGAGATCCTCCTTCCTCGGCCTCCTGAGTGCTGGGATTGAGTGCCTGAGCGCAGGCATGTACCATCCTGCCCCATTCAGCCTTTATTTCTGTGGACCCAAAGAGTTCACTGAGACACTGCCTGATTATGTAACTTATATTGGGTTTTTTTTTTGTTTGTTTATTTTGAGACAGCGTCTTGCTATGTATTTCAGGCTAGCTTTGAACTATGTAGCACATGCTGGTCTCAAATTCCTGGCAATCCTCCTGCCTTAGCCTCTAAAGTGCTGGAATGACAGACATGCAACACTGTGTGTGGCTAATTTACACTCTAATAACAAGTATTACTCTCAGCAGACACAGACCTAAGGACCAGCAGAGCAGCGACCGCAGTGGGTGGCCATGCCGGCCTCTCAACCCACTGGTCAGCAGCAGCTGAACCCAGAGGTGGCGGCCAGGACATTCTGGGGAGGCCTCAGCCTGCTCCGTGTGCTGTGGTGCCTGCTCCCACAGACGGGCTACGTGCACCCCGATGAATTCTTCCAGTCGCCAGAGGTCATGGCAGGTAACTCCCCACGCGTGGCTGGGGTGGGAGCTGAAGTGGGGAAATGATGCCGTGTGTGTAGGTGACCACAACACACACCAGGCTCCTGGGTGTTTTCCTGTTGGGACCCACAGGTCATTCAGAATGGAATCGGGCTTGGCACTCTCCACAGGGCAATTCTAGTTGGGCTTTCCAGGGAAGCTGGCACACAGATGCCTTCTGATGGAGCTTTTCCTCTTAGCTTCAAAGCAGGTAGGGGTCCATAAACAAGCTGCTCCCTGGGCGAACTGACAGCTTGGTTGTAGGTGGGGTGCAGCATGGGGAGGCTCTCAGGCACTCTGGGCAGCAGCTTCCTCTTCATGGTGCAAGGTAGCTGCTTGTGCTCCAGTCGTCATGTCTTAAACAGTTCTTCCAGCTAACAGAACACAAGATAGGCACGCTTATTCCTTCAGGGTCACATTTCACAAGTTACAGGCTTTTTGTCTATCCACTGTTCAGAGTGTATCATAGAACCACATCTTATCACATAACCTTTGTTGCAAAGGAAGTTGAGAAATATGGTGTTAATATTTCCCAAACACCCAACTGAAGAAACTAATGGCAAAGGGAGAAACAGATATTTTCAAGGCCTCCAGCTTTCTCCACTAGGGGACTCAATAGTTAGATTTGGTTTTTAAATTAGAAAGTTCAGTCTTTTTTCCGATGCATTTTTTTGTTTGTTTTGTTTTTGTTTTTCATTTTCTGAGACAGGGTCTTGCTATGTAGTACAAGCTGGCCTTAAACTCAGTGTGTATCCCAGGCTGGCCTTGAATTCTTGGTGATCCTCCTGCCTTAGCCTCCTGAGTACTGGGATTACAGGTGTGTGCCACTATCCCTGGCCAAGAGTCTTATTAGAAACATTCAGTACCAGAAGGAAAACTAAAGTCATGTTTGGTTGTAGCCCATATTCACCACTCTCCTAAATCACAGCCACTATCACTGATTGGGGTCTGACTCTGACTTGGAATTCTGCGAGGAGGAGCAGAGCACCCCGGCTCCTTTCCTTGGCCTGTGTAGGGTCCTGTCACTTCCTGCCCCTCCTCAGGGACCTTACCTACCCAAGCATGAGGAACAGCACAAACCGAGCAGTTTAGCCTGGCACACATTTGTCACCTCGGTTCTTCAGGTTAGAAATTCTGCACACACTCTCTACTCAAGAGAATCCCGAGGCTGAGATCAAGGTACGGGCGAGGCATGGTGGTGCACGCTGTATCCCAGCACTCAGGAGACAGCAGCAGGAGGAGCACTTGCAGTTCAAGGCCAGCCTGGGCTACACATGAGCCTGAACTCCATAGTGAGACCCCGTCTCAATGCAAAACACAGAACCAAAACAAGGATAGGGCAAGGCTGGGTCTGTCTGGAAGCCCTAAGGGAAAACACCTGCTTGCAAAATCCTTGTTCTTGGCAGAACTTCATCCACGTCAACTAGGGGACCATGGCCCTTATTTCCTTGGCATCAGCTTCTGGGGTCACCCACATCCCTCACCAGCAGCCTGTCCACGTTAAGCCCAGCCAGGGACATCAAAGCCTTCACCTGCTGGGGACAGGCCTGTTAAAGGGCTAGTGAGATTAGGTCAACCAGGGGCTGGAACATGAGAGGATTAGAATCATGCACACCAAATGCCCCTGGTACCCGGGCCCAGGGATGGCACAGGCTCCAGGCGCAGGCTCACCTGCCTCTCTGATCTCCACAGAGGATGTCCTGGGCGTGCAGGCCACGCGGCCCTGGGAGTTCTATGCCAGCAGCTCCTGCCGCACGGTGGTCTTCCCACTGCTCACCTCGGGCTCTGCCTTCTGGGCGCTCCGACTCTGGGAGGAGCTAGGGCCATGGCCAGGCCCTGTGAGTGGCTATGCACTATTGGTAGGGCCCCGGCTCCTCCTCACTGCCCTGTCCTTTGCCCTGGACCGGGCCGTGTACCACCTGGCCCCCCTGTGGGGCGCAGATCGCTGGCGAGCACTGGCCCTGCTGTCCGGTTCCTATGTCACCCTGGTGTTCTACACCAGGACCTTCTCCAACGCCATCGAGGGGCTCCTCTTCACGTGGCTGCTGGTGCTGGTGTCGCCTCATGTGACATGGGGCCTCAAGCCCACGAAACCTGCCCCAGTCCCGTGGCGGCACAGGTGGCTTCTTGGGGCTGTGGTAGCTGCTGGCTTCTTCAACCGGCCCACATTCCTGGCCTTTGCGCTGGTCCCCCTCCTCCTCTGGGGCCTGCGTGGATCCCAGAAGCCCAGCTTCAAGTCCCTGGCCTGGGAGGCCCTGACACTACTCCCTGGGGTGGCCCTTGCCACTGGGGTCTTCGTGGCTGTGGACAGCTGGTATTTCTCCAGCCTCTCCAGGTCTAGCAGCCTGGTCCTCACCCCTGCCAACTTCCTGCGCTACAACCTGGATCCCCAGAACCTCGCCAGACATGGCACACATGCGCGGCTCACTCACCTGGCTCTCAACGGCTTCCTGCTCTTTGGGGTGCTGCATGCCCAGGCACTGCAGGCCGCATGGCAGCAGCTGCAAGCAGGCCTCTGGGCGTGGGCACAGATGGGCCTGGTGAGGGTGCAGGGTGCCTGGAACCTGCTGTCCAACCCCCGGGCATCCCTTCTCCTTCTCTACTTCGTGCCTCTGGTCCTGCTGTCCGCCTTCAGCCACCAGGAGGCTCGGTTCCTCATTCCCCTCCTCATCCCCCTAGTCCTGCTGTGCAGCCCACGGACCCACCCGATGCCCTGGAAGGGCACCTTGGTCCTCTTCAATGCCCTCGGTGCCCTCTTCTTTGGCTGCCTGCATCAGGGAGGCTTGGTACCCGGCCTAAGGGTCCTGGAGCAGGTGGTCCACGCCCCCGTGCACCCAGGCCTGCCAACCCACTACACGCTTCTCTTCTCACGCACCTACATGCCCCCCCAGCACCTCCTGCACCTCCCGGGCCTCGGGTCATCTGTGGAGGTGGTAGACATGGGTGGCAGTGAGGACTGGGTCCTGTGCCAAGCTGTGAAGAACTTCACCCGCCAGCCAGCTTGCCAGGTGGCTGGCGGGCCGTGGCTCTGCCGCCTCTTTGTGGTGATGCCTGGGACCACCAGGCATGTTGTGGAGAAGTGCAGCTTCCCCCTCAAGAACAAGACGCTCGTGTTTCCCCATCTGACCCTGGAGGACCCTCCTGACCTGTCCTCCTTGCTGAGTAGGGCTTGGAGGGACCACCTCAGCTTGCACATTATGGAGCTGGAGGAGACGCCTGACAGTAAGACACCGCAATCACTGCCCAAGGGGCAGCTGTAGAAGGGCCCCTCCAGCTGGGCTGGACATGAGACAGGGCCCTGGTTCTCCTGCATTGCCACTGCCACCTCTCCCAGGCATGACCATTGCTGTTCTGCCTTCTGGGGGAGCCCATGCTCTTCTCAGACACCACAGATCTGAACTGTGACAGTCCTGATGCTAAAGTCCCCAAAGAACCCTGGTATAACCAATGGCACCTCATATCTGTCCCTATCCTATTGCTTTCAGCCACTGTTCATGTTATAAATATACAGCTGTACCTAGTTGTGAATAAAAGACAATATGCCAATGACATTCCCGAGTGATCTTTACCATAATGTCATACCTCTCGCTGCCTTGACAATCTTTGGGCTTCCCAGGGCCGATCTGGCCTTCCAGGAATCTGGAAGGGTGTGCTAGAGTAGAGAACAAAGGGCTCCAACTCAGGGGACCCAGGTTCTAGCCCCTGGTCTGCCACTCACTGTGATTTAGAAAAAGCCCCTTTGCCACTTCACCCCCCCTCCCAATCCATACCCAGATCAGAGCATTTCTGAAGTGTCTGCCAGCTAACACTGTCTCGTTCCTGGGCTCTCCTGCCTTGACAGGCTCATCTCTCACAAACCCCTTTAGCCACAGAAGTGGAAGTGGTTTCATTTTAATGGCACCTTGATGTCTGCTGCCAAAGTTTGGTTTTCACAACAAGTCATTCTGGAAATCTCCCCACTTACTTCTACTCCTGTCCCTCAGAGGTGGCGGGAAACTCCACCCATTTTTGCACCTTGTCCTTAAGAGTCAGTCTCACAGCTGGGCATGGTGGTGCAGCCTGTAATCCCAGCACTCTGGGAGGCTGAGGCAGGAGACCAAAGTTTGAGCTCAGCCTGGCAACTTAGCAATTTAGTGGGGCCCTGCCTCAAAAATAAAAATAAAAGCCTGGAGATGTAGCTCCATTTGAAGGTCCTAGGTTCTCCAGTACCATCCCCTTTCTCCCAAAATAAAGGCTTTCCTTGCCAGGCATAGTGGCACATGCCTATAATGCAGGCACCCAGTACTGGGAGGCTGAGGCAACAGGATCACCCCAAGTCTGTGGCCAGCCTGGGCTACAAAGTGAGTTCAAGCCATGGCAACAAGACCCAAAGATTTGGAGGCAGGACTTAGTTATAAGAGCCCAATTACCGTTTAGCATGCTTGCAGCTCTGGGTTCAATCCTCAGCACCAAAAGAGAAAACATATTCTCAAGAGTAAGGTGCCTGGCTGTTCTCTCTTATCAGTTTACAACTGTGTGTCTCAGGCCTCTTGGTCTGCCCTAGTGGGAAACCTAAACGCACAATATGCAGTCAGCATCCATAACCAGCCTAAAAGTTTTGCTTCAAGCTTTCTAGGTTGCATGATTAACTGTGCAGCCTACATAGGGGTGATTAGAAATCTACCTAGGGGCTTCAATTGACAGAGCATTTTGTAGGTCATAGATTTCCTAACCATAGGTCCAACTAGCTGACCAGTCCCTGCTTCACGGTGGACGGTAGTCACACTTCGTGGTGGTGATGTGGAAGCTGGTCCCTGAGCAGTAGGGAAAATGCTGCCTGCAGAGAGTTGTGACCTTGGCCCTGAGGTCATGCCTAAGCTCATACCCCACTCTGCAAGGTTTGGGCAACTGGAGAATTGGCTTCCGTTTCTTCTATAAGAGTGTCTGTAAAAAAATGACAAGCCACAGAGAGCCAATTAGCAAGAGTGAGCATGAAAACAGGCCTTCAGTGTGTGAACTATTCTTACCACGGCCCTGGAGCTCCGAGACTCCCATCCCACCTTGTTTGAGAAGCACCATACTCATGCCCATGAGTCAGCTCATTTAATCAGGGAATGGCACAGTGGCTTTCCGTCCTTCTTCCCTGCAGTCGGTACCCTGTGTCTCGGTGCAGATGTAGCAGCCTCTTATCAAGCGTTGAGTCCCATCTGCAAAAGGCAGGCTCTTTCCGGCTAGGTCCACAGCCCGCGCAGGATCTGGGTGCCTGGCAGGGGCTTCTTTGGGTCGTCCTCCACATGGTGGTGGTGCCCTTGGCCCGATGAGGACGTCAGCCGGCGGCAAGCCGGACAGGACTCCTCAATGCCAAGGTCAGTGTCCAGCACGGAGGAGAAAGCACGGGCCTAGGCGGTCTAAGAGTTCGCGCCCGGGCCCTTCTGACTTCCTGGCGGCCTCGGGCGGTCGCGAAGTCCGCGGCGAAGCTCCCGGACAAAGATGTCCCGGAATCGTGCGGCGCGGCGGCCCAGGTCCCCCGCGGGTCCCGCCGCGAGGGCCCGCAGGCGACGGGCCGCGTCCTGTCCGCGCAGCTGTGCCTGAAGGAGCGCGAAGACCGTGAGCTGCGCCGCGCGCCTGATGGGCCGCGACTCCGACAGCCGCTCCACCAGCTGCGGGTTGTGCAGCAGGGCGGCCAGCAGCCGCCGGAGAATCATCCTCCTCGGAGCGCCCCGGAACCTCGCGCAGTTTGCTGTCTTCCCACCGGCCGCGCCAGACGAAGGACCGCTTCTGCGCCCGCGCCGCGTGATGACGACACCGCCGCGCGCGGATTGGGCGCACCTTCGTCCATTGCGCTGTTGTCTCGCATGTTTCCGTTTCCGTCACCACTAAGGCTCCTTTGAGTGTTTAAGGAGGTAACGCGACTTTTAAAATCCTTCTCAGCATCATGTCGGGCGGCCTCTTGAAAGCACTGCGCAGCGACTCCTACGTGGAGCTGAGCCAGTACCGGGACCAGCACTTTCGGGTAAGACCGGCCGGCTTGTGAGAGGGACAGAGCCTGGGTACGCTGAAAAACGCTGCATTTGGCCTTATTGTGCCGTCTCCCATTGTGCTATTTTGCTGAAACGCGAAGTGGGGTACTCCGTGCCTACTGTAGGAGCGGGGAATGGGTGCCGGAAGGCAGTCTGGCTATTCCTGGAAATATTTTCTCTTCTGGAAGGGAATCTGAGACTTGCTTTCCCATTCCCTTGCAGCCGCTGCCTGAACTTGATGCAGTGCATTTTGGGCGACAATGTTGGTGCTCCGGGAAGTGTGTGATGCGGAGCAGGGGGGGACCGTTCCACTCCCTAGGGTATGCGGTGGCGCCTGGCTAACCCGAATGTTGATCATTCACACACTGAGCTTCGAGGCTTTTTTCTTTGATACTGGCGGTTTAACTCAGGGCCCTCGCACCGAGCTACATTCCCAGAATGTTGGGATTGCGGTACTCCTGCCTCAGCCTCTCAGAATGCTGGAATTACAAGCATACGCACCACCCTTGCTTCCTTTTAGTAGGGTAACCCCACAAAGTTCTTCGTTGTGGTTGAGAGACAAAAGTTGAGTCCTATTTCAACCTTTGAGAAGGTCTCTGAGTGGAGAGATGTCTGGATGTCAAGGTCAAGAGAATTGCTGGATTTCAGAAGAGGGAAATTTTAATGTAGACTGTCACAGTGTATTCTGTGGAAAGGGAGAAGGCTACAGATACTCCAGGTGTTTTCATTATCACCCAAGGCACGGATGGAAAGAATGAGGTGGCACAAATTAACACAGTAACCTTCACTGAATGTGGTTGCTGAGGTCTTCTGAACCCTAGGGGAACAGTGAAGGTTCTGCACCCTAAGAGCTCAGTCCTGTAGCAAGGGTTGTAAGACAAAGCAAATAGTCAAAATCCAAATCCAAGGCAGAAATGATAAGTGGAGAGAGGAGGGCTGTGAAGATTCAGAAAAGGGGTCAAATCCTCTTGTGATGGGGAAGGCAGGTATGCAGGTGTGGAGAATGTGTAAATGTGTTAGTTGGGTAGTGAAAGGAAATTTAGATTGAGACCAAATTAAATTAACTCAGTCAACAGTTTTTGTTTTGTTTCATTTGAGGAAAGTTTCACTGTGCAATTCAGGCTGGCTCTGAACTCGCAGTGATCCTCCTGCCTCTGCCTTCAGAGTGCTGGGATTACAGTCATGCCACATGCTGGGCATTAAACCTCTTTTTAAACTGTAAGGTTAACTTTGTCTCTGTTTGAACTTCTAGGGTGACAATGAAGAACAAGAAAAATTACTGAAGAAAAGTTGTACATTGTATGTTGGAAATCTTTCCTTTTACACAACTGAAGAACAAATTTATGAACTCTTTAGCAAAAGTGGTGACATAAAGAAGATCATTATGGGTCTGGATAAAATGAAGAAAACAGCATGTGGCTTCTGTTTTGTGGAGTATCCTTTCCTTTCTGAGTGTGTAATGTTGCTGTTGAACCAGGGCAGAACAGAGTGGTCGACTGCCTGGTTTTGAAAAATGAGGATATTAGTTTATATTGTTTCTGTTTCTTCCAGACCCTAGTGTCACTAAAAGCTGATAATACCTGTATTTTACCTGAATTTCATGTTTTGTTCAGGGTTGATCTTTTTAAGAAAAATGTCAAGAATATATACCTTTGGTAGCTGGGCATGGTGGCACATGTCTGTAATCCTACCACTCTGGGCAGAGGCAGGGTGAACAAAGCAAGTTCAAGGCCAGCCTGAAATACTCCTTAAGACCCTGTCTCAAAAACAAACAAAAAAAGAATGCATACCTTTGTGCTGGGGTGTGGCTCAGGGTAGAGCACGTGCTTAGTGTGTGTGAGTGAGGTCTGAGGTTTGATGTCTAGCACTCAAAAAATGGGTTTGGTATCAGAAGCCCAAAAAGGATAGGAAAAGTAAGGTCTCCTATCACTCTGAGCCCTTAAATTCCTCCCTATATTGCCTTGGAGTCTTTCCAGATATAGTTCTATAGATGTGTGGTGGTAGGGCTGGGGATTTAGCTCAGTGACCTAAGCACTTGCCTGGCAAGAGCAAGGTCATGAGTTCGATCCCCAGCACTGTAAAAAAAAAAAAGTTTTTCCTTTACTTATCTTGTATATTTTTTCATGTCAGCACATGCAGGTCTGCCTATTTTTTAAAATGCTATATTCTATTATGTATAGATATCTATATTACATACAGATTAACTTTATAGGTAAAAACCAAACCCATATGTATGTATATGTGCATTTTTACAGTATTGGAGATTGAACCTACGGCCTTCACACTGAGCTACAGCCAACACTTTTTACTTATTTTTTTGAAATAAGGTCTTACTAAGTCATTAAATTGTACAGGTTAGGCTTGAATGTGCAGTGCTCCTGCCTTAGCCTCCTAGCATGGTGGGATCACAGGTATGTATCACCACTCCTGGCTCAAAAAGCTCACAGGATGCAGGGACAGGGGAACAGTGAAAAACCAGAAGGTGCCATCTAGTAGATGATGAGTCTCTGAGAACCAGTGTTTCCATTTGCCTTAGGCCCAAGGTCAGTACTCAGGATGGCAGATCCCCAAAAGAGAAGCGGCTACAGCTGGCTGGCTTTTCTGGGGCAGGTCGGTGGTTTAGCTAGGAATTGAGTCCAGGGACTCTTGACTGACCTATATCCCTGGCCCTTTTATATTTAGAAACATGGTCTGGCTAAGTTGCCCTGGCTTGAACTTGGATCCTCCTACCTAAGCCTCCCATATAGTTCTGGGATTACAGGTGTTGTATAATCACATACTAGCTGTGTTTTGTCTACCATTCATGCAAAAAAAACAAAAACAAAACCCTACTGAATGTCTGCTGTGTGCTAGGCATCATCTAGGTGCTGGATGCTACATTTCACCAAGTGTTCCTCTACCTGTGTAAGGGTAAAAAAAAAAATCTATTTGGCATTTTCCAAAGCCAGCTAATCATAATTGCTTATGGGCTTTTAAAATACCATCCCAAGTAGATGAATAGATTTGGGGATACTAACCTGGGTGACTGTGGTTGCTCTTGACTATATAGTGCCCACTTCGAATGTCATAGTTTCTTGGCTAACTGTATAGTTTGTACTTTAAGCCTAAATCCATTTTATATTTGCAAGTCAAAAAGAATAGAGACAGGGCAAGGGATATATAGCTCATTAAGATTGGTCATTTAGGCCCTGGTTTCAATCCCTAGCATTGAGAAAAGGCAATGGGCCCAAGTAAGGATTAGCAGGACTCAGGAAAACCTGAGCAGTGTACCGCTGGAAAGAGTGATTTTCCTCTGTTAAGTGCCCGTGTGGGTTAACTTGTCTGGAACTCCCCTCTGATTGCAATAACTTGTACTTTTTTGTTTATTGGATCAAACAGTATCTTTTTTTCTTGTGGTACCAGGGATTGAACTCACAACCTCGCGCTTGCCAGGCAGGCGTTTATGCCACTGAGCTAAATCCCCAGCCCCAAACAGTACCTCTTAACAGTTCAACTTCATTTAGATATTGCCTCTTGCATTTCCAAATCATATGGAGCAATGCTAGTGTTTCTTAATGCTAACACTTAAGATACTACTCAAGACCTGATGCAGAAAATGCCATGCGCTTCATAAATGGAACGCGTCTGGACGACCGGATCATTCGCACGGACTGGGACGCCGGATTCAAGGAAGGCAGGCAGTATGGGCGCGGGCGATCTGGAGGCCAGGTATGCAGGCAGGGTCTCCTGGCTGAGCCTTTGCCTGGGATTCCAGGCATTATAGGGTTTGGTCAGTTTGTAGTTACTTTTTGCCTACAACCCTGGTGAAAATCACTCATCAATTTGAGAAAACTGTATTTGAAATCTTGAGACAGTATACTGTGTACATGTCTACACAGAACTGTTACCGAGTTTCTGCTAGAGCCAGGTGTTTGCCAAAGAGCATACTATGTTTGGCCTGTTGGAATGCTCAGCAGGCACTGAGCAGACGTGTGAAGAGGTCCAGCTCTTTGAGGTGGTGATGGGCGGCATATTCACTGCCCCACTCTGTGCTACAGCTTTGTGTTCTTTCCCTTTAAGGTTCGTGATGAGTATCGGCAGGACTATGATGCTGGAAGAGGGGGCTATGGCAAACTGGCACAAAAGCAGTGAGTGGTGAAGCTTTGTCGGCGCAGAGATTCCTTCCTTCGGACAGCTGAAGAGGTTACCAGAACCATTTTGTTACCAGATCAAAAAGTGTGTTCCTTCTGGCTGGGAATGGAGCTCAGTGATAGAGCAAAAACAAAAACAAAAGACAAAACAAAACCAACAAAAAACCAAGTTCCTCAGCAGCAGATTCCACCTGTGATCTGTCAGCCAAAAGGTACCACGCTTTTAGGAAGACTAGAAAAATGTAAACATCTATTTTCTGATGCTTGGGTCTAAAGAGGCTCATGATCTATAATGGGACTTGGAATGATTCTTTTTTAAATTTGAAGTTTGCATGATGTAAAGTTAAGATAAAATGGAGTTTTGCTATGTTATATAGCTTTACTGTAAATTAGGAAATGTCTGACAACTGGATTTGTTTTCTGTGTTGAATTCTGATTTCTAAAGGCAAACTTTGGCCTTCGTAAATATTTGGCACAAAAGCTGGAGGTCTGAGAGAACTCTCTCCATTTCGTGCTTTACTTCCAGGAAACGGTGCAAGATGAGTTGTGCTAAATACGTTTTTCAAAAGATGTAATGTTTTGCCTAAAGCTGAAAAGAAAAAGTCTAACACAAGACATTCAAAAAATTAACTTTGCACTTGTAAACCAACAGATGATTTATGTGTGAGCATAGTTTTTCCTACTATTTAGAAAAAATACAAATGTTTTCATCCAGCAACAGAGTATCTTCTAACATCCCGTAGTATGTGAAGGTAGGCTGGAGTACTCTACTGTGAACATCTTTCACATTAGAATAGTGTGGGTTTTCTCATTCAATTCCCAACTGGTTATTGGAGTTTTAAAAAAATCTGTTAACAGTTGCAAAGTAGGAAGAAACCATTTACAAACACTTACTGATACCCTATTCATTTGTAAACGTTTTTATTCTGATTTGAACTAATTTATATTCTTCTGTAGTAAGATACACTTCAGATTTCTAAAGGCCTTAAAACCAGATACTGGTTCCTAAATTGTCTTTTGTAACAGATTACAATAAAGTTGGACCAACTTACTGCCTCTGCTGTCCTGCCTATTTCCTCATTTACAAAGGAGGACATGTCCTTATTCAGGACTAGATGAACCTGGAGGAGAATCTGAGTAATGTGTAGAATTTACCTTATCAATTTCAGCCTGACATTTGCAACAGTTATGGCTTCACATGAGGGGAGAACTTGTGAAAGTAACAAAGATGCACCAAGTAACCACTCACAGAAGAGTAAGTTAGTGTTCCAGAACACACAGGCTGTGGAAGACTGGAGGGGAAGGAGGCTGGGGTTGAATTAGGGGACCTGATGTTTCTTCATTGGGCTTGATGCTAACCATGACTCCTTTCATGGCACATCTGACTTCACTCCCAATTTAATCCAAGTAAAAACACATGCATGTGTCTTAGCTAGGACCGGAATTTCAGAGGATGTGAAGCATCAGATCTAGCCAGATGGGGATCTGCAGAATTACTAGGTTCCAAAACATTAGCTAAAAAGTATAAAATTTGAGACTTGAAGAGTTCTGCCATCAGTGTGGTTGCCACTCACTCTCTGTGGCTGTTTAACTATTGTCACCAGTCACCAAACAGTGCACACACAGTATTCAACACAAGAGAACACAAGTTTATAAAGGCATTTAGTTTATTCTTCAAAAAAATACTTTGCTAGGAGGTTTGAGTACTGTAATTTTACATGATCATAATCTTTAAATAAATTCTTTTTCTGACCAACAAGTACCATTTAAGTAAACAACTTGTCTAGGTCTGTTTTTGTAACACCCAAATACAATTAGCACTTCTCAATGATATTCCGTAGGTCCTATTTACAGGCCAGGAGGCAGTGCCCAGCACATAACTAAGTATGTGCTTTATGACAGCTGAGTAACTTGATTTCTTAACATCATTATGCAGAGCAGGTAACTGGTTTTTGTCATTTATACTATTTACTCATTGTTTCTCACCTGAAGGGTCATGACCCACCCAGGCGCCCCCATCACTCCTCACCCAGGAAGCAGTGAACCTCAACTGTACAGAAGGGCATCTCAGATTAGGCAAGTGCTGGCTGTGTCCCAGTTAGTTCTGTTATTCTGTTCCAACTATAAATTCAAAATGACCATGTTACTCCTACTAAGTAGAAAATACAATGCCAAGCCGAATATGTGGGATTATGGCAGCAGCTGCTTCTCCCTTCCTTACAGAGGATAAGTGAAAGTTGATTCTCTAGGCTTCTTAAGAAAACTAAAAGATGACTTAATCTACGTTCACTGCTGGACACAGCAGGTTTAGCCTGCAAAGCCTGCCAGGGGAGAGGCCTGGGCATCCTGAAGGTTTGTCAAAACAGCTTTTCATCTGTGCATGGCCTGCTCGGCCCCCAGGCCCAGTCTGCTTTCTGTGAGCGCCCCCACACTTCATGGAGGGCCAAGCTACTGCCGGGAAAGCAGAGCTTCACTTCTCTCTCACCAACTGCCCAGAGTATATTTCAAAAATGCCCGTTATAAGGAAGCAATTGCTGCAAACATCGGGATGAGACTTTCTAATCTAGAACTTGAGCTAAACAAAGATTCTGCCTAATCACAAGGAGAGAGGGAAAAGCAACCATGAATGACAGAACAGGTTTTAAGAAAACAGCCACCATTTAGACTAACCACGCTGGGCGCTGCACCCCAAAGCGTCCCATTACACTGCATGTGAGTAGCTGGACTTGGACGGCTCACAGCAGGTCTCTTAAGCTCATCCCTGTGTCTCAGTGCTGGGTGAGATCCTGTCCTCAGGTTAAAAGGCAGCAACTGGAGATCAGGGCAGTAGGGTGTTAGGTGGGCAGGAGACACGGCTCAATGATGGAGCACTTGCCTGGCTCTTGGAGCCCTGGGTTCAATCACCGCCGCTACCACCACCACCACCAAAAAAAAAAAAAAAAAAAAAAAAAAGACTGCTGCAGAAACAATCCTTCCTGACTCTTCTGCATGACAGGTCTATCCCAGGAAATGGTATATACTTCGTCACTTTGAAGTAAAAGACATTTTGAATCAATAGCCTCACTACTGGCTACTTCGATATAGGTACACCAAAAAGGCAAATATCTCACATACAAATTTTGAACAATCATATTTGTATAACTATGCCTGAAAACTTTTAAGAGGACATCTTCACCATTCTGACTTGTCATCTTTTCTAACAGTGATGAACAACCTTACCTGTAGCAGCATAAAATGCCTCAGTTCCCAGGCTTTTAATGATCTGACACAGAGTAAGAAATACTGACCTGGTCTTCTGCTAAGGAGTTTGAGTCTAGAGGACTTGAAAGCAGAAGGGCTGGGCTGCATGCTGGTGTTGACAGCCTGGTTGACTCAACCCTCAGTTGGCCTTGTCTCGCCAGACCCATGATCATGTTATACTTTTTGTTTTTTCAGCACTCCAAACCTACCCAGGCAGAAGTTCAAATGTCTTCTGCCATTTGCTTGGTTTTTTCTGAAATTGCCTCTAAGTTTCTTACATACAGATTTTTTTCCCCCAGATCAGAAAAGATAACTGGGAAAGATTAATGTGAATCTTTCCTTATTTTCTTTCAAACATGTCACAAAAGACCTGGGCATGGTGGTGTACATCTGTAATCCCAGCACCCCAGAAGCAGGAGGACTGCCACAAGTTCAAGGCCAGCCTGGGCTATATAGTGAACTCAAGGCGAGCCTGTACTACATAGCAAGACCATCTTTTAAAAAAAGTCACAAAAAGCCAGATTACAGGTGTAGATCGAATGCTTTCATCCCAATGCAGCTTAAGTATAAGCCAGAAGACAAATTTCATTAGACAGGAAAAAGCAACTCCTGTGCTAGAGTGTGGGCAGAAGGCACACAAGCCCTGCACATAGCTGAAGTTAGTAGCGAGGAGAGAGACACTGCTAAGACATCTTCCAGGGAACCAAAATGTCCAAACTGTCTCTACCTGCCCACTTACAAAAGACTTGGTCAGACTACAATTTGAATTTTGTATTTCAGAGAGAGAAATGTAGTTGGTAAATTTTAATTTATTCCACATGGAAGGCCACATAAGGGAAATGACAATTTGAAAATCACTTCTAGAAATGCTGAATTCTCATTTGTTTGACCACTAGTGTGATGGATGCTAAATTTTTTCACAAGTCAAAAACAAAACTGAAATACAGGGAATTCAATGTAGGCCGCAGACTGTAATTCCTAAGACCAAGACTAAAATCTCACTTGTTAGGATAACTGGCACCCAGGATGCTGCTTCTACTCAGACTCTGGGCTCTCCCCAAAGTAGGCGCTGTGCGCTGCCACGAGCCTCCATGAGTGGACAGCCATGCATTCAAAGCTACCACTGTGCCCTCAAAGGGAAGCCAGCCAGAGGTGCTGCTGGCAAAGTAAACAGGATTGGCTCTATGGACCACTCCTCACTACCCTTTATGCCCCAAGCACCTACTATTCCGAGTTATGCTGTATCAAAAACATCTTGCATCTTTAGGTTCTGGAATTAAAAGTTAAACCTGTATTCAGTTCACGTCTAACTAAGTTTCAAAAGTTGCACCAAATCTACTAGGCTTTTAATACTCTTCACTGCATGCTCTGTCTCTATGCATGCGTTTGGATAATAAATATTAAATATGGGAGGGACACGCGGAATCCACAAAATTAAAAATGAAACCAAAATGAACATTAAAAAAAAGTACATGGTAACTGGAGAAATGAATAAGGGCAAAAATAAATTTGAGGTAACAATCGTGGCCCAATACCACTGATCTGAAATATCTGTAAAAATCCAAATAAGTGGAGATTCAAGTAACAAACCATCTACTCCAAGTTGGTCAGGCTTTGCGAGTCCTCGCTGACTTCAGTCCAGGAGCCGGCACTCACACAGCTCCTTGTAGATCCGCTTGCGCACACGTGGCATGTCTTCTTGTGAAAACTGGAAAGGCTGCTCCAAGGCGAGGCACTTGCAGTACTGCAAAGGTCCCAGAAATATGTAAGTGGCACGTGGGGCTGGGCGCCAGCCAGCACCTGGGGCAGAGGCAGAGGCCAGTCTAAAGCAGCATTACAAGGTCTGTGCAAACTTGCAAAAGCATTGTTTTAAAGCATTCCAGATTACAGTTAGCTTTGCAGGCAAGTGTATGGCGAGGCACTGCCCTCCCTCGCTCCTTCCAGGTACCATGCTGCAGAAGCAGCAACTGGGAAGAGAGAGACTCCGTCCCCCAAAGTGTAGCCAGCCACTGACAACGCAGCTAAAGCTGGCATGAATTTGCCCACAAACCCCAACATTCATGAGATTTGCGAATGAACCTATCCCTCCTGGTCTTTACAAATTGCTAAATTCATGGATCATAATATATGTGTAACTGAAAATTTTCCATAGCTCTTGTAGACCTACCAGCGGACCTTCGGCATGATATGGCAGCTTCTGAATGTGGCACTTATTTAAAATCTCCTTATGCAAAGACTGGCAGGTTGTCTGTAGATTCCTATTTTTTTAAAGTTAATTCTGCCAATGCCAAGGCCTCTGACACAGACAGATGCAAGTCCCTCTCCAGTGTCATCTGGCTTGCAAATGACCTGCTAAGACCTGGATGATACTCATTGCTCATTCTTAGCCAAGAGAGCTGGTTCTTCCTAGAGACCACTGGGAAGGGCAGAACTGCTCCACTGCGCCTCAGCAATGCAGGAGGGCAGCAGAGGAAAAGCATTCTGCCTCTTGGACCTGGTATCTGCACACACAGGGATGCCATTGCTCCTCCCTAAACCCCACACAAAATTCATACAGTGCAAATGCTGAAAAAAAAAATCTTTACCTGGAGCACAAAGACTCCACAGTCACTGTCATTTTTCTGTTGTGGAATACACTGAGAGGAAAAACAAAATGGCCATTAAAATATGATCAAGCACTGCTCTTAAACTGCTGTTGTGTGTACGCGTGGTGCTGGGGATCAGAACCAAGTATCTCATACCTGCTGGGCAAGTGCTCTACCACCAAGCTACATCCTGTTTTATGGATAAGTGAGCAAGAGACAGGACACATGTCTGTGTAGGAGAGCTGGTATATACCTCTGGTATCCTTCTTTTTTACAGTACTACAGACTGAACTGAGGGCTTTTGCACTGAGATGTATCCCTACCTCCTTTTAAAAAAATTTCAGACAGTAATCTCAGCACTCAGGAGACTGAGGCAGGAGGATTGCTATTAATCTGAGGCCAGCCTGGGCTACATAGTTAGTTTAAGGCCAGTCTGAACAGCATAGTGATACCCTGTCTCAAAAAAAAAAAACAAAATAAATTTTAAAAATGAAATTCTGAGACAGGGTCCTGACAAAGTCCCTAGGTTGTCCAGTCTGGGTTCAAATTTGCCATCCTTCTGCCTCAGCCCCTCAACATTCTGGTATTACAAGTGTATGCCATCACCACAAGAACCTCTGGTAATTTAAGCATGTGATTTTATGGTGACATCTGGCCATATTAAAAGAGCTATTAAGTGGCAACCACACTTTATAGAATATTTTGCCTAAATATGAGAAATAGGAACTCAAAAACCTATTTTTAAAACATCCATTTGGATAATGAGTTTTGCTATCAATTCACTAACAATGGAATCAAAATGGACCTGTGATCTCAGAACATATGCCTGGCTCTGAAAGCTGAAACATGCAACTCTGCTTGGCAGCTTTTGCCCTGTCACAGGTAATACACAAGGCTGTCCTCTGCTTTACAAGAAATGAGGAAGGCTGGGCATAGTCACGCATGCCAGTAACCTCAGCATTTGAGAGGCTGAGGGAGGAGGATCACTACAGTTCAAGGCCAACCTGGGATACATAGCAAGATCCTGTCTCAAAAAAACAAAACCAAAAAACCCCATGAAGGTCAACAGTATGTTTCCAAAAGAACCAGTTACTGTATTCTGCCTAAAGTAGGATATGAAAGATTCTGACTAAATTTAGAATACGTACCTAGATAGTCTAGTTGGGCAAATTCACAAAATTTACAAGTCCAATGCTGGCTTGAACTAGTATAGCGTGCTATCAGAAACACCAAAGTTCAGATTAATTTTAAAAGTTAACTAATCTTGTTCATTTGGTTGTGGGTTAAAGGTTTATTCCAGGACTTGACCTACACTGAGGTTCAAGGACATGCCTCTACCAGTACTTCTGATGTCCCTGGGGAAGGGTCATAACTCAGCTTCAGTTTTTCTTATCTACAAAATAAAGATGCTGTTCAGCGCTAAATGACTGCCTCCTCCCCAGGTTCTAAGGGCTAAATAGAACCAAATAGTCATTTTAGCATTTCTTCAAGTCTACTTGGGTCATATAGAAATAGAGCCACAGGGGCCAGGGATTTAGCTCAGTGGTGTAGGAGCCTGGTTGGCAAGTGCAAGATTGTGAGTTCAATCCCTGGTTTAAAAAAAAGAAAGAAAAAGAAATACAGCCACAGGGCAAAAGGGAGAACCCAAGCCCTTAACCAATTTGTTTTACACTTGAGCAACCAAGCAACCTCTTATCAGCTGCCCAAGGGATGAAAAGCCTCAAGTGTTTTCTCCCAACAAGCACAGGAAGCTGAGCTGCCAGGGAACTGGACACTAAACAGGATTATCCTGAGCTGCCTCTAGAGAGTCTCCTCTGGTTCCTCTTGGTCACTGTCACCAGCCCTCAACTCCCACCCCTTGGATCGCTCCCCTCCCTGGACATCCCACACATGCCTCAGACTTACCTTTGTAACAGCAGTCTGCCAACCCTGAAGAAATTCAGGTCTGTTTTTTTCTCTGGCTTCAGTCAGCAAATACTTTCTTATATTCTGGTTAGAAAGAAATCATAACACAGATGCTCTGTTCCATCAGTTGGTGAAAAATGGAACCTGCCCACAGCAGAAAGAAGCAGCAGCTGCGGCCACAAGCATACGGCAGAGCATGCATTGAAGAGGTAGGGTAGAGTTAGTTCCATCACAGCTGGAACTTTATCCCTGAGCTTCCATTTCATATCGTTAAGGAAGACTTAGCCCTTTTGCATTCGAGGTATGAACTCAGACTGTGGACACCACTGTTTGTTTTACCTAGCAGGTTTTATGAGATGGTTAGCCACCCTTCCCAGCAGTGAGTCAATTTACATACTGGCAAGGCAAAAAGAAAGTCTGAATCACTGCCAATGCTCAACAGAGAAAAGGAACTCACAGAAGTCAGCGGTAACTAAAACTAGGTGAAAAACTCCAGGTGTAGACAGGCTTCTTATTTTTGAAGGCAGCAGGAAAAGTGACATCTGGTTTCAGAAAGTTATTTCAAACCATTCAGGACACTGAATACAGTCAGGCCCACTGTGGAAATGTCTAGCATGATGAAGCCTGTTGGGAGTTTCAAGCTGTTCCTTTGCCCTCAACCTCTTTCTGTCCCTATTTCTCAATGTATTAAAAGTGACATCAGAGGTTATATGAATTAAACGCTCCCCCAAAGGAGGAATCAAATAAGCTATCTCTTTGGGAGAAAAACTATTTGGTGAAAGCAATTATTTTTGTAGGGGATGGTACCAGGGATTGAACCCAGAATTCTCACTCTGAACCACATCTTTACCTCTTATTTTTATTTTGAGACAAGTTGCCCAGGCTGGTTCAAGCTTACCCATAGCTCTAAAGTACAGAAGCTTTAAGTTCCAAAATGGTTAAATTCATTAAATTGTTCCTTGTGTCTATTGGGCAAATAACAAAACCCTTCTTACTCAAGAACATATCTTGTGTATTTTAGTCAAAATACTTTCATAATTTTGTATTTAGAGTTTTCTTGTATATGAAATGTTTTATAAATAGTATTAAGGAATATATTTTACTTTTCCAAAAAGACAGCTAATTTTCCCAGTGCTATAACTGAGTTTTTTGGGTTGTGTGTGTGTGTGTGTGTGTGTGTTTTTTTTTTTTTTGGTTTTGTTTTGGTGCCAGGAATTGAACTCATGATCTCACACTTGCCAGGCAGGCACTGCTCCACTGAGCTATATATTCCCAGCATGATTTTCTGTTTCGAGACAGGGTCTTGCTATGTATTCACAGCAACCCTCCTGCCTCAGCCTCCTGGAGTACTGGGATTACAGTAATGTGCCACCATGCCTAGGCCTAAATAGCTTATCTTCCCCCAACTAAATTCTCATTTATACATGAGGTATTTCTGGATTCTTCATGCTATTTCACCAATGTATTTGTCTATTCAGAAGCCAATATAGACAGTTTTAATTGTTTAAAAAAATTTTGTAGCTGGTCTGGTAACTAGTAGAGTAACTATGTTTTCCTGGGTGTAGTTCAAACCTATTTTGCCTGTTCATGTATATGAATTCTGCACCATGAATTGTAGGAGCTTTTAAATTCCATTTAAATTCTACTGGGAGCTGGGTGTGATGGTGCATTCCTATAATCCCAGTAACTCTGGAGGCTGTGGCAGGAAGATTGTTGTGAATTTGAGACCAGCCTGGGCTACAAAGTGAGCTCAAGGCCAGCCTGAACTGTATAGCAAGACCCTGTCTCAAAAAGACCAAAAAAAAAAAAAAATCTCTTGGGAAATTGATCAGGATTAAAACTGGTATCAAAGAGTTTGGACAGAACTGATCTCTTTCCAATATTTAGTCTGCTTATCGCACCGTCTACTGAGATTTCTTCTTTGAGAGTTTTTACCATAAAGGAATTCCACAATTCTTGCTAAGGGATATATGCCTGGGTAGTTTGTTTTGCTGCTTTTGTAAATGGAATCTCAATTACATTTTCTAGCTGGTTTTTATCTGCCCAGGAAAAACCAGGAAAGATTTTCTAGCTTTTACATTTTATCATCCTGTTGAACTAATATGAATCTTAGATAAACTCTAATATTGTGCCCATTGATTTTCATCAGTTGTGACTTCTTCTACTTCTTTTGAAGATACAAGCCAAACTTAGCTCTAAGAGAAACCAAGGAAAACAGTCTACCCATATTCAAGAAGCAGAATTAAAGGAAACATACAAAAAATGGTGACAGAAGTCCTGTACGGCATCTGCGTACTTCCAAAGGAATCTGGATCGTGGAGGCCGCCTCTCCCCATCGGCAGAGCTCTGTCTAAGTCCTTTTCTCTGCCCTAGCTAAGAAAGCTCTCGGCACAGAAACTTACTCTATGACTCTGACTGCTGTTCTACCAGAGCTAAGATGAGATTTGGTCAATGGCAAGATAAATGAGGAAACAGGCAGGATTTTAACTTACCTCTACACAAAACTTAAAATGAATGCCTTGTGAATCATAAAATGAAATAATTCGATTAGAGAGAGTCACTGTAATGAGAGACCAGTGGACTTCCAGATGAATAGGAATCAACAGAAGACTCTTTTTAAACAAATCCACCTATGAAGAAAAAGAAAGAAATCTTAATCACTACGGATCAAACAGTAAATGGCAGCACAAGGTCACTGACTGACCTTTGACCTGCCCAAGGTCATAAAACAGGGAAGCATTGAGCCAACATCTGCACCCAGATGGTACTCTAAAGTCCATACCTGTGACTATTAGGCTGTACCATACAAGGAAAAGAAAAATGAAGACACAGAAAGCACTATTTTTCATTTAATCTACTAATCTGTGTTTATCAACTGTCCAGTAGGACTTGGGTCCCTTATTTTTATGCTTACCTAATTTTCTTAGGCACATTCTGACCTAGACCCCTCTCTCCTTTAGGAAGAAACCACATTATTAGAAAATAGCAAAATGTCAGGCGTAGTGGCACATGTCTACAATCCCAGCACTCAGGAGGCTGAGGCAAGAGGATCGTTAACAAGTTCAAAGCCAGCCTCAGCTACAAAGTGAGCTGAAGCCCAGCCTGAACTGCATGGCAAGACCCCGTTTCAAAAAGAAAAAAAAAAAGTCTACTCTTCCATCTTTCTATGGACTATGTATATATAGATGTTAAGCTTGCAAGCGCTGAATCAAGTCTGCTTAAAAGTTCAAATTGTGGCTCTTCTACTTAGTCAAATGACTTTGTGCCTTAACATCCTTAACTACGAAATGCCGAAAACAATTGTACCCACCTTATGAAGTTACCCACCTTATGAAGAACACATGAACACATGAAAAAATGTACAGACCTGTGCTCGTTAGCACATTATGATCAGCAAATAAATCTTAGCCATCATCATTATTTCAAATGCAAACCAAACCAAAACAAAAAAACCTGACATCCAAAGCAAGTGGACATTGTCTCTCTCAGATGTCAAAATTAACCAATACTTTATAACTCCTTACATCCCAATGCATCCTTTACAATTCAAACATATCCTCTATGATCTAGACATTTTCTTTTCCACCCAAAATTTCAGTTGTAGACTAATAAAGCACTAAGTGCTGCATAAACATCTGTAAAAGTCAATGGCTTTCTTTTTACAGGTAATTTTTGAAAACCCTTTAGCAATTCCTTGGGTTAAAACAATTAAAAAGACTATTTTAAACTTTACCAGATTCTCAGGAACCAATTTTGCCAGTCTCCTTTCTTGCTTTCTGATTTTCAGGTAATATCCTGCTATGATGATGGCTTTGCTGGTCTGCAGCACAGCAGCTGAGCAGCATCTCTAGGCCTGGGGTTGGGGGAGGTAGGCAACCATCTGCAAGCTTCTCAGCCCCAGCTATTCCTTGGATATTATGCACATTCTATCTCATTGCCTGTTAAGACTGAGGGTATCAAGCTAAGAGTAACTTTCAGGGTCATTTTCAGGGTTTGCAAAGAGACTCAACAGCCAAATTTCACAATGCTAGTGCCAGCACTGTGATGCTGGAGTGCTGCCTAGAAGTTTTCAAACTTCCAATCGCCTTGAATTAAAGGAAAAGCAGAGCTCGCAAACCACTCATGACAAGAACCCACACACACACACCCCGAGAAGTGATCACCTATAACCAAACCTCAAACCTAGCCTGCTCTTCCTTCTACTATTCTCCCTTCTGCTTCCAACTCTAACAAACCTTTCACTGCTTCACCCTGACACATCCAAAAGTTCTTTTGCCAGGACATGGGTCAAGAACCTAGTTGGAATGAGCTGAGGTCCCCATCTCCTCCTAGGAAGATCTCCTGAGACCCCCTACAGTGACAGGGGCAACCAGGAAAAATGAAACACATTTCCTCAAGTTCCACGAGCCGTTCCAGCAAATTACATAAATGAATCTAAGGAGAGCTATGGGAACTGTGATTTACAGATGCATGGTCAGCTGCTGCACAGGCAAAATGATCCCAAGTCCCAGTGTGATCAGCATCAGGAAGCTTCTGTCTTGTGGGACCCAGCCCCCAACCTTGTGAGTCTATCTCCAGGTACACAGCATCACAACTGCTTGAACTGGAGAGTGCACGGCTGGTGTCCAATTCAGAACTGATGACTTGCTGGGCATGGTGATGCACACCTGTATTCCCAGCGCTCAGGAGCCTGAGGCAGGAGGATTGTCAGGAGGTCCAGACCACCCTGGGCTACACAGCGAGTTCAAGGCCAGCCTGAACTGCATAAGACTCTGACTCAAAAACACAAAACAAAACAACACAACTGATGGCCAGCTAGTGAGGAAACAGAACACTCTATGGAGAAACCAAGCTCACCGCTTCCCTCATTTTTCCTCTCCCTCCTCCCTTTCTGCTCTGGGGATCAAACCCAGGGCCTCAGGCTTTCCCACTGAGCAACAGCCCAGCCCCTGAATCTGTTTTGGTTCATTCCCTAATCTCTTCCATGTACCACTCCAGTCAAACTCGTTTCTGCTGCAGAGCTTTTAAATCCGCTCTTGCTCTAGCTTGAATTGTCTTCTGATCTTCAGATGGTTGGTCCTTGTCAGTACCAAGTTTTCAGTGAACTGTGAGCTCTTCAAAGAGGCTTTTCCTTACTTTTCTCTCTGTATGAGCTAGTCCTCCTCTTTTCACCTCCTACAGCTCCTTTCTACGGCATTACTTTGCCATCCCTCTTGCTTTTCCTCTCCCTCTTTGCAGAGCTGGTGATCAAACCCAGGGCCTCCAGGCCTATGCTCTGTTCCAACATCTCCATAGTGAATAGCACTTAACACTCCCAGATTAGATTTTACTTACTAGCTTACTTCTAAGTCCAAAACAAGGGCTTTATCCTTCTTTCTTCCTATTCCTCTATCCTCAGTGACCAGAAAAGTGCTTGGCATACAACAAGAAGTCAATACTTTGACCTGGTAATTCAAAACTTCATTTCACATTCCTTGAGCTTCACAATACTAAAAACTCAGGAAAAAGCAGCAATACACAAATCACATACAGTAATCTATTTTTGTTTTTTCCCTCATATAGCCTATTTTTAGTTCTTAAGAACAGTTACCTTTACAAACTCAAAATAATTCAACAGACATTGCTCTGGTATTATTACCTGAAATAAAAGTCCCTGTAAGGTTCACTCCAGAAGGGAGACAATGAATATACAGGGTAGCACTAAGAAAATAAAGGAAGAGAAAGGGAAGATGCTGGAGAATACTATCATATTTACTTTTAGTGATGCTGGGGACTGAACCCAAGGTGCACTCTGCCACCGGAATGCATTGCCAGCCCTGACAGGTACTACTGTGGGCAGAACAGCCAAGGCTGACCTCTGAGGAAAGCACATCTGAATAGAGGCTGCAATGAAATGAGGGCATGAGTCATGTGTGTATCCCAGGGAAGAGCATTTTCAGCAGATGGAAGAGAAAGCACAAAGGTCTTGAGACCACGAGTGTCCCCACGAAGCCCATGTGGCTGGAGCATGTAACTAAGGGAAGAAGAGTAACAGGACACATGACTTAACCTATATTTTTCAGTTTACCAATTCCAGAAACAATTTCTATCGCCTTCTCTCTATAAAAGATATGAAATTAGTAAAACATACCGGTGGAGACCACTACAAAGTGGCTCTGAGTATGATTTAGAATTAAATTAAATCAATTGGCTTTCTATATTTACTTATGAGTCTGTCCCAGGCCTAGGTGACTTGGCTCAAAGAATGGCAGCTGGCATGCAGTAAGTGTAGCAGTTACAGCAGAGGCCCGTACTGCTCCGTGACACTGACACCTCTGAGGGCAAGAGAAAGTACAGCTGAGGACACCTGGTGCTCACTCCAACTCTTAAAAGACTCCAAGTGCAGCTGTATGTTCCTGCTGCAGATGTCAACCTTAAGAGATGTTTACTGCTTGGATGCCTTATGTTTATTGCTAAGAACTGGTGTTGTCAGCTTTTCTGATAAGAAAGGGTCTCCTGATCTGTGTTAACACAGGAAAGTAAAGTTCTTTTTCTTTATACTCAGTTCCTCTTGCCATTTCTCATTGAGAACCTAAACTTGACTAGGTTAGTTTACAGAGCTTTAATGAGATTTTCACCATTTTTCTGTATCTTTATTATGCACAACAATAAAGTGTGATCTATAACAGCAAAAAAAAAGAAAAAAAAAATCTTGGAGAAGTGTTTGATCCAAACTTCCCAAGGTCCTGGTCAGTTTCCTGTCTTTACCTCAGCCATCCCCTCTTCCCTTTGCTTGAAAACTCAATAAAAGGGCTGGGGATTTAGCTCAGCAGCTTAAGTGCCTGCCTAGCAAGTGGGAGGTAGTGAGTTCAACCCCCCGTACCAAAAAAAAAAAGAAAAACTCAATAAATGTCTTTGTCTTAGCTCCTGGAGAGTTGTTTTCTTCCCCTACTTATTTGTTTGTGACAGGATTTCACTATGTGGTTCAGGCTGCCTTGAACTCACTTTGTGGCCCACGCTGGCCTTGAATTTGCATCAATCCTCCTGCTTCAGCCTCCTGCATACAGGTATTACAGGCTTGCACCACCACACCCAGCTCCTAGAGTTTTGACCTTCCTGGACCCCACAAAGGTTATTACTTATCTCTTCAATTTAAGCCTTCACCATAACTCATTTTAGGAGATGGGGGCTAGGCCAAGTCCTTAATAACATACTTTTCACCTTGATTTGTTAGTATCACATCAGTTTGGGATAAACTTACTTCAAAAAATAGTAACTAAATCACAACGTTCACCATTAACATAGTTCATGAAATTGATTTATCAACATATCTATTGTAATCCCAAATATTGTGTACAGTCATCTAAGTATTGTAATCCTCTTTCTAGTTTTCCTCACAAACCAAAAAGTTGTAATTGTAATCCCATTAAGATATTATTGGAATCCCAGCAAATTAATTCTAATCTACCACCTCCAATGCAACCTAGGGTGAGAGCAAAGACACCAAGACACATTCCAAGTGAAGGGCAGCCAAGGGGTCCTAAATCCAAACCCTGCAAGGATACACAGACAAAGGCCCTGATCCTAGGCCTCTCCCAGAATTTATTATCTTGTGAAGAAGGGGGGTGGTTTAGGAATGAGTGACAGCGAAGATGGAGGGAATTATGTGAGTAATTTGAGCTGGCTAGCTAGGTGGGGAGAAAAGCATCTCTACAAATTGCAGAGATAAAGATATGCAGAAGAAACAATTCACACAATCTAATTAAGGTAGCAACTGAATTGTTTTGGGAAGCCGTCCTTAGGTTTCTGATATGCACTCTTGTACCCTGGGGAGTCACAGCCTCTCTACTTTGAGGCTCCTACCCAGTTGACACTCGCAGAGCTATTACCTCTAACATCCCGCTGTGCTCATATCCTTTATAAGGAGAACACTATGCAAGGAAGGACTGTTGGCTTTAGAGATTATAAACCAGTACCTTGGCTTATTTGCAATGCTTACAGCCAATTGAAGAGAGAAGGAAATATCATAGTTAGCTCTCTATGTTTCACTATAAAGAAATAAGTCTCCAAATAATCAAAGTTGCAGCAATTGTTTTGCATTCAAGGGGAACCACTGGAGTTGTCTCTCATAATATCCAGCTTTCTCATTTTTGTTACTATAATTAGCAATTAAATGAACTTTCTTTTTTTTTTTAACATACAGAACTTTCGGAAATTTCCTTGGAATTGTCAGCAAGTTAATTACTGAATCAAAGAACTGAAATTCACAATTGGCAAGATTATAAATCAAAGGTGAAATTTAGAGGAATTAGATAATCTGACCAAGACCTCTAGCTATTTAAGGGGCCAAACTAGGATGTGAACCCAAGTCTGATTCCTGAATTCATTGTAATTATTTCCCAAAATTCGTACTCTTCTTAGTATGTATTTTACAAAAAATTATTTCTGTCCATAACTACATAAGGTAAGCCTCATCAGTGTTGACAGTCCATCCAGTAAAAACGTTTTATGTGTGTGATATTGAAATCAAATCCAAGATCTTGCATATACAAGGCCACTGGACTACATTACATGTCATGTCCCCAGTCCTCCAATCAGCACAAACAACAAAAAGTTAAGCCAGGAGTGGTGACAAACACCAGCAGATCCTTCCACCTCAGAAGGATCTAAAGTTCCAGCCCAGCCCAGGCAATTCAGCAACTTAGCAAGACCCTGTCTCAAAATAGTCAGTACAAAAGGGATACAGCTCAGTATAAAGGACTGGGCTTCAACCTCCATTACCAATCAATCAGTAAAGTTACAGTACCTGAAGAACTGACTGGAATTTAAACTTCTTTGGTAAATTTTGTCAAAATATCAAAAACAGAACATAAATGAGCTTTTAAAATAATGCCTCTGGCAGTCACTGAAAACACTAGATTACCCAGACTTACTTCATTTTGCAACTGAGCAATCTAAGATTCAAGCTGAGTGTCCTGTCCAACTTGCATAACCAGTTAACAGCCACGCTGCACCATGAACGATGCTCTTTCAGTTCTGCATATACCAATCCACTGGGAAATGCAAAAGCCTCACTAGTATCTTGCCTCTCAGACAATGAGATTTTTTAAAAGTCACATAAAGCTTATTACTAATTAACATATTACATTAAAGTTCTTATCCTTCCACCCAAAGTGGCCTATTCCCCTCTTCAAATTTAGAATAAGAGAAAGATAATACCTTTTTAGTCCATCTCTTAACTCCATTATATCCTTTGGTTACCAGCTGTCTGTGAAAAAAGCTGTTGAAGAAGTGAACCTGGAACAGACACCAAATACAAGCAACCAGATTATATAAGGCTGTGCCCAGATTTAACTTCAAACGAAAATGGAAAATGTTTAAATGTGTGAACATAAAATAGACAAAAGAGGGGGGAGTTTCTTCTTTAAAAAAATGATCAAAATACAGAGATTACATGGTTTCCAGAAGATTCTGTTCCAAATTTTCCTTAGAATGACCCTGTAGCTGCCGTACACAGTCAGAACTGGTGTGGGGCAGTAAGTAGATTACCTGAATCAAATCAAGTAAAGAAGCAACCTGGTAAAGAAGCAACCTGACAAATCTCTCCAAATCAGGTGATAAAGTTGAAAGAGGCTATGAAAAAATGAGGGAACAATACCTTGAACTCAAGGGATACAGATTATAAAACTAACCTAATCTGAAGGAGGCAGATTTGGAGATTCTTCTATCACAGCTATGAGAAGGCCTTAGCACAGTCTCTTCTGGTACCAAGAGAATCACCCTGGCCACAAGGAATGTCAGGACCTGGATCCTCAACTTCAGTGGCTTACAAGTGGTATTGGCTCACGTGGAATAGTGTGATCTTGAAGTGTTCACTCTGACTCTAACTTGAGTTAGCAAACTATTTCCTTAAGCGCTAAGGTTCTCAGGGTGTGGTACCAGACCAGAACAATCAGCAACACTTAAGAACATGTTAGAAATCCAAATTTGCAAGCCCCAACCCAGACCTGCTAAAACAGAAAGTCCGTGGACGGAAGCCAGCAATCTGGTTTTCTAAAGCTTCTAGATGATTCTGAGGCATATTCTTTTGAGAACCAAGCAGTGGAACACTGATTAAGAAGAGCTTGTGCAGCTGCCACTAGAACTGTGCATGAAGCTGGCATGCATCAGAATCTTCTTGGGAGACTGCTAACACCCAGCATGTTGGGCCTCAGGGCTGGTGCAGTTCTAAAAGCTCCCAGGCGATGCTGGTACCTTTGTCTGGGGACTACACTGTGACCCACTATTGCAGTTGAGTGTCCTTTTAGGGGTTGGCATGTGGCTCAGTGGTAGAGTGTGTGCCAACCATGCACAAAGCCCAGGACTGGATTCCCAGCCCTGCAAATAAAAAATTAACTGTTTCTCTACTATATTCACAATTCAAAATATTCCCATGATCACAAAATGTGTGGGTATTTCTCCATACCAGCAAGCAAGTGATCAGTTCTGTATTGAACACTAAAATTAGATTTAGAATTAAATGTAGAGGTAATAAAGGTAAGTCGAATCTTTGAAAATAAATTTGTATAATGTTCAATCTTTCTGATTAAGAGCATAACAAAAAATCTGTTTAACCTCATGATTCCGGTTCAGAATGCACAAGAGATTTGTAATTTTAAATATAAAATTACCAAATTTTTCTGTATTTATGAATAATTGTAAGCTTTAGGTATTGGATATACTTTTATTTATTCATGGTACTGGGGATTAAAACCAAAAGCCTTTGCACTAAGCTGTATTTCCAGCCCTTTTTCTATTTTTAATGAGACAGGGTCTCGTTAAGTCACTAAATTGCCCAGGCCATGCTTGCCTCAGTCTCCTAGAGTTCCATAAAGTACTCAAAAAATTTTTCTTCCTAGGAGTGCTTGGAAAGAAATATTAACTTTAAATACAGTTTTAGTATGTAACTAAGCTCTTAAGAGAATTTATACTTAGTGGGTATTGTGTCTGTATTTGAATTAGGATCAAAGGTTTTTACTTTGAAAAAGTGAAGATTAAAAACTATTTTACTTTTTTGGGGATAGGAGGTGGGGTTTGAATCCAAGGTCTTTGCACTGAGCTAGACCGCACCCCTTTTTTAAAATTTTGAGACAGAATCTTAAGTCACCAAATTGCCCTGTGGGGGTAGAATTCTGCCTCAGCCTCTGAGAGTGCTGGGATAATGGGGCACCTGTCATCACACAGGCTCTATTTCACATTTTTAAAGAGAGTTAAGACTTTAAATAGTCCCTTTTGTGCATCTTTTCCCCCAGAAGCCCCTTTACAATAACAATAAATACATCTACCTGGACACAAATTAGAAAGCAAAGACAGCAGTCTTTATGCAGAAGTGATTTGATAAAATTTAAACCCAATCTTAGTAACCTCTTTTTTTTAAACCTAAGAACTATTAAATAATTTTATTAAAAACAACAACAACAATAAAACCTATGCTGTATAATACACAGGCCTCTCCTAAGAGGAAGTTTTCACTTACTTTATCTGGGACTGCATCCATTATCAGCTCGCCATACATATTAATGACCTATGAAAAAGTAAAATCAGCTTACTAATCCTGTACAAATCAGAATTTCTGAAGCAGAACAAGTAACATTGACACTAGTAGCAGTAATCAAACTTTCTGGATCCTAGTATTAATGAGTGAGTCACTTCAGTACAGAATTTTAAATTCCGAGAGATAAATATAAGGTCAAATTTCTATGATAACTGACCAATGTCCCCTGCACCTTTGGTACACTGAGAACCTGTGACACACCGACCTGGTCATTCAGCCAGTTCTGACCATCCAGGGTGGCCAGATCATCCATATCCAGCATGTGCTTATTGTAGAAGATGCGAAAGTTGCATTTTTGATGTCTGGCCCGATAGTTTGTTATTTCCCTATTAATAAATGGTTTTCTGAAATAGATTTTGAAAGACAATGGAACAAACATGAGTTGTACTCAACATATTAACTATCTTCTCCTAAATTATTTTAACATGTTTAATTTTAGCACCACTGACATACCTATTAGAAAAGTCTTCGTTAAAGACATCTTTTAATCTTGCAAGAACATCTTTTTCACTGAGCGGGACCAAACTGCCATACTTTTTCATAACCTCATCTAGGAATCCTTTAATAAAGGAAGAAAAATTAAGGTGGAAAAACAAACTTTTCAGCAAAAGTCATTCTCCCAGTACTTACTATATATGCAATGCTTGACACCTTCCTACCCTTTTATTATAACACGGTATATTCTTATATAAATAAGTTGTTTAAATTGTTTAAAGTTTATCCCAGCTACTCAGTAGAATGAGGTAGGAAGATCACAAGTTCAAGGCCAGCCTGGGCACCTCAGTAAGACCCTTTCTCAAAATAAAAAAGGGCCGGGGTGGGGGTGGGTGTGTAGCTCAGTGGTAAAACATTTCAGAGGCCCTGAGTTTGACTGCCAGTACAGCCAAAAGGAAAAAGAAAACAAAAGCTAAAATGGATTAGGTCCTTGCATTATTATAGAGAGAGAAAAATGTCATGAGGCACTATCTTACACTGAGTTTTTAAACTATTGGCACATTATTAGAGAGCTGGCTGAAACTAAAGACTGTCACATTCCCATAGCATAAAGGCCATTCCCTCCCTGCAAATGGCCATTTAATCTAAGTTGTGATTTCCCTAGAACACATTTGTCAGATAAGCCACATTTAAACCTGTATATTGTCATTATATGATTTGCTATACTTGTACAAGATTTAAAATTCTTTGTTTTTATTAATTTTTATTTTTGGTCCTAGGCACTGAACCCAGGGCTTTGAGGATACTAAGCACACTCTAACATGTTATACCTCCAGCCCCAAGATTTTAATGCTTATGGAGTCTTCTGTTTTTTGATAGGGTCTCACTCTGTTGCCCAGGATGGTCTCAAACGCAGAATCAAGCAATCCTTCTGCCTCAGCCACCGGGAGTAGTGGGACAGGCCTATGAAAAGATGCTCGACATCACTGATAAGGAAAACGCAAGTTAAAACCAAAAGTGTTATACCTCACCCATGTTAGAACAGCTTTTATCAAAAAGACAAATGTAAATTAGTACAACCACTATGGAAAATGGTATAGAAGGCTCTTGGTCAAAAACAGAGGCAGGCATGGTGGTATACATCTGGGATCCCAGCTGCTTGAGAAACCAAGGTGAGAGGTTCACAAATTTTAGTTCAGCCAGGAAGGCTTATTAACAAGACTGTCTGGGGGCAGGGGCAGGAGTAGGGAAATACACCTCAAAAATTTATTTCTATGAACACAGTCCCCATAATCAGGGCTAAAGTTTCAAAAGCAAAGAACATGATTTTTGTCTAGTTTTTTGTCTTTCGTAGCTGAGGGGCACACTGGGAAGTGCTTTACACTGAGCTACATTGCTAGCCCTAGGTCTGTCTTTCTGAGGTACAGAGATCAAGTGTGGGGTCTCAAGCACGCCAGACAAGCACTCTGCCACTAAGCTCTACTCGAAGCCCCACTCAGCCGGAAGTACACTGGCAGCACTAAGGAATGAAACCCAGAGCCTTCACACTGGGCTATATCCTACTCCTTTACTTTTTGAGCTGGTCAATCAGTGGCCCAACCTGGGCTTGAACTTTGATCTTCCCACCTCAGCCTTCCAAAGTGCTAGGATTACAGATATGTCCTACTAGTCTGGCTCTGAGTGGTTTTTTTAAAATTATTTTTTAAATGTCCTCCTGTAAGTTTAACAGTTTTAGTAAACATGATTAACGTACCACTACTTCCACCCTCATGGTTCAGCCATGCAACCATGCTACAAACTAATTCCAGAACATCTATCTGCACTTCCCCAAAAGTCCTGTACCCATTAGCAGTCACTTACCAGTCTCTTCTCTCCCCAGCTCCTACAAATAATCTACTGTATTTATGACTTCTGGGCATTTGAAATATGACATTATAAGTTTTGTGACTCTTTTGTGTTTAGCTTCTTTCACTTAGCATGTTTTCAAGATTCATCCACACTGCAGCATGTAGTAGTATGTCACTGCTTTTCATGACACAATATTCCATTATATATAGATAGACCAAATTTATTCATTTGTCACTTGGTTGTTTCCACCTTTTGGCTATTGGGAATAATGCTATTACGAACATTCACATGTAAGTTTTTGTGTCTGCTCGGTAGCAGAACAAGTGCTTAGCATGCTTGGGGCCCTGGGTACAATCTTCAGCGCCAACAAAAAGATTCTGTGGGGCTGGGACCATAGCTCAGTGGTAGAACATCTGTCTAGCACACAAGAGACCCTGGGTTTCATCCCCAGCACCACCCAATGCATGAAAGGTTTCTGTGTATTTGTTTCTATTCAAATTTTCAATCCACCTGGAAAGCATGTGGCACAGGAATCTATTCCTTTTCCTTCTAAAACAGGTAGCTAACTTTGGCAGTCTTTTCTCTTAATCCTTAGTATGCTGTGATTCTACCATACAAAATTTATTGAGTTTGGATGTATATATTGTATATGTTTTAATCCAGATTTATTCAGCCTTTCCAATTTGTTCTGTTCTTCCCTTTGCATTGTGGATTGAGAAAGCAGGGCAGGCCTACTGCAGGGAAAGTAACTGCTCTACTGCGGGCTAAACTAAGCTCCACCCCACCACCAAGCATTTCTAATGTAGAAGACTCGAACATTTCTCTCTAGTTCTGGGAAACACATTATTTTCTTCAGTTTCTCTTCTAATGCTCCTAGCATGCCTTGAGACAGAGGTTAGAACTTTAGCTCTTCTTTAATGTGAATGAAAAACTTAACACTTGCAAAGTAACCCGAGGACAGAAGCCAAGACTTTCATATACTACCCTCAAATCTTTTACAGTTGTCTTATACAAGCTTAACTCAACAGTGACTATTTTTGCAAAAACTCCTAAGCAACTTACACAGCATTCAATATGGTTTTTCAGGGAGTAACTTTTCTTTACACACGTATGTTTTATGATGAAATAAATACTAAATAAAATTATGAAACTGCAGTAAGTTTCCTATCAGAGGCCGGAGATTTAGCTCAGTGGCATAATTGCCTGCCCGACAAGCCTGAGGTTGTGAGTTTGATCCTCAGTACCACACACACAAAAATAAGTTTCCCATCAGTACAACTTAATAAATATGTAAATCAGCTGAAAGACATTAATACACAGTCATATCATAGAGCGTTGGCATCCCGCACACCTTACAGTGTAAGTCTGGCTACCTCTGTACAAGTACACCAAGCAGCAGCAACGGTGCCAACTCCTGCACTGGTTCCTATGTTGGCTGTTTTACTGGTCCTGGCTGCTTAGCTGCAGCTACCTTATTTGCTGAGTTTGTCTCCTCCAGCGTGTCGGCTTCCTTCAGATCACTGGCTCACCTCTATTGGGTAACTCGAGGAAGGTTAGGCTTGGAACGGGAAAGAGCCTGCTCTGCCCATAACCAGTGGAGCATTCCCAGCATTCGCCTTGACAGCAATCAGTCTGGTAACTCCCTCTCTGCCCAGATGAGGTGTGGCAAGGCAGAAAGGGCTTCCCCAGCAGTGCCACCTTCCGCTATGGGTCTTGTCTTGTACTTCCACTGTTCTAGCCGACGCACACCTGCAGTGTTCTACCATTTCCCTGCCACCGATCTTCCTCCCTCTGGCCTTCCCTCCACTTCCCGCCTTAGGGGAGCGTCCTAGTTTCTGATCCATCCAAACTCTCCTCAGTGTTTTTGAACATGGAGATACACGTGTGCTTTTAATGTATTTTTGCTGCTATGAATTTGGTAGCAAGGACAGATTTCATGTACCATACTTCTTCTTCATGAACATGGAACACGGTTTCCAACAAATACGTTTTTAGTAAGTGAAGGAAATTTTCTCTATTCCTAGTTTTTTAGATGTAAACTTGAAAGCTGAGTTTTACTAACAGGCTTTTCAAGCACTAAGCTTGTTGAGAAGCCATGATTTCTCTACTTCAGCTAAAATAATGAATTACACTACAGATTCTTTTTTTTTTTTTTGGCACCGGGATCAAACTCACGACCTTGTGTTTGCCAGGCAGTCACTTGTGTCACTGAGCCAAACCCCTGGCCCCTAGATTCTTAATTCATATGAAGAATTCCTATTTCCTCAGATGCTATAGTTGTTCTACAAATCGATTCATATTTACAAGTGTTACATCTAGTAAATGGATATTTGTGTGTGAATGCCAATTCTTTCAGGTTTAAGTATCATGGTCTGTTAACTTTTTTTTGTTTGTTTTTGAGGTAAGGTCTATCCTAGGCTGGCCTCAAACACAGCAATCCTACTTCAGCCTCCCAAGTGCTGGGATTGCAGGTGTATTAACTTATTAAGGAAATTCAATGATTTGTGGACAATAATAACAGAAATTGTTGTACAGATTTGCTAGCATCCTCCTTTGTGTCTTTTCTTAGACATTATTTAATTGTTGGGAAAAGAGCTGTTTAAACTAGTGAGAACCCTAAAACTTCTCAAAAAACTTCTCAAAAAAAAAGCCAATTATAACAATGTATTATATCAATGTACTATAACAATGTATTATATCCTATACAAACGTACAGTGTATACACACACACACACACACACACACACACACTCACCCTAGGTATCTGCATACTTTTAACAAAATTGCATCATACTACCAGTCATGCTGGCACCTGCTTGTAATTCCAGTACTCAGGGAGACTGAGGTAGGAAGATCATGAGTTTGAGGCAAACGTGGGAAATTTAGCAACTTAGTGAGACCCTGTCTTAAAATAAAAAATTAAAAAGGACTGGGGGTGTAGCTTAGAGTGAAGGCCCAGGGTTCCATCCTCTATACCAAACACACGCAAAAAAAGTATTCATACCATTTTGCAACTTGCTATTTAAATTTCATACAGACATCTTTCAGTATAAAAATATAAACATATTTACTTTGCAGTGCTGAGGATAGAATCAGGGCCCCACACATGCTAGGTACTCGCTTTACCAGTATACCACAGCTTTGAATCTAAAACATCTGCATAGTAACTCCATGTCCTGAATGTGCCATAATTTAGACTTTAAATTAATTTAGACTTTAAATTCAGGACATATGGAACAGAAATTCTTGGTGTTTTCAATTTATTATAACAACACAAGTGATACACCTATGTAAATATATTTGTACTCTTTTACAACTAGGATAAATTTCAAGCAGAAAAATGGTTCCAAGACTAATACCGCCACATTGTCTTCCCAAAATGTTTACTCCAATTCATTTTTTTTTTATTTTTGATTTTGTGGGTTTTTTTGAGACAGGGTCTCGCTATGCAGTTCAGGCTGGCCTTGAGCTTACTCTGTAACCCAGACTGGTCTCTAACTCACAATGATCCTACTGTCTCAGCCTCCGGAGTGCTGGGATTACAGGTATGTGCCACTATGCCCGGCTCCAATTCACTTCTTAATGAAGAGTTTGACAAAAAGACTTATTCTGAAACAGGTTCTCACTACGTAGCCCAGGCTGACCTCCAACTTGATTTTCTTGCATTAGTCTCCCGAGTGCTGGGATTATGGGTATGCACCACCACACTACCAGACCCAGGGAAAGCAGGTGCTTTGTTTTGTTATTCTTTGTTTTATAGTACTAAGGACTGAATCCAAGGTCTCTGCACTACAACCCTGGTCCAGTTTTTATTTGGAAATAGTCTCTCACTAAGCAACTAAACTGCCCAGGGGTGGGCTCCAACTTGTGATCCTCTTGCCTTAGCTTCCCAGAGTGTGGGAATTACAGGCCTCTGCCACCAGGTCTGGCTAACAGTAAGCCTTCTAAACATGATATGAAAAACAGAAGTCAGCTGGGGGTTGTGATAGGTGCCTGTAACCCCAGCAATCTGGGAGGCTGGGGCAGGATTGCAAGTCTGACCCCATTCTGAGCAACTTAATGAGATTCTGCCTACAAAAGAGTTGCAATGTAGTACAGTGTGAAGAACTTGGGTTCAATCCCCAGTACTAGAAAATAAATCCTTTGTATACTGTTAGTTTATAGAAGAAACAAATGGAAATCAATTCAGGTGTCCATCCAATCAAGGATTAATTAAATAATAAATGGAATAGCTAAGTAACATAGTGATACAGAAGCCATCAAGAACATTCAAAAATGTAAAGAAAGCCATGAGTAGGACTCTTGCAGAAAGGAGAAGGAACAACAGTTTTGGGTCAACAAATTTGGGTGGGGGACAAAGGACAATGCCTACCAGAAAGGCAGATGGACAGCTGCTCGTCATCCACAGGTGACGCCTTCTGACTATTCTTGCCGCCTCGCAAGGGACTCTCTAGCTTGAGTTCACTGCATGCCAGGGGCGCTTCGAGCGGACTCTTACAGTATGGGTGGTCCAGCAGCTTAGAACTAAGGATGTTCTGCTTCAGCGCCCCTTCCTCCTCCATCTGGCAGCTCTTGAGCTCCATAGTCTGGTGGGACACAGGCCCATCCACACCACTTCCTGCTTCCTCGGCTCTAGGCACCACCAGCTCCACCTTCCTGTCACCCAGGGCGCCCATCCCATTCTCCCAACTCAGAGCCATGGCGTCTCCCTCAGTTTCCGAGGAGAACATGTTACCCAGATGACGCTCTGACAAGGGGCGCTCACCAGTCAGCTCTGAACACTCCCACCGAGGGGAACAAGGCATCTGGTCCCAGGCATCGGTGGCACCGCCATTCTGCTGGTCTGGGAATGTGTCGTCTACACGGGGCTCCTTGCCCACACAAAGGGTCCCTTTAGCGCCGCCTTCAGACATGGGAGAGTTCTTTCCCTTTGCCAGCACATCGCTGTCCATATCTGGGGCGCACAGCTGACGCCGGCAAGAGTCTCTAGATTCTGTGGAAGGGAACGGGCTACAACTGCCACCCTCCACGTTATCCCTAAGGGTCTCTTGATGGTCTCCAGTGACCTTCTGTACCCAGCTTCGCTGGGCTTTTCTTAGCTTACAGACTTTGCTTTTTGTTCTGAAGTGCTGGGATCTGAGAATCCTATACTGAAATCTTATCATGGATAATTTCTCATACATCATAAGAGGAGACACTTTTACCCTTCGATGTTGGTTAAGTTGGACCTTTCTTGGAATCAGGAGTCCCCCATTCCTGTGGTGCTCCAGCCCTTGGTAGCAGCCATAACAAAAGCGTTTTCTTTTATGGTTGCTCAAAGTGACCACAATCTTGCCGTTCTCCCCTGGACCCTGGCTCTCCCCACTGAACGTCATGGGAAAGTCATGTGATGCTGTCCTAGGTCTGCGACCCTTGGCCTGACCTACAACACTATTTGCTGGCAAACCAGCAACTGCCTTCAGGAGATTCTTCTTTCCACAGGATTCACAGTCCAAGTTCCTTGCTGAGGATGGCAACTTCTCTGTGTGGAGTCTCAGGAGGCCCCTTGAGGAAGAAATAAAGCGCTTAGTTTTCTCTCTTTCCACTTTAGAGGACACAGTGCTAGCATTTGGAGTAGCCACACTAGGCTTGCTCTTGGCACAAAGGGCTTCATCTTGGATCCATGTTTTCGGGATTAAAAGAGACTTCTTTTTACACTGGAAATACCCCAGCTGTCTGTTCCAATTGACTGGCCTTCCTAACTTAGCTTTCAGAATGCACAAGTGTTGTTGAAAATAGAATTTCTTAAAGCCTACAAAGCCTGTATTCCATTTCTCAGAAAAGGCAAAGTGAATTCCTTTCCTCCACAGACTTTTCCTCTGTTTTTTCATTTTTCTGATGCATAATGAGATCTGGATGTAGCTATGGAGAAAAAAAAAAAGAAAAGTTACAAATCACTCTAAACATAAGGTTATGAAGATATGCACAGCAATTAAGGTAGAAAACCAATAAACAAGCATATATACCTCAATGTAGGCTGTGGGACATAACAAAATCTTACCTGATCAAGGTTTTCATCAAAATGAAAATTAAAGAAGAGGGAAGAATGGGTACTAACAAGACCCTATTTGCTATATATCTGTCTCGGATACAAAAAAGTTAAAAGAAAAAAAAAAAAACCCACTGGATCAGCGTGGTGGTGCACACCTATAATCCCAGCACTCAGGAGGCTGACACAGGAGGACTGTCCCATGTTCGAGGCCAGCCTGGGATACATATGGCAGTGAGCTCAACACCAGCCTAATCTTCAAAGCCAGGCCCTATCTCAAAAAATAAAAAGAGGATGCTGATAATGCAGCTCAGTTTGAGATTCAAGGTTCAATCCCCACTACAGAAAGTAAAAAGGTTAAAGAATCATTTCCCAGTATGTAATCAATTTCTTTTCTTCCCTTCCCCCTTTTTTGAAGTGCTTAAAACTGAACTCACATCTGTGTGCCAGGTAAAGATTCCACCTGTGAACTACATCTATAGCCCTTTTATTTGACACAGGGTCTTGCTAAAGTGCTCAGAGTAGTTTCAAACTTGCAATCCTTCTATAGTCAGTTTCTGTGGAAGACATAGGGTAGGGAGTTAGAAGAGGAGCTCTAAGTATGGCTCAGCTTTGTATTAGCTATGTAACTCTGGGTCAGCCACACTCTGCGTTCTCATTTGCACAATGAAAGGTAGGGAAGGGAAGGGGACTGATTTCATATCCATTCACTTGTAACTTATTCCACAGCAAAGCACATTTTTTAAGAGTACAGCACAGGAACCTTTGCTCTGAGTACCTATGACAGCAAGATTATGGGTGAAGTTAGACAGGAAGGACTGGTTGAGAAAATCTGAATAAACCAGGCACAGTGGCCCCACACCTGTAATTCCAGGACTCTACGTAAGTATCAACTCATGGCATCAGTACCTCCTCCTTGGCCAGCCAGTCAGTGTCTCTGGGTGACTGACCACATAGGATGGACTCCAGTGGGCCCTCTCACCCAGTCACTGGCTCGCAGGTGAACAAGGAATAAGAACCAGTACAGCACATACACAACCCTCAGGAATAGTGACAGATAGGAACAAAGCCAAACATAATTTGTCTCTGAATTTAGTAAGATCTAATGCAAAGAGCGATCAGAAAATATGGTGAATGTTTCCATTTAAGGGTCTGCCTTTGTTATTTGTGGTGTTGGAGCCCAAGGCCTTGGGCATCTCCCCATGAGCTACACCCCTAGCCCTGAATGTGTAATTTTTATTTTGCAAAACTTTTTTTTTTTTGGTGCCAGGGATCAAACTCATGACCTCACGTTTGCCAAGCAGGCACTTAAGCTGCTGAGCTAAATCCCCAGCCCTTGGTAATTTTTTTTAAAAAAGAATTTATTATAATAATTAAAAAAAAAAAAAAACCCCAAGAATAATGGAATAAGTGTGTTCAAAACGAGGAGGAGAATTTGAAGGGGAAATGAAATGTAAGGCAGTAGTTCAGGAGACCTAGAAACAAGCTAGAAGACCTCATATAGGCTTGAAATTGGAGGTAACAAATACCTGTGAGGATGAGCGCATGGGTGGAGCTGGCAGAGGAAGGACAAGTCTGAATAAACTAGGCACAGTGGCCCAAACCTATAATCCCAGGATTCTAGGAGGCTGAGAGAGGATAATAAGTTTGAGCCTGGGCAACTTAGTAAGCTCCTGTCTCAAAATTTAAAAAAAAATGAAAAGTTGGGAGTATAGTTCTGTGTGAATGCCTGGATTTCAGTACTCAGTATCTCATTTTAAAAAGTTTGAATAAGTATCACTTGGACCTCCAGGTCTCTTCTCCTACCTTGGCAAATAAGCAAAGCTTTACTTTCTGGAGCAAATCCACTAGGATGGCCAGGCACGCCACACAGCTGTGAGCGGAGGTGAGCTGCAGCGTGAGTTTCCAGTGACCTTCCTCGATCAGCTTCCACAAGTGGTCCCCATGTGTACACCTGGGGGGTGCATTTAAAGAGAAAAGACAGTGACATCTTCCAGGCCTCAAGGATTACTCCACAGTGCACCTTAAAGTCTAAGAAACAATGTGAGCCCTCCCCATCCTTTTTTTTTGGGGGGGGGGGGGTACCAGAGATTGACCTCTTGATGTTGCGCTTATGCCAGGCAGGCACTTATGCCGCAGAGCTAAATCCCCGGCCTCCTTCCCCATCCTTAATGCCACTGCTCTTTCCCCTATTCAACAAGGCAGGAGGAACTTTTGGTAGAAACGGTAAAACAGGTATGCAGAGATCCAGGCCAGGTTTGAAGACAGAATTACATGGTGAATTTGACTTTTCCCACTCATCTCCCAGATTCACAGCAGTCTGCCTTCTCCAACTAATAGATGACTGAAGACTCTCTTCTGTAGAATCTGATCACTCCACCAGAAAAATTCAGAAAGACAGACAATTGCCAAAAAATCGCCCAACAAGGCTCACTCACCAGGCACCCTAGAGCTAGCATCCCATCAGGTGTTTAGAACTCTAAAGCAGCTTCTCAAGTCTGCTCATCAGTCAGCACTCGTCTTTCCTGTTTCCCAGCTTCCAGAATTTGTTATCTGCTTTACTCTTGTTCTTCATCATCTTCAGGCTTTTAGGAAAAGGTCTTTTTCTTTTTTTCTTTAAAGACAGGGTCTCACTGTGTAGTTCAGGCTTGCCTAGTATTCACAGTTATCTTCCCACTTGAGCCTCCCAAGTGTTAGGATTCCATGTGTACACCTCCATGCCTGGCTTCCTCTACTATTTTAATGAAGTCTTGAAGCTAGTGTGGACTTACATGCTTATGTTCAATACATCCTTATATATTGCTGAATTAAAAAAAAAAAAAAAAGTCAAGTTAGGGCTGGGGATGCAGCTCAGTGACACAGTGACCGCATGGCAAGCACAAGGCCCTGAGTTTAACTCCTGGTACTGAGGATAAAAAAAAAAAAAGTCACATTACTAAGTAATATATACAAGCCCATTTTAAGGAAAAAGCATTTATATTTATATATATATATATATGTCTAAAAGATATATATATATATATATATATATATATATATATATATATATGTCTAAAAAGTATGTATACCCAGTTGTTAAAAAGAGTACCCAAACTACCCAAGGCAACCTATGGACTTGCAGTGAAATGACAAGGTGCTATGGATTTTATCTAGATGCTCCCCCAAAGCCTCACATTCTCACAGGTGGGGCTCTGGGGAGTTGACTGGATCATGGGAGCAACCTATTCATCGGTGTTTTAGTTCACCAATGAGTTTACAGCTAAATGTGATGTTGGAAGGTGGGTCTGGTCAGAGGTGGGTCACTAGAGTATGGTCTGGAAGGGCTGAGCTCCTCCTCCTCCCTTGGTCCTCTCTGCCATGCTGCCCTGTCTTGGAACCAGCTGATTATGCACTAGAACAGTGATGGCAAACCTTTTAGAGACTGATGCCAGTCTGCAACCTAAAACCCACTTATTTATTGCAAAGTATCAACATTACACTTAAACTTAAGTACTGCACTGAAGTTTTAGTTTAGAATAAAACTCATACATTTAACATCTTTTGCCTTAAAAGAAAAACACAACAGATTTTTCATTGATACAGCTTTTTATTGAAAGGCAAAAATTTGCATTTGAGGTGCTTTTGCACAATTAATGTGATCTTTGCTACTTTTTTTATGCTGATAATTTGTTAAACCTTGGTTGAGGTGACTTGGCTTGAAAGCCAACAGAAGTCTCTGCATGGCCACTCAGCACTTATGCCATAGGTCCACCACCACTGGACCAGAATCTGTAAACCCGAGTCAATTGTGGGTGTTAGGTATTGTGTCTTGGCAAAAAAAAAAAAAAAAAAAAAACCTAAAACACAAGGGCATCACAAGATATTGTGAACTAGAGGAATAATAAATAAGGAAAGTGATATTTCACATCTGTCAACACTTGGTAGAGCTGGGCATCGTAGCACATGCCTGTAATCCCAGCACTGTGGGAGGCTGAAGCAGAACTACAACTTTGAACCCAATTCTGGGGAACTTAGTAAAACCTTGCCTTTAAAAAAAAAAAAAAAAAAAAAAAAAGAGGTCATTTGCGGACTGCAGGGAGGTGGGGGAAGAGAACCAGGCCTCACCAGGAAGTGATCCCTGCCCAGAAACCATATCATTTTCATTGCTTTGTTGGTTTGGGTTTTATTCTCTTCTGTTTTATGTTAAATTTGATGGCACAGGCAGTTATTTAAAAGAGAGCAAGGCATATTATGGTAGCCAATTTGGATTTACTATTGACTTCTTTTGAAGTCCTTTCTTGTATTCATCAGTTTGTTTTTATTGTTTCTATTCTATTCTGTTCTGCTAGATTTTTGCTATGTCTGTAGGTCTCTGCAGCTATTTTGAAGACAACAAAAGGCATTATGGTAACTATTGTTGACTTCGTAAGGTTTTAAGTCCTGTATCACTTATACTAGTTTATTTTTATTGGTTTTATTGTTTTATTTTCCTTAGGGTCTTTCAAATAAAAAAGAAATAAAGAAAAAAAAAAACAGCTAGAAATACAGCCCGGTGTGAAACACCTAAATTCAAACCTAAATTAAAAAAAAAAAAAGATCATAAATTCCAGTCCAGCCTAAACAACTTAGTGACTTAAGACAATCGTAAGATTTTTTAAAAAATGGCTAGAGATGTAGCTCAGTACAAAAGCCCCAGGTTCAATTCCCCAGGAGTAAGACAGAAAGGGAAGGGGAGAGGGAGGGAGGGATAAAGCAAGCCAGCCAGTGACAGACGGACAGACAGAGACAGACAGACAGACAGACACACACACACACACACACACACACACACACACACACACACAGCCAGACAGCTGAGTATGGTGGTGCCTGCCTGCAGTCCATCCCTGACCTACAAATACTGGAGTTTGCAAACTTTAACAGGTATACTGTGTAAGACACTTTGTTGGCTTACAAATGAATCCAACTTACAAACAATTCTCCCAGAACAGAACTCTGTTGGTAAGTCCCTGACTTACCATAATTCCAGCACTCACCAGGTTAAGGTAGGACTGTGAGTTTAAATCCAGCCTGTAGTAAGTTACAGTCCAGTCCAGACTTAATAGTGAAACCCTATCTCATTCAAATGGGCAATCAGAGAGAAAAAAAGAAACAGTGCTGGGATGTGGCCCAATGGAGAGTGCTTGCAAGGCATTCATGAGGCCCTCAGTTTATGTCTCCAGATTAGTTTATGCCTCAAAAGGAAAAATGGTAAACAAATCAAACATGTTTTTTGGTGGTATGCATCGCCAGTGATACTGCACTGTGAAAGAATACATCTACTAAATTTCCTGTTCAATAAATACTGGAATTTCTATTGGAAGGGCACCAAACTTTCAAAGAATTCAGTAGGAGACTCATTTGCCAACTAGTATTAACAAATGTGACACACAAAAAAGGTAAAATTCAGAGAATCATGGAAATAACTTGCAAGACGGTCAGGAAAGTCACCTCACACACAATTATTTTTCAACTGAGACAAAAAATGAAAAAGTTATTAGGCAAAAGGAAAAGGCTGGGTGTGGTGGTGGTGCACATCTGTAATCTTTGCACTCTGGGAAACTAAAACCAGAGGATCAAAAGTTCAAGTCCAGCCCTGGCAACTTAGCAAAACTGTTTCAAAACAAAAATAAAAAGGGTTGGGGATAGAGTTCACTAGCCCATGGGTTCAACCCACACTGCACCAAAAGGGGATGGGGGTGGGGGCCTTCAGCATCTCTTAAGAGGAGCTGCTACTTCACATAAGGGTGAAAGGTGGTATGAAAAGACTGAAAAATAGGATGATCAAATCTGATTTGTATTCTTGAAGAGGCAAAACCACAGCAAAGGAAACTATCAGGAGGAAAAGAAACATATTATGAGGCTGTTACACTGTACCAGCAGGGGCAACTGAGTGTCTGGGAGACTCAAAAGAGCTGGGGGCACAGCTCAGCAGCAACACCCTGGCTTTGGCCACCCTCCACCCCAGCCCCACTGAGGGGAGGAGGGAGAGGGAGGAACCACACACTGGGAGAATGTAGCAGATCAGTTGATCTAGACAACTTCAGCCCTTAGAAAGGTCTACATGAAAAAAAGCCTATGAAAGTGGTACCATTCATATGGAATAGAAATGGAGAAAGACTGGGGAAAAAGAGTATACTGTTGGATAGTGCAACTCTAGTTAACAGATGACTATAAGGCCATTAGAGAAGCATAAAGCCTAGTTCTCAAGCTGAACTCTATAAGATGCTGCCCAATACTTCAAAGTAAGTGGTCATGTATACCAGAATGGAGAGGAGGGGAACCTGTCTATACAACTCCAGGTTTACAATATACCAGAACTGCAAATATTCTTAAACCTGAATTTCCCAGTTTTTGAAGGCTTAGCATTAAAACACTGACTTATACAACAATGAAATAATCCTCATGCAATTCTACCAACACTTCATAAGACGTTTTTGGGGTTTTTTTTTTTTTTTTGGTAAGTTTTAATGTCCTACTACTTTCACCAAAAAGTCACCTCTTCTTCAAGTGTTAAGTTCAATTGCTTAAACTACAAAAAACAGAATTACACAGAGCTCTTACCTGAATGGACCACCACTACCCCCGCCCATTTCTGGGCTCAAAGCACTGTAAAACTTGAAATAGAAGCTTTGATTCATGCAGACACTTAAGGGAAGGAAAAGAAAGAGAAAACTATAAAGAAAAATAAACATCTCCATAGGACTGTCAAAAAAAATGTGAAACCTCATCCACACCTGTGTAAACTATGGAGGGAGATTTTTTTGTTTTGTTTTGGTTTTGAACCCAAGGCCTCATGAACACTAGGCAAACTCTAACAATGCACTACACCCTGAGCCCTTGAGAAACTTTAAAAAAACAAAAACACAAATACCCAGATCCCACCTGAGGCAGAGTCCAGACATTCGGGGGTTCTGCTTTTTTTGACTTGGGGGCTCGCTAGCTTCAAGCACTCCTGCTCAGCCTCTTAAGTAGCTAGGGCTGTAGTCACTGTGCCAACCTGTTTTATTTTGATTACCCAATTGACTCTAATGCCAGGCAGGTCTTGGGGAATTTGAATTAGATGACCCTAAGGTGATATACATAGATCTTTAAATTCCAAATGGACAGTTCTATGTTAAACATATTAAAGATGGCACTTAACTACATATTGCTCTGCAGCATCATCACACCCCACAGAGGCAAACAGAGCACCCTTCTTCAGCCCAGAAGAGCAGGTTCTATTGAAGTCACTGCATCTCCGTCCGGGTGCTACTCGACCAACACTTCTTTACTTCGGGGTCAATTACACTGCAGAGTGGTGAATATTCGCTCTCCATTACAGAGAAAAGCAACTCCTCAAATTAGAACTGTAATATCCAGTCAGAGAATTCCAGCTCCTGCATTTTCTCTCTGCACATTTTCGTTTTTCTTTATCTTGAGTACAGAGCAAAACTGATTCAAATCATCCTTCAATGATATGTTTATCAGTAAACATGAGACACCTGGGTGACTAGGTGCATGAAAGAACAATGATGAGGAGGTCATCCAAGTGCTGGGATTACAGCTGTGCTCCTTACACGGTGTCTCTGTGTACTCTCAATGAACGTGAAATGTTTTAGAAGCAGAAAGAGGTCTCAAAAATAAGCAGAGAATTCCTTCTAAAAAAGGTCAAGTGTAAATGAAACTCCTCCTAGCTTTTCTCCCAAGAATGGCTTTCTGGGCAAATGCTATATTGTGTGAAGAGCAAAGTGGTTTAAATCATTCATCACTGGTTATATTTTATCAATAAGTATGAGACATCTGGGTAACTAGGAGCGTCTGGTTTCTTCCTAAAGCTGCCCATCCAAAGCACAGACCTCAGTTAAGATCCTAGTAGGGAACCCCTTCTCCACATCAAGCTTATATATTCTGGAAAAGAGGCAAAAAGCTATAATTAAGAACTTAGCATCAAATATCCGGGGTCTCTTTAACGTACTTTAACTAGATCCCCAAATCATATCGTAAAATTCAGCCAACTAATTTATGTACATATAAGAAAACTCTTCACTTTACATGCAGTGAAGAATTAAAAACACTACTAACCAAATAGTAGGCTAGGATTTCAACTCAGCTGTTTCTAAGTCCCAAACTCATTTTCTCTGCACTGTTTGTGCCGCAAAAGTATGGCCGTACAGAAGGGGTACCACGTAGCAAAGACAAGAGGAAAAAGCCGCTTCCCGGAACAGTAATGTCCCTCAGAAAGGGTCCCATGAACGTGGGGAAGGAACCGAGGCAGAACAATCAGGTCACATAAAAACCCTCGACTTGCAAAGCGGAAGGCGCCGAAGCCTTGACCTGCACTGTCCCTCGCAAAACTGACCTCAGTTTCGGGAGCGGCGGCCGCAGGCGCCAGCTCTCCCCGAGCCTGCGTCGCAGTACTCCGGCTGTAGAGAAAAAAGGGAGGGCAGCGGTCCCTCGGGACCACCGCCTCCAGCGTCCCCACCAGCCAAGCCGCGCCCGGAGAGACGCTTCGGCCCGCGCCTCGGGGCGGGGGAGGCATCGCCTGAGGCGGCCGAGTCGGGCCGCTGAGCTGGCGCGCCACGAATGGCCGGTCGGAACCCGGTCCGCCAGTCATTTGCCACGGAACTGCCTGAGCTCTCGCTTACCTGAGTCCCTCGCTCCTGGCATCCGCTCCGCCGCTGGTCTAGGCTCCGCGGGAGCCTGGGACTGCGGCCTGGCCGACGCCAGCGCGGAGGGAAAAGCCGGCAGCTAGAAGCGGTCTGGCCTGCTCGCGACAACCACGGCCGCACAGTTCTTCCAGCGCCGCCGCGCAGAGCTGCTGGCGCTCACTTATGGCGTCACCGCCTCCTGCGCTTCCGCCTCGCGGGGGCGTGGCACCGCCCCGCTTCCGCCCGGCACCGCCCCGCGCCTGGGCTGCTCTGCCACAGGCTGAACTGGCGCGAGGTGGCGGGAGGTCTGCGCCGCGTGTTTGCGGATGAATTTGTGCGACCCTTTCTCAAGTTCCTGCCGCGAGGGGCCGCAACGAACCGCAGCTGGTATACGGCCCCGCCCTGCACTGAGCACTATCTTTTTGCCATAAGCAAATAGTCACTGTCCTGCTGTGAACGGCGGTTTTGAGGCCTGGCTCAAGCTTTTTCATCTCCGGTTTCTATGTTGATCTTAACCTTTTGGTATTGTGATTTGCCTTTGGTATTGTTTCGGTACTGAGAGTTGAACCTAGGGCATTCGCACCGAGCTACACTTTTTTGAGACAGGGTCTCTCTGTGTAATTCAGGCCATAGGTCCTCTTCTTATTCGGAGATAAGATGTTGCTAAGTTGCCCAGACTGGGCTCTAAATTGGAGTCCTCCTGCCTCTGCCTTCCACAGTGCAAGGCAGATAGGTGTGCTCCAGCGCTCTTGGGTGTCATTTGCGTCAGTCCTTTCACGGAGCTGTCCAGCTGAACATTTTCTAAGGAGAGTCGAGTCTGGTTTTAGTCACTGTTGCACCAGCTCCAAATGATTACTGGTTTACAGGGGACTTAGGAAGGCTGTAGTAAATTTTCAGTTCTCTTTCTGATACAGGAAAGTGACTTAAGCCTTTTATGTTGATCCACTAGTCATTTAATAACATTTTTTAAAGTGAATATGGAAGACCTCAGTCTAATTGTACAGAGACATAATTATCCAGTGTCCCAACAGGTTATATATATATTTATATATATATATATATATATATATATATATATAGTAACACTTTATGATGGAAGATGAAGTTGGTTTTAGACATTTGGTTTCTAGCAATAAAGTGGAGATTAAATACAATGAGTTACTAAGATGAGTGGCTGATGGGGCTGAGGATTTAGCTCAGTGGCATAAGAACCTGCCTTTCAAGTGCGAGGTGGTGAGTTCAATCCCCGGTACCAAAAAAAAAAAAAAAAATCAAACCGCAAAGCAACAGCAGTGCTGCAAGTTCCTAAGATCCATAATGGGGAATCATTTTCCCTTGGGTCTTAAGCAGGCCAGCTTCAAGAAATCTTGCAAGTCTCAAGAGTGTAAGAGCATATTTCCATGTAAACATGATAGAGTGGTTAGTGATAAAATGAGTTGCTGAGAACTTTGTGCCTCAGGCATAGGCAATAAAGATGTGTACTCCATGTGGAGAAGCTAAAAACAGGCTGGGGGTATTTATCAGTGGGAATGAGGTAGTATATAAGAAAAGTATGCTGGGTGTGGTGGTGAACACCTGTAATCTGGGTCTTCCAAGGCTGACAGAAAGATCACTGTGAGTTTCCAGTCTGCCTAGACTCCATAGTAAGTTCAAGGCCACCCTGGACTATCAAGTGAGACTGTCTCAAAAAACCATGCACAAGGGGCCAGGGATATAGCTCAGTGGCATAAGTGCCTACCTGGCAAGTGCAAGGTCCTGAGTGCGATTCCCAGTATCAAAAAAAGAAGAAAAAAACCATGAACGAGACAGACACAAGAAATACTGCCTGTGAGAGAAGTGACGGCCTATGCCTCTCACTGACATCCTAAAATGCTAAAAACTTACTCTGTAAGGGAGCGATTCCCTTTCCAGTAAGGGGCTAGAGGGTGTAGCTCACTGGTAGAGCCCTTGCCTTCCATGCACTGAGGCCCACAGTTTGATTCCCAACACCCCAAAACAGGCAGTAACAACTACAAACTGGTTTAATTATCACCATGTGTCAGCTAATTCTAAACAATGTCAGCAATATGGTTCTTTCCAAACTAAAACTTTCTATAGTCTTATTTCTACACAATTAAAATAACTTCAGATTGGCATATTCCCTTAGTTTAAATCTTTTGAAATTTCCAATTCTAGCCAACATTAAGTAACAGAAGTCACATTTACCCTCCTGTTACCAGTTTAGAGCAAAAGCCCTGGCTCCAAGGGTCCCACAGTGCCAATCAAGGAGACTAGCAGTTGAGGGCAAGAAAAGTCTTTAATTAGTAAGACCGCACCAGAAAGACACAGAGATTCAAGATCTGGTTTTTTTTTTTGTTTTGTTTTGTTTTGTTTTGTTTTGGTACCGGCGATCGAACTCATGACCTCAAGTTTGGCAAGCAGGCACTTACACCACTGAGCTAAACCCCCAGCCTTGCTTAAAGACATGGGGTACATGCCTGTAATCCCAGCACCCCGAGGCTGAGGCAGGAGGATGATGAGTTCAAGTTCAGCCTGGGCAATTTAGCAAGACTCTTTCTCAAAAAGGGATGTAACTCAGTGTGGGCTCAGTTCCCATACTCCGTCCCCCCAAATCTGTCTTGAAGCAGCTTGGGGTTTCACGGAAAAAGGGAGACAAAAGCAGGAGTTGGGGTCTGCATAGCTTAAAGCTAGGTAATCCTGGTCAAGGACTGGACAACTGGTGTCTCAGACCTGGCTACTGAGATTCTGGAGCCACCACTATTTCCTGAGGGTGACTCGGTTCCAAGGAGGCTCCGACTAGGAGGGAAGACTCAGTTCCCACCAGGGAGTGACTGCACCCACTGGGGCACAGTGACCTCATTGTGGGGTGTTCTGTGAGGCTCCACTTTTCCTGGAATCTGAATTGACTAGGTTTAAGACCATGCCTGGAGACTTTAGAGCGTCAATTCAGGGGGTCTGGAACTGGACATTGTAAGTAAACACTGGCAACTGGATGTCCCTACAAATCCTAAAAATTATTTCTTATTCTTATCTTAATCTCCTCAGATTTGAGAGGGAGGAGATAAGGTTGGTGAACTTCGGGATAAGAAACCTGGTATTACCAGTTTTTAGGCAGACACCCTGGAAGTGATTAACCTTTATGCAGAGCTGAGCAGATCTAACCCAAACTGCCTTATGTATAATAAGAATCACAGACTCCATGTTTATTTTTCCAGGAGAGGAGTGGAGGTGAGTCTTTGGCAGCGCTGTTCCATTTCATTTTGTAACAGTAATAATTTTTTTTTTTGTACTGGCAATTGAACTCACGACCTTGCACTTGCCAGGCAGGCACTTACACCACTGAGCTAAATCCCTGACAACAGTAATAACTTTTATTATAAGATGTTTTACTAGGACTAGAGACAACCCAGATACTGAGGAAATTTTTTAGCCATGCTGAGATGATTTGAATTTATTTGTACCTAGAAAGGTCATTCAGAGCTAGGGACACACAGCTCAAGGGTAAAGCACGTGCCTAGCATGCATCCCTGAGTTAGACCCATAATGTAAAAAACAAAGAAAAGAGAGGTCACTCTGACAGCAGTGTAGTGAGTAAAGTTCTAATTTAGCCTAAATAGCTAAGCCTGTAATTCCAAGCACTCGGAAGGCTAAGCATCATAGGCTATATAGTGAATTCAAGGCCAGCCTGAACTACATAGTGAGACCTTGTCTCAAAAAAATAAAAATTTTAGAAAACCTGTCTAAAATGTCCAGGGACCTGAATGCCCAGGACAGAAGGGAGAAACATGCCCAAGAGATTATTGAGAGGCAGAATCAACAGGACTTGACACTTACCTGACACAGCCCAGGAAGCGTCCCCAGGGGTGAAGGCAGTGTTAACTGTCGATTTTCCAGTATAGGAAGGCATGCAAGACAGAGGAGGGTGGTGCAGAGATTAGCTGTGCACGGTGGTTTGAGGAGCTTATGTGATGTCTAGGTCTGGAGCGCAAGAAAGGTGGATTTCGGTTTGTTTAGTGACACTGGGGATTGAGCCCAGGACCTGGTGCATGCTAGGCAAGTGCTCTACTACTGAGCTACAAGATCCCCTTTCTACTTGAAGCAGGATCTTGTCATTTGTCCAAGATGGATTTAAACTTGTGTTCCTCCTATAAAAGAGAAAAATAAAGTTTGTGACTCTCCTGCCTCACTTCCCGAGTGATGGTGTGTACCACCACACTCCGCTGAAAAGTGTTGATGAAGCTGTTTGGAAGTTGCCAAGTGACAGACAAAAATCACCAATGTGGGAAGTCTGGGCAATTCGCCCAGGAACAGCACACTGGGGGCCTTGCGAGAGGCACCCGAGGAAAGCCCAGAGAGAATGGCGCCTCTGAGATCTAGGGGCTCATTTCAAGGAGATAGATGAACAGCACCAAATGACAGAAGTCATCAGGACTAAAAATGGCCTGAAGAATTAACTATGAAGTCAGTGGTGACTGTCAGCCTAGCACTCTGGAAAGCTGAGGCAGGAGGATTAACAAGTTTGAGCCCAATCTGGGCAATTTAGTAAGAACCTGGCTTAAAACTGAAAAAAAGGCGGGGGAGGGTGGCAGCTGGGGATGATGCAGCTCAGTGTGAAGGCTCTGGGTTCAATCCAGAAAAAAAAAAAAAAAAAAGCCGTGGTGCTGTTGGCTAGTGTTGGTTCACTGCCATGTTCAGGGCAGCAGTATGATAAGGGAAACACTAGGTACAGTCCCCTCTTTCCTAAGTGCAGCTGAGGAAAGCCCAAGGAAGGTGGTGTGCAAGGGCAGACTTGCACATGTGCTTCTGCTGTGGTGAGGGCTGGGCTGAAGCTGAGGGTCAGTGCAGGTGCAGCCTCGCTGAGGATTTGGGAAGGAGGGACATGGAGAATGGCTGCCGAGAGGGGAAACACCTCCCAGCCAGACAAGACTGCAAAAACAGAAGTCCGAACAGGCTTTGCTTTTTTTGTTTTTTATTGTCTTGTTTTGATAAAGGCTTTATTATTGTAGTCCAGGCTAGCCGAGAACTCCCTACATAAGCCCAGCTGGCCTCAGGTGTGATCATCCTGCCTCAGCCTCCCAAGTGCTGGGGAACCCAGGATACCCTAGCAATAGAGCAGAAGAAAGTAGTGTTGAAATCAAAGGATGCAGGATTAGGAGTTGTGAAATGGCTTTGGAGAAAAAGGGAGAGGAAACAAGGCCTTGAAACAAAATCACTGACTGCTGGATGGCACCAGGAGCCCAGCTCAGGACCGAGATGTTGATAGCACGCACTGGTGTCACTGCAGAACCAGCAGGTGTCTAACGTATTCATTGAACATCCTGAGTTTTGTATCTTGGTTTTCTGAGACACTATGTAGTTCAGGCTGGTCTTGAAACCACTATGCAGCCCAGCCTGGTCTCAAATTCATGGCAATCCTCCTGCCTCAGCCTCCTGAGTGCTTCACTCAACATCTAAGAGTCTATGTGAATGCCAAAACATAAAGAAACCCCCTCCAAAAAAACACAAAAGACCTTTTATGACCTCAATATATGTCACTTCCAGACTTGTATGTTAAAGTTATCCTTGGAGATGGGGCCCTTGTGGTGGGAGGAGCTTCTCAAAGAGATCACTAGCCCTGGCAGCTACCTATAAGCTCGAAGAAGAGGCCTCATCCTGCAATCTACCCAGCCAGCCCCTTATCACAGAATTGCAACTTCTAGGCCTGGGGAAAAATCCATTTCTAACTCAGGATGTAGCTCAGTGCACAGCACTTGCTCCAGCACTTGGGAGGCTAAAGCAGAGGACTGAGGTTTAGGCCATCCTGGACTAGAATGAAGCCCTTTCTCAAAGCAAAAAACAAAATGAAATAAAACTTCTGTTGCTTAAGTTACCATCCATGGCATTTTGTTGCGGATGCCTGAACTAAAACACATTTTTTTTTTTTTGGTGGTGGTGGTGGTGGTAGTGATGGTACTGAAGATTGAACCCTGGGCCTTCACGTTGAGTATGTCCCCAGTCCTTTTTTGATACTGGGAATCAAACTCACAAGCTTGCACTTGCCAGGCAGGCGCTTATACCACGGAGCTAAATCCCCAGCGCCCCCCCCCCACTCCTTTTTGAGACAGTATTTTGTTAAACTACTCAGGCTGGGCTCAAACTTGGGATCCTCCTGAATCAGCCTCCCAGAGTGGTGCTAGGATTACAGTCACGCATACCAAGGAAACATCCTTTATAATTAACACAACAGGAAGAATTACATGCACACACACACGCACTTTTTTTTTCTTCCTCTCCCTTGGTATTGGGGATCAAACTCAGGGCCTTGAGCAAGCTAAGCATACATTGTGTTTATGAAGAAGGCCATAGAAAGGAAACTCAGAAAGCAAGAACAAGCTATAAAATGATAGACAATATATGTTCAAAACAGAACAGATAGAAATGTTTAAGAAAACCTTCCCAGAAAGGTAAAAACAAAAGGTGAAGTGTTGAAAATGAGAGCATCACAGCACCTGCCTGGCAAGCACAAGATCCTGAGATTTGATTCCCAGTATCAGAAAAAACGAGAGGAGGCTGGGCTGGTGGGGTACACCTATAATTCCAGCAGTTGGGAGGCTGAGGCAGGAGGATCACAGAGAGTTTGAGACCAGCCTTGGCTACATAGTGTGTTCAAGGCCAGCCTGAACTACATTGTGAGATTCTGTCTCTAAACAAACCAAGCAAGCAAGAGAGGATAAGACATAAAGATTAATATGACATTTCCAGAAAGAAACAACAGGGGAGAGGCCAAGAGGCAATTTTCTAAGAAACGTAATTCCCCACAACTAAAGATATCCAGGGCAACATTGTAGGATAAAAGGTCCAGAGAGGTAGAAAAATGGGCCCTAAATCAAGATCTACCAGGCTGTTACACCTTGTGCCTAGTTGTCCCCCCAAAGCCTCATACACTCATAGCTGGGAGTTTTAGGAAGCAGCTGTGTGTGATGCTGGGATTCAGCATGTGTGATTACTACATTAGTCCACTGATGCTTTAGCAGTTCTGGGTATAGTAATGGGAAGGCCCACCCTGGGTGTGGGTAGCCTGGAAGAAACAGAAGGAAGTGGGGCTTTCTGCTGCTGTTTCACCACTTTGCTGCCTTCTGCCTGCCCTGCTATGAACTGTTTCTCCTCTGCCACGCCACTCTGCCTTGAAGCCAGCTATGAACTAAAACCTAAAAATTGGGAGCTGATGTGCCCACTTCAGCGGCACATACATTAAAAAACTGGGGGCTGAAATAAACCTTTTGGGGGCTAGGGATTTAGCTCAGCGGCATAAGCACCTGCCTTGCAAGCACGCAGTCGTGAGTTCGATCCCTGGTACCAATATAAAAAATAAAATTTTAAAAAATAAACCTTTTGTCTTTTAACTTGTAAGTGTTGGGTATTTTAACAATGAAAAAAGTAGGGATTTAGCTCAGTACTGTAAGCACCTGCCTGGCAAGCACAAGATCATGAGTTTGATTCCTGGTACCAAAAAATTAATTAATTAATTAAATCAATGAAGAAAGTAACCAAGACATAGGAGTAAAAGGCTCTGGGACAAGAAAGCACTGACTTCAACATTCTTAAAGGTGGTTCCAATCTGCCTGACATGTGGGGTGTTTACATATATGCAAAGTCTTCACATTTCTACTCCCACAGTCCTGCACCTTGTTCTCAGGAAGCACACTTCTCTGAAACTGGGACTAAACCAAGTAAGACATACAGTGGTCAGGAAGCAAAAAGAATACAACTCAGGAGACAGATAAGCTCAGCCTCACATACCACCGTGCCAATGGCCTGGAGAGCAAGTGCCGACCTAGAGCCCCAGCTGACTCCAGGACCCCCAGAGGAGCTGTTGCTAGCCGAGGTGATTAACTGCACAGGAAATACTCTTACAGGATTTTTGCATTTTTGTACTGAGTTTTGGAAAATGTTGTGAGAGGAACAGAGAAATTTGCAAAGAAAACCAAATGATGAGAAAATCAGCAAGAAAAGCAGAGTTGTACGGGAAGTGACCTGCAGAAGTGGCAGCCTGGGGACTACTCAATGACAAACTGCTCCATGCTCAAGGAGAGAGTAGAGGGAGGGGCACACTGGGCCAGACAACCCTAACACAAGGAAGTCTGAAGTGTTTTCCTTCACTGTTCCACTCTTAAATAATTACCATAAAAATAATTCCGTAATCTGAAAAAAATCACAAACATTAAGGGACTCTACAGCCTAGCGCACTGAGCCATAGAAACCTAAACTGCCCCCAGCACTCACCCAGGCATTTTGGAATCTTTCTTAAGCACATGCTTTGACCTTGTTGTAATTAAAGAACTATAAGCCAGATATGGTGGTGCATGTGTGTGGTCCCAGCTGCTGGAGAGGCTGAAGGTGGGAGGATCACAAGCCAAGTGTCCAAGGCCAGACTCAGCAAGAGTGCAATTATGTGTGTGCTACATAATAAAACAGTGTATAATTATTTATGTTAGAACAGGACTAGGCAGCTTAACAGTTTAACTACATCCTACACTCTCATTCCAGCTTAAAACTGTATAATAAAGTGATCTCAAAGTATTATGTACTCCTAAAATTTTTTTTTTACTTTGGTATGAGTCTCCCTAGGTGGCCCAGGCTGCCTCAAACTTCTCAAACTCCTGCTTCAGCCTCTCAGGTAGCTGGGATTAGGGGCGAGTGCCACTGAGTCCAGCTCAAGCACTGGACTCCAAAGGACTTCTTGGTACAGTGAATGCAGAAATTGTGGCTAGATTCCTATTATGTTGGCCAGATGATAATTAGTTACTTAAGTGTTCAAATAGAAGTGTTCCCCTCAATCTGAGAGCCAGGAGTATTTGTTAGTTTTTGGTTTTTTGTCTTTTTGAGACAGGGTCTCGCTTTGCAGTTCAGGCTGCATTGAGCTTACTGTGTAGCCCAGGCTGGTCTTGAATTTGCAATGATCCTCCTGCCTCAGCCTCCAAGTGCTGGAAATGCAGATGTGCACCACCATACCTAGCTTGTCAGAAGTTTATTCAGAACTAGGTGTAGTGGTACACAACTGTAATGCCAGCACACTTCGAGGCTGAGGCAAGGATTACAAGTTCTAGTGCAGCCTGGACAACTTGGTGACTTAACAAGATGCTATCTCAAAATTTAAAAATTTATAACGGGTTGAGGATGTAGTTAAGGAAAATAAAGAAACTAAAATGCAAAACTACCCACAACTTTTTATAAATCTTCTAACTATAATACATTCAAAATGACACCTTGATCCCATTTAAAAAACACTTATCCTTTAAAAATGCTGCATGCTCTTTGAAAATCTATGATCCTTTTTTATGGTTTTTCATTGTTGTTTGTTTGTTTATTTGTTTTGGGGTATGGAAATCGAACTTAGGACCTTGCACTTGCCAGGCAAGCACTGACGCCACTGAGCTGCTGCTTAGCCTCAGCCCTATTTTTTTTTTTTTTTTCCTTTGAGATAAGTTCTCACTGTGTAATTCAGGCTGGTCTTGAACTCACTATGTAGCCCAGGCTGGCCTCACACTTATGGTGACCCGCCTGACTTAGTCTCCCAAGTACTGGAATCACGGGCATGCACCACCATGCCCAGCTCTATTACCCTTTTGAAACATCTATGCTTTTAGGCTATTCTGATCAAAAGAAAAATAGAAGTTTAGGAAAGGGAAAAATAAACATTAAAAAAGTTTATTTCTAGCCCTGAAGAACAAAATTATTGAATGAAGCCATCAAATACAGCAGTTAATGTTAATGTAACAATTAAATAACTGAATGGAATTAAACTAATAGAAGAAAATATAAAATCTGACAACAAAACAGTCAGGCTATTTTCACTTAACTGCATTTCTATCTAGCAAAATGGGGGTTTGCGGGAGGCGCACAGCAACACATTCCAAACAAAGATGCTGAATTTAAAATACAATTCTGTTTCATAAAGTAGAATGAAAAACTGACAGGCTTATCATACACATCCTTCTGCCCATCCTCTTGGAATTGCTCTAGCATGGTGTGTGGGAAAGACTTCAGTTCTTTCAAGGCCAGACCAAAGGCTGACTCGGTGGCTCCAACGGCACAAAACACAGCATCTCGGCTAAACGTTGAGGAAATGTGCTGGGTGAGGGAAAAAAGCATGTGTGTGTATTTCTTGCACATGTGTATGCACATGCTATGGAAAAACCAACTTTGACTGCTTAAGTATCTACTGCAGGGGCCATGGAGAAAGGCAGACAACCTGCTTTTTATATTACCAAGAAATTCCACTATAAAATTAATATTTGGTTCTATTTTAGCTATAATCAGCAACACACTCTCATTTTACTGGACATGGGTCTCAATGCATTTGAAAAATGTTAGATTCTATAATTGATGCAAATTCTTTAAGCACCGGCTTTTTTTCAGCTTTTATAGTTGCTGCCTATTCAGATCTAAAGTCAGATCTAAAATTATTCTGGCTAGGACACAGTATGTGCAAACAAATGTGGCTTTAAGGGAGTCCCAAGGAGAAATACTCATAGGTAAGTAGTTTACAGTCGCTTGTTAAAGGCACAAGTTTAAGACTGGTGGCTACTAGGTAAGTTTTAAGCAGCTTAAGGAAGAGAATTCGTGCTTGGTGCCAGGCACTCAACACAGGAAGTCAGAACTTGATAGCTATGTGTCTCAGGCCGCTACTTTGTTTACTATTCTAAGTGGGTACGATGTTCAGCATCTGCATGGTTTCCCAGTTTTAACTGTTCCCTAATAGCAGCAAAAAGGAACAAGAGGAAAAGATACCTTTAGGACCACCAAAAAGTCTACAAAACAATAAATAAGTCCTACACTAACATTGTTTTAATAATACAAGAGGACTACCAAGGTAACTTTCAGATTTAAATAGAAATTCTTATTCTAAAGTGATCACCAAAAGGGTGAATACAAAAGGCAATCATTAAAACACCATCCATCTTGATTCAGATATAATTGTTCTTTCAACAAGATTTGAACATTTTAATTTAAAATTAATAAATCACAATTTTGTATTGCTTTTAAGATTATTTTGTTTAAAAACCACACAGTTCAGAATTAACCAAAGTATATTTCTATGACAGGTTAGTTTATCCAGGTAAGTAAAGAATAAACCACAGTGCAGCTCCCTTAACCTAGGAGTCAGGTTTTAATGACAAAGTCCGTTGCCAGCAATGGACACGCAGGTAACCATCAAAGAAGTGGCAAATACAAACCGCAACTGCGTCCATGGGCAGACGCGCCATGCAGAGTCCCCGCAGAACGCAGGGCACTGGCACGTGTCCCCTGGGCCTGGTTTCCATGCTCGGGATGGACGCGCCTTCTTGGGCGGTTGGGAGGCTCAGTCTCCTCATCTGGCTGGCTGCTCTTTCCTGGCAGCAGCTTCTTCAGCATCATCGAGCCAGACAACAGCTGACAGAGGGTGTGCAAACCCAAAACTCAAGAGGCCCCGCAGCTTCCACCAGAAATCTAACAGCTTGTTTCTGTAATTTAGGGATGGCTGCAGAAGGCCAAATATAGGCCAGAGAAAGATGAAATCAAGAACCAAGACTGAAAACAGAGGCAATTAAGTGCTCTAGATTTTAAGTTTCACTCATCTTTGTACTAATTTTTCTGAAACCCTCTACGTGTTATCAATAAAAAACAGCCATTTCTCCTCATACCAGCAGTATCTTACCACAGATAAGATGGCAAAAACAAAACCCTGCTAGTTTTCTCAATATACTCCAAAATAGCAAAATTATTTTAATTCACAATTTATACTACTGCAGGGTGGCCAGCAGGTTTGTGAAGTTCATCAGGAGAGGACAATGGGGACAAAATGCCAGAACCAACCACAGGTGGCACATAAGGAGGGACAGTACTTCCTCTGAAGCAAAAACAATGGCAACAACAACAAAAACAGGACAGAAGCAGAGAGTAAAGAAAACTGGAAGGTGAGGGGAGAAGAGTGGGCACTCTAATAATTAATGCTACAGGTCACAGACCTTTTATTAACTCTTTAAAATAAAAAGTATTACTATCAATAAGAACATTTCACTTTTCTTTTTCCAGTTTTTTTACATGAATACTCTGCACTTATTTGAAAAAACATTAACAAAAACTAAAATAATTCAACATCGCAAATGATCCATGAATCCATCAATTTTAAGTCCTAAGAGTCAAACACTGATAATGGGCTATTAACACTGGAACTTATGACAAATTCTTAGAGTCTGCTGATCATAATTTCTCATGATTCTATCTTAGAACTCATCAAGCTTCAGGCCTTTACTTTTGTTTTTGCCCAAACATTTTCCTTTTAAAAGGGAGAAGAAAAGTTAACTTTTCAGTTCTGAAAACTCAATGGTTATTGTATTATTTCCACAGGGAATAGGGGTGTTTGTGTAAAGTGAGAGAGGATTAATCAACACAAAAACAAAAACACCTAATGCTGCAACATATACAGAAACATATTTCTAAGATGAAGGAGGAAAGGGCAGGTAGTGGCACCAAACAAAGTCATTAAGGCCCAAATTGGAGCAAGAACAAATAACTTTGGTTCCAGAAGCCAAATCTGAAGAGGAACAGGTCAAAAAGGAACACAAAATTGTAAGGATGTACAGTCCATGGGATTCTTTTTCTGGTTCAATGATTTAATTATAAATATAGATTATTAGTCTTTCTATACATGTAACAACAAATGCCAAACTCACTACCATGAAATTTCTAAAAATGACTCTTTCACATTTGTTAAAAAAGTAAAAATCACATACTTTTCTTCCCCTTCCTTCAGTTCAAGTTCTGAGCACATGTAACAATAGCTGGTTCTAACTTCTAAAAAAGGTTAAACCGTATCAACCTCCTTTGTCAATATAAAGAGCTACATAATTTCTATCATACTTGCCTTAAATTTAGGCATGAGAAAAACTTCTCAAAGCAGGTCAAATGGAGCAAATCAAAGAAAAGGAAAGCTAGGAAGGAGAACAGGAAAGCAGCAGATGAAACGAATACTCTGAAAAACTCGAATCTGCCATTCAAGTATTAAAAACACCCCGAAGGAAACCACGAACAGGATCTACTGTGACGAAGTCAGCGAAATAGAATGCAAATAGCATGGTAAGTGGCCTGCTAGGCTGTCTGCTGCAACACATAAGCACAGTGATTCAGTCCACCACTCCTTTTGGACCCTAAGGAAGGGGTTCATTTGAAAGTCATAATTCTCTTTTTGCAATTTTCTCTAGGTTGTCTTCAGGGACTAGTTTGTGATTTTCTTCCATGTCACGCAGACCATCTCTTTAAACTTCCAAGTGAGTACTCATTTTCATATATTAAAAGACTTCTTTAGAACAACGGAGAGAGGAGTGCAAGCCATGGTAGTGATGCTAGCGGTTGCTCTTCATCGCTTCCTTCGCCGCCATGATCAGTGGTGTCAGGCTCGACAATGGTTTGGCCAGTTTCAGGAAGGGGTGCTGCCAGAATGGGGGAGGATATAATAAATAAAAGTCACCAGTTTCTTTCGACTAGACCTCAAATACTACTTATGATCATAATTTATTTAATAAACATTATTTCAATACCTGACCAAAACCCTCATAATCAGTATGTCACTTGTATAGCTGGCGGCAGAGCTGTTTAGTGTTTCTAACTGCATAAAATCTACAATTAAATTGCTCATAAAAATATTCATGCCAAGCCGGGCATGGTGGCACATGCCTGTAATCCCAGCACTTGGGAGGCTGAGGTAGGAGAATCATTACAAGTTTGAGAGCAGCCTGGGCTACAAAGTGAGCTCAAGGCCAGCGTGAACTGCATAGGGAGACCCTATCTCAAAAAGACAAAAAAAAAAAAAAGCCAGCAATGAGAACAGGTCTGAGAATAATATGCAAAAATTATAATTATGGTATTAGTAAATTCTATTTCCAATAGTTAGAACTAAAATGTAGAGCTGCCTTCTTTCTAGTGATCAATGAATAGTAAAATATAATTAATGTTATGAAACATGTTATGAATTAATGTTATGAGTATTCCATTGAATACTCAAAAAAATCAAGTTTTTTGAAACAATGGCATTATTTCCAAATTTACCTGTAACAATTCTTTGGCTGAACCCCTTTTCTCCACATCCATTTCCAAACATCGATTTAAGAAATCCCGAAAGATTGGAGAAAGTTTCTCTGGATTCTGAAGTTCTGGGGTTCCATTAGTTGCTATCAGGTACAAAGCCTAGAAACAGAATAACACCTTCAACATACTTAAGGTATCTTAACAGAGTGTCTTTTATCAGATCTACAAGCTTTTCCTCTTCCCCTCTTTATGCCAATAGTTGCTCAGTCTGGGCAACTAAGCAGATCCTTTCTCAAAACTAAGAGCCAGAGTCAGAGCCAGAGCCAGAGCCAGACAGAGAGAGGGCAGAGAGGCTACAGCTCAGTGCAAAGACCCAGGATTCAAACCCCAGGACTGAAAAAAAGGTAAAGCATTTTACTTTTCTCCTCAAAATTCTCCAATGGCTCCCTCATCTTATCCAGAGTAAAAGCTGGAATTCTTGGGCCAGTGATACATCTCAGTGGCACAACGCCTACCTCACAAGCACAAGGTCCTGAGTTTAATTCTCAATACCAAAAAATAAAAAATAAAAATAAATTTTAAAAAAGCTAGAATTCTTCCAAAAGCCACCCGTGGCACTACACTGACTCACTTCCTTCAGGGATTCACCGTCCTCCCCACCTTGTGTAATGCAGCAAGCTGTTCATGAATTTCAAATGTACAGAACACTCCTACTGCAGGGCCTCTGCCCTTGTTGTTCCTTGTGCTATAATACTCTTCCCTGGGTGAGCTTCGCTCTCTGAACTCCTGTGCACCAACGCCTGCTCCAGCGACCCTCTCCAAAGCGCCCTATTAAAGCGAACACCCTGACCCTCTGCATGCCAACCCCAGCACTTGGGAGTCCATTGCTTAAAATATTCACAGTATTCTCATTTATTTTATTGTCTTTTGCCTTCAACTAGAATATTAAGCTCATGAGGACAGGAATTTTTGTTGGTTTTATTATATAGCACTTTGAATAGTACCCAACACAAGGCAGGCACTCAAATTAACTAGCTGGACATGGTGACACATATCTGTAATCCTAGGACCTAGGAGGCTGAGGCAAGAGGATCACTTTGAGTTCCAGGCCAACCTGGACTACGTAATGAGGGTCTGTCTCCAACAAAACAAAACAAAAACACCTACTATCTGAGTGAATGAAATGATAGGACCTTGAAAAGTTTTCTGTACAGTGTTCTAAATTAACTATTAAAATTATTTTAACTACTTCCTAAAGTAGAATCTTTGGTGATGGGGCAAAAAAGTACTCAAGAAACTGGATATGGTGGCACATGCCTATAATCCCAGCACTCTGATAAACTGAGGCAGGAGGACCAGAAGTTCAGTCCAACACAGGCAATTTGGTAAAATCCAGTCTTAAAATAAAAGGGTCTAGAGCCCAGCATGGTAGCGCATGCCTACAATCCCAGTGCTCTGAGGCTAACGCAGGAAGACTGCTGTGAGTTCAAGGCCAACCTGGGCTACATGAGCAAGTTCAAGGCCAGCTGTGCTATATAACAAGATACTATCTCAAAAAGAAAAAAAAAGGCCAAGGATGCAGCTGAGTGTAAAGGCCTAGACTCACTAATATTATAAAGCTGGGAACCCAGTACTTGGGTGGCTGAGGCAGAAGGACCACAGCAAATTCAAGGATAGCCTGGGCTACATAGCAAGTTCAAGGCCAGCCTGAGCTGCACAGCGAGACCCTGTCACCAAAAAAAAAAAAAAAAAAAAAGTACTACAAATAAGAAAAGACTACAAAATAAACCATACAGCTATTAAAAATCTACAAACTCCAGCAGAATTCACAATACCTAAATCTTAGAAGCAGCCTATATGTCCATCAACAGCTAAATGGATTAAAAATGTGATATTTACACACAGTGGAATACTATTTTACCATAAAGCATACACTTGAGTCCTTTGTAGGAAAAAGGGCATGCCTTCAAGCTTCATGTTAAGTGAAATAAATCAGACACACAAGCTTACATATCACATGGCTTCTGCAGAAATAATATTAGGAAACAGCAAAATAGATCTTTAGCATATGGAAAGGGAACCAAGAGCCAGAGGGTGGAGGGAGGTGATGGAAACAGAATAAAAAAAACAAAACAAAACTGCAGGGTCAGATATAGATCAGTAGCACGGTGCCTGCCTGGTAAGCACAAAGTCATGAGTTCGATTCCTGGTACAAAACAAAAACAAATACAAAGAACTGTGATGTGCTGTTTACATGTACCAAGTCCCTAAGAGAAATGTGATCATTACATAGTACAAGTGTATGAATATACCCTCCTCCCCCACAAAAAAAGAAGGGGCCAGAAGATGGAGATAGGGAGGGGTAAAAAAGAATTAAGATGTGTCACGCACCAACTCCCTATGATGAGTGTAACCATTACATACATTTTGGTCATTAAACAAAACATCTCTAAACTCTTCAGCTAACATTTTCAGTTAAACTCAGTGTAACGCAGGAGCCATATGATTTTTAGATGGACAGTAGGGCAGAGCCTAGGTTTTATCACCTCTCTATTCTAAAATCTTGGCTGATTAGGGATGCACCAAGCTCTGAGTGCATGTTTCATTTAGGGAAAAGCGTGCTCCTCACAGAGCGGTTGGTGTTAACCGGCCTTACCCGCAGAGGGTTCTCATTGAGGTATGGAGGCTCTCCTTCAACCATCTCAATAGCCATGATTCCTAGAGACCATATGTCCACTTTGGGGCCATATGCTTTCCGTGTGACCACCTCTGGCGCCATCCAGTAAGGGGTCCCAACCATGGTGCTGCGCTTGCTCTGCTCAGGGGTGATCTGGGCACAGAAACCAAAGTCGGCTACGAAACAAAACAAAATAAAACACCTACAATTAAAAATTCCAAGGATGATTTTATCCAAAGAACTCACTTCAGATGACATAATTATATTCTGAAATAATTCAGATGACATAATTATATTCAGCAGCTTTTTATCAGAATGTGCTTAAAATATTTTGATATTACTTTTATAGAGTGAAGTTTATTAGAGAAACCTTTATTGTGATTAATTCCTTCTGCCCTAAAAAGTTTTTAAAAATTGAAAAATAAGAAAAGAAAAAAAAATGACCAAAGCTGAACACCAAAACCAAATGTAGTGAATTAGGGAACGGTCAGGACACAAAGCCTATGCTGAATAGATGTACTAAGCATGCAACTCAGTAGAGCACCCAGGAAAAGAACACACTTGACTGCTACAATGGTGCTGTCAAAATGCGGACCAGCATTTATCTATTCCACCCACCGTGGCTGCCCCACTGTCCAACTGGGGATGAGACACTAGGTAGGCCTGATGTTAATTTGGTGAGGAAATCAGGATTGGAATCTAGAATCACTTCTTGACTCCCACTATTAAACCCTTTTACTTCTACGTAACCAATATTACTAATCGGGCTTGTAATTTAGATTTTTCATCATGCATTAAATAAGCTGAATAGTATCCCTACACAGGCTGGTTGGTTTTATCTGACTAGGATATTTTGTAAAGTGTTTTCCTACAACCAATTAATTTTTAGAGATTTTTCCATTTTAACGCATTTATCTGCCTCATTTTTAAAACTACAAAATATTATTCTTTACAACAATGTTACATTACTTTGTTATTCCTGTACTGCTCAACATTTAAGATAGTTTTAGATTTTCTTTGCAATGTTGAAGACAGACTCCTGTACTTACTGTAGTATATCTACTTAGTAATTCCATAGAGAGAATACTATAGGAACAACTTTTAGGTAAAATAATATTCATACAGAAAATGAGTGCTTATAACAAGCCAGGTATTGCTCTCAGTATCTTACAGCAGTATTTTTTTTAACTTTTATCCAATACTGAGTATTGAACCCAGGGCATCCTCTGGTATGCTAACCAAGTGCTCTAACATTAATCTATACCCTGGTCCCAGATATATTAAAACTATACTCATAAAAATTTTATAAGTGGTAAAACTGAGACAATACATTAAAATTATACTCATTTTTTTGGTCTTTTTTTGAGACAGGGTCTCTATTAAGATTACATAAAGAATAGAAATCTTGTATTTTGACTATTTGACTGAATAACCTTTAGAGGATATAATTTAAAAAAGAGAACCACAAAGACAGAAAAGCTGAAAAAGGTGCCAAGCGCTTTAGGAGATTATGAAAACAAGCTTTTGGTTTCTTGATCAAAGAAAAGGCTTCAATTTTGCAGTTAGAGAAATCTCAGTAATGGTTCTCCTCTAGTCCCCCAGAGGGAAAAACTGGAGCTCAGGATAATGATCACATAGAAAAGAAGTTCAGGATTTTTCTCAGGATTCCATTCTGCCTGATAAGAAAGATCATTAGAAAAGTGGATTCTCAGCCAGGCGTGGTGGCTCACCCCTGTAATCCCAGCACTCGGGAGGCTGAGGCAGGAGGATCCTTGCAGAAAAACCGAGCTCAAGGCCAGCCTGAACTGCATAGCAAGACCCTGTCTCAAAAAGAGAAAGAAAGAATTCTCCCCTTGTCAACCAGAGGTTAAGGGTCATGAAGCTTCCCCATGAGGCCATGCTCTACAAAATTCAAAGAAAACTGAAGAGTAAGTGAAAAATTAACTGGTTCGAGGTATATTAAAATTATACTCATTTTGTAACTGATAAAACTGAGACAATACATTAAAATTATACCTTTTTTGGGATCTTTTTTTAAGACAGGGTCTCACTATTAAGATTATTTAAAGAACAGAAATCTTATATTCTGACTATTTGACTGAATAACCTTTAGAGGATATAATTTAAAAAAGAAAAAAACAAGGACAGAAAAGCTGAAAAAGGTGCCAAGCTCTTTAGGAGAAAAACTAATTCAAAGAAAACTGAAGAGTAAGTGAAAAACTAACATGTCAGAAAGTCAAGCTTATCCCTAAGACACAACCAGTTTTCTGATAGTCCCAGGTATTATTTCTCAGTATTTTTTATCTTTAACCTGCAAAAAAAAAAAAAAATTATGATACGAACTATTATTATTATTAGTGAATGAGAAAATAGATCTGAGATTAAATAGCATGCCCAAAATTGTTCAGCAAGCAACAGCACATCTGCGATTGTCCAGTTCACAGTATGTATTCTTTACCACTAGATTCCTTTCCTCTCCCTATACTAAATCATAAAAATTTTAATACAAGAGGTTAATTGAATAAAAGACAGGACATTATAATAAGAAACAAACAAGTAACAAGTTAGTTTTATTTCTTCATTTGTTACTCACTAAGTTTAACTGATCCTTCCATTCCCAAAAGCACATTGTCACTTTTGATGTCTCTGTGGATCACTTGATTGGCATGTAAAAACTCCAAAGCCTGTAAACACTGAACAGAAGAAAACACCTCAATAAAACAGTCCTCAAAAGTTTCCAGGGTCAGAGATTTAACTCATGGTACAGTGTCTGCCTGGCAAATGTGAGGTCCAGAGTTTGGTTCTTGGTACCCCCACCTCCAAAGTCTTCAGTCCGCAGAAGACCCTCCAATATTTAACATTTAATACTATCTGATATACAAAGTTATGAAAATGAAATACTCCAATTAGTAGGAAGTGCCTTTTCCACCCTCTGATCTCATCCAGAAACAACATTAAATAATGGCTCGAGTCCTTTCGCTGCCTTTTCTTTTCATACAGGGCCCTTATACATTGCCAAGGCTGGCCTTGAACTCCTGGGCTCATACTTTCAATTTTCCTGCCTCAATCTCCCAGAATGCTGAGAATGCATGGTGTGTGCCACCATGCCAAGCTGCTCCCTGTGTTTTTGAATGAATATACTGAGAGTATAAACTTGGAAAAATTTAACAGTATTTTAATTTATTACTCCCATGAGAGTTGAACAAATGAACTCTACATCATAACAACTAAAAATCCCATTCAAAATATCATTCTACTTATTCAAGGAAAAAAACAGATGTAACTGGATATTAACAGATTACATTTACTAGGCATTCAATAAGATTCTTAAAAAGAATAAAATCCAAGAATAATACTTCTATAAATAAGTAGAAACAAATATCACAATTTTAAAATTCTAGCATATGTAAGAAAACACAAGAGAACAGCAATTAGAATTCCTAAAATAAATTTTATATCAGCTATGACAAAAGTTATCAGAAAAACGAAGTATAGATAAACTCTTTTAAGTTTTGATCAGTTTTTAAGTGACCTAGTATACTTTATTAAAGGATATGGTATTCAGAACTATTAAGAAGTTACTTCTGGGGCTGGGGATTTAGCTCAGCAGTATAAGCGCCTGCCTTGCAAGCAAGCAGTCGTGAGTTCAATTCCCTGGTACCAATTAAAAATATATATATATATATATCACACATATATAAAAGTTACTTCCTTCCTCCAACCAAAGGGATGATATCCCTTAGGTAAAACATAAATAACTCAAAATTAAAAACTGCAAGCCAGGCCTGGTGGCAAATGCCTGTAATTCCAGTACAGGAGGCAGAGGTAAGAGGATTATAGGCTACAAAGGGAGTTCTAGGCCAGCTGACTACAGACACTGACCCTGTATCCCTCTTCCTAAAACAACAACAAAAAATACCTTCGTAACACCTTAATAAAAGCTATAAAACATCATAGAACAAAATCTGTAATTTACTTATACATTACTGCACAAATGCTGAAAGCCAAATCATAGAAAACAATATAGGCTTAAGAACTTTTTAATAATTTTGTTCTTTATTACAATGATTCCTATGATACTGTCAGTTTCAGTGACAATAAGTAAACCATTAACCTTAGTCTCATTTGTAGAAAAAGGTGCAGATTGAAGGAAAATTTGTTTTTGGCCTAGATTTAGACAGTTTGGCAAAATTCTACTGACCTAATAAGCAAACAGCAAGGGTAGAATTTCACTAGTTAGTATCAAGAAACGAGATTTTCATCTTCAGTGAGGTCAAGACAGCTAGGCACAGACTTACTGATATTTAAGGTAAATATAGCTATATATCTTGCTTTGCCTGAGATGGTTCTGATTTCCACTGTTGAGTGTTTGAGAACTGTTTACTCTCAAAAGTATCCTATCTGGCTAGGCATGGGTGGTGCATGCCTATAATGCCAGCACTCGGGAGACTGAAGTAGGAGGATGGCAGTGAGTTCAAGGCCAACTTGGGCTACACAGTAAGTTCAAGCCCAGTCTGTACAAAGAGACTCTGCCTAAGAATGAACGAACAGAAGGAGAGGGGGGAGGGAGAAGGGGAGGGGAGGGAGGGGAGAGGAGGGAAGGGAAAAGAAATAAAGAAATAAAGAAATAAAGAAA
>PVLA01001789.1:0-155061 GCA_004027455.1 Hydrochoerus hydrochaeris | reverse complement strand
TTTCTAAACTATCTTACACATAAAGGGACAGCTTGCAGAGAACATATATAAAGTTATCTCACACAAAAAAAACTGCACAGAAAAACTTTCCTTCTTTGCACCTCTTGCTAACCACAGCAGAGGTCATCCCAAAGGAATCAAACCCACCTCTCTGCACACAGCGGCAATCTGAGCTTCGTCCATGCATGTTTCTGTAACAACATCGGTGAGTGACCCACCAGCCAGGTACTCCATGACGACAAACAACTCGTCCCCCACCAGATAACTAAAAACAGAACGCAAACACACTCATAGTTTGGTTTTTTCTAACCACACAGCACTCTATGTTAAAGAATTCAAATGTAAAGCACCACAGCAGAAAAGACCTGATAGCTTGAGATCTAGAAAGAGAACTGGAAAGACAGTCTTTCTTTCTTTCTTTTCTTTGGTTTTTTTTTTTTTTGGTACTGGAAATCAAACTCAGGACTTCATGCTTGCCAGGCAGGAGTTGTGACACTGAGCCACATCCCCGGCCCTGGAAAGAGACCGTGTAACAGCACACACAAAAAAGTGATGATCCTGGACAATTTAAAAGACACAGACTACCCAAAATTGTAGTATGACTGTATATACAGATTACTGCAATGAAGATAGTACTCTAAGGGCCATACATAGTGGTGCAAACCCATAATCCCAGCTACCTGGAAGCTGAGGCAGACTGTCAGCATGGACAATTTAGTAGGATCCTGTCTCAAAATAGAAAAGGACAGGGATGTAGCTCAGTGGTAGAACCTAGCATGAGTGAGATGCTGGGTGTATAATACAAAGCCCTTGGGACTATGGGGGGCACACAGGCAAATGTACTGAAAAGTTTATTTCTATACACACAGTTCTATAGCTAGGGCTAAAGTACCAAAATATGTTGCTGGGGTACAGTTTAGTAGCAGAGCACTTGCCTACCATGCACAAGGTCCAGGGTTCAATCCCCATTACCACCCAAAAAGCAAAAAAGAAACCCTTTCAAAATATATGATCTTTTCCCCATTGTTATGGTTTATATCCAGATTTCCCCCCACCCCCAAGATTCATGTGCTCATAGGTGAGGCTTTGGGGAGCTGCGTGGGCCTGAGATACTGGGTTAGTCCACTAATGAGCTCATGGCTGGGTGTACTGTGGAAGGGTAAAGGCTGGTGGGAAGATGTGGGTTCTGTGGCCATGGCCTAGAATAATACATATATTCTAGCAAATAAATAAGTGTGTGTGTGTGTGTGTGTGTGTGTGTGTGTGTGTGTGTGTCTTCCTCCTCCTCCCTTGACAGTGCCACCTACCTGCCATGCCATGAACTACTTCTCTTCTGCCATGCCACCCTCTCTTAGGAACTAGCTGATTATGGTCTGAAATCTCTATAAACTATGAGCCAAAATAACCTTTCTCCTCCTTTAACTTGTGGTTGTCAGGTATTTTGCCTACCAACAAAAGAGTAACTAAGATATTCATTATACACAAATTTAAATATGTAATAAAAAATGGAACAAAACCACCCATATTCATTATCTCCAATACAACCATTATTACCATTTTTAAACATTTTTTATTTTAATGTTTGTTTTCCTTCCTTCTTACTATCATCTTCTAAGTCATTTCTTCATTCATATGTGAGATTATTAAAAAAAAAAAAAAAAAGCCAAGCCAAACAAAATACATGCTGCAGTGGCATAGGTCTGTTATTTCAACTACTTAGCAGGCTAAAGGCAGTAAGAACCCATGCAACCCAGCAAGACCCCATCTCAAAATACACATGAGGGCTGCAAATATAGCTCAGTGCCACAGTGCCTGTCTGGCAAGTACAAGGTCATGAGTTCGATTCCTAGTACCAAAAACAAACAAACAAACAAACAAATAAACTATATATATATATATATATAAAATACAATACATAAAAGTGTTAGTGATGTAACTCCAAATTACAGCACTTGCCTAGCATGTGCGAGGCTGTGGGGCTAACCCCCACATTTGAGGGACACGGAAGGGCAGAGAAGGAGAGGGAGAAAGGAAATGCACTGTGTTCTATTAACACAGTATCCATAATTAAGGCTAAAGTCTCAACACAAAAGAAACACATCTGTAATAATATATTTAATTTTCTAATCTGCTTTTTGTTATTTAACATCAATTCTTTTGGTCTTAAAACAGTCTCACTATGCAGTTTGGACTGGCTTAAACTCATAGTAATCCTCCTGACTCAGCCTCCGAGTGCTGGGATTATAGGCAGGCACCACCACACCCAGCATTAATGTCAATTCTTAAACCAGATGAGCTTTTCCTAAGCATATATAGTTTGCCCAAGACAAATAGCATTTACAATAAAAACTAGGGCCAGGGATACAACTCAGTGGTACAGTATGTGCCAGGCAAGCACAAGACTATGAGTTCAATTCCTGGTACCACAAAATAAATAAAAATAAAATAAAAACTAATATAAAAGTTTAGGAAATCTGTGGCTAGTCACGACTGTGGGCCAAGCACAAATCTCAGCATAACCATTCCTTACCATGCCTGCTCTGTCATTTGCACTGCACACAGGGACTAGCCACAACACCTTTCATTTTACTGCCTTCTCACTTGCCAATGATATCCTTGGAGAAAAAGGATCTTTTAAACTGGAATGTGCTATTTTTACCTCTCCTTCATTTACTTCTCAATAATGGCATTCTACTGTGTTACAGCTGTGTCTAGATGTCCCCCCAAAGACTCATAGCAGCAGGCTTTGACAGAAGTGGCTGAATCTAGAGTTTGTGACTGATTCATGGTTCAGTGCTGAGATTAAGGATGCTGGGATTGAGCCCAAGTGATTGTGGGATCAGTGCACTGAACAGATTGTCACCACCCTACTCCCAGTAGATTGGATACAATATAAGGGACAGAAAGAGGCTTGTTTTGCCATTTTTGCTCTTGGTTTTGCTATTTTCTGCCACCATGAACTGTTGCCCCTCTGCCATGCCACCCTGCCTCAGAGCCAGCCTACTACAGAATCAAACTTCTATCACTGTAAGCTAAATAAACCTTTCCTCCCTTAATTTTGGGAGTCAGGTATTTTGTCTCAGCAATGAGAGAAAAGTAACCAAGACATACTCTAATGTGGCTAATCTCTATCAAACTATGAAACCACAAATTTCTATGTTTTTATTCTAATATTTAAAAAATATGAATACCTGTCCAAGAAGTTAACTATGTTGGGATTCTTTAATTCTTTCATCACCATAATCTCATTAATGATCAATTCCTTCTTAGGCTGTTTCTGTAAATTAATTTGTTTGATAGCGACCTATAATAGAAACAGAATTTTAAAAATCAGAACAGTTTTCCTAGAAAGTTAGAAACACTAATCAGTTCATAATTTTTGTGCATATACTGTATCACATAACAAGACTGCAAATGGTTCACAAAGAGGACTTCTACCCACCACTGCTTATGTGCAAGGCTCTGGAATGTACAGTGCTAAAATACATTCAGATTTGTTTTTGATTAACCCATCTAAGATCATTCTAGTATCAGGAATCAATCCTCTTTTTCTTCTAAACAGGGGACAATTGTTTAAAATACTTTTTAATGTAAAAAATCAGACTCATAACTCCTTCTTTGTCTCTTCTCCCTTTTTTTAGTGCTGGGAGCTGAACTCAGGGTCTTTGCACTATTACATCCCCAGCTGTTTTTTAGTTTTCAGCTTTTTGTGATGAGGTCTCATAAGATTCTACCTCAAAAAGTAGCTAAACTGCCCAGGCTAGGCTTGAACTTCCATCTTCCTCCCTCAGCCTCCAGAATCCTGAGGTTAGCGGTTTGTGCTAAGGTGTCTTTGGTTCCCTTAATATGAGAACTGCTACAAAATTTCATACCTTAATCCTTGCAACATATTCAATGTAACAGATTTCTATTAATTATTTAGTTTTGTTTTGTAAGAAATGCAAATGGTAACAGTCACAGTATAAAGGTAGGTAGTTGTAATTACCTCCTGTCCCAGTGCCACATCAGTAGCAGTGAAAACTGTACCAGAGGCCCTAGAGGGAAGGAAGGAGAAAAGACACAATCAGATTTAAAGATTCTAAACCATTATCATTTTTAACACCTAAAGATTTTACCATATGAAGCCAAGCGTGGTGGCACAAGCCAATAATCCCAGAGGTTGGGAGGCTGAGGCAAGAGGACCATGGTACATTTGAGGCCAGCCTGGTATACAGAGTGAGTTCAATGTCAATTTAGACTATGGAAAGACCTAGTCTAAAAACAAAAGACTTTACAATCCGAGCAATTGAAAAGCACTTCTAAGAGAAATAAAAGTGAAAACAAAAGGAGAAAAAGAAGAAAAAGAAGCAATCCTTGTGCCCAAAATATCAGTCCTATAAAAAATATAAGAAAAAGAAAGTTCAAAGAAAAACATAACACGCACTCATAAATAACATTTCTCTGCTTAAGAAACAAAGAACCACAAATAAATTTGAGGGTTCTCTGCATGGCCGTCCTACCTACCCTCCTCCCCAGGGGAGGTCTGTGTTTGATGTGCATCCTATATTCAATGTGCATCAATTCTGTGCATTTCCTGCTTTTACTTACAAAGGTAGAAATCTCAACAGACTATATTTGGCCTAATTTTTAAATCCCAGGTAGTTTTATTTTATGCATTTCTCTGCCATTTGCATTTTTAAAAAAATATTCAACATTAAATTTGTAATGGTTATCTTCATTTTTTTCCTGGTACCAGGGATCTAATTCATGACCTTGCACTTGCCAGGCAGGCGCTTATGCTGCTGAGCTAAACCCCTGGCCCTGTAATGGTTATCTAGATACACAAATATTATTCTTGCTCATTTATTATTATTTGTTAGTCAATATATAACATCCATTATCATGCTCAAAAGTATTAAGGTGATTTTAAAGCCAGTGCTTCAAATGAATTTAACTATTAAAAATATTCAATATAATTTTTTTCAATGCTGAAAAATGCATGTTTTTATTGCCTATAATCCTGCAATAAATATTTTTTTCTCTTTTAAATATATGTTATAGGTACTGTAATTTCTCCATCCAACTAATCCCTTACCACCTATGGGAAATAACATTTAAGAGGAAACACTAATACACTGCTAACTAGTAAAGCTTGGATCAAACTCCTGACCTTGTGCTTGCCAGGCAGGTGCTGTGCCACTGAGCTATATTCCTGGCCTTTTTTTTTTTACCAGGAATCAAACTTACAGCTTCACACTTACCAAGCAAGTACTTTATCACTGAGCTACATCCTCAGCCCTCACTAATAAAGTTTTTAAACAGCATCTAGAAACAAATCACATTATGCATTTACATAAACTTCCAGGCTGCCAAGCATAGATTTTCAATCAGTGTTCAATGTCAGGGGAAAAAAAGAGAGATTATGCTATCTGCTCAGGCAGTACTGAATATTTTACCAGTCACAAACACTTACCCCTGTCCAATTTTTTCGTATCTTGTATATTTCTTCTTAGGGTCACCTATGCTCACAATAGTTCCTATTTTAAACAAAAATAGGAAGCTCAGTAAAGAATTTTAAATATAAAGTAATTCTGACATCATTATTCCTTTAATAAACTCTACAAACCTTAACAGTGGTTTTCAAATATAAGTTTCAAAAATAATTTGTTTCAGACACAAAACATTGAAGAAACATAATAAAAGTAAAAAGTCACAAGAAACATTATTTCCATTATGTTAGATCTCCCAATGAATCATGTTCTCACAAAGGATGAAATTACAAAACAGTCAGGTGTTCAGCCTATTTGACACTAATGAAGTTCTCAAGATTCAGGATGTGTTGCTCTGAAACAGGCAATTCCTGGGGAACTGGTTGTTCTGCTTTTCTATTCCAGTGAATGATTTCCACTAGTGATAACTTACGAAACTACCTGGTGTCAGAAATAAGTTATAGTCAAATGAATAGCCCTAGGAACTGGGGATTTAGCTCAGTGGCATAAGCTCGAGATCGTAAGTTTGATCCCCAGTACCGTTTAAAAAAAAAAAGCCTCTAAATGGCTTTTCTGATTGCTAAAATGTATCTTCTGTCAGTATATTTAGGAAGTCACTTAAGACTGTAAAGATTATTTGATTGACTGATTGCAGCACTGGGGACTAAACCACGGGCCTTTGCACGCTCCCTGCTCTTTCTACAGAGACAATTTCACTAGGTTACTACTTTGCCCAGGCTGAGCTAGTAGTTATCCTTCTACTTAAAGCTCCAAAAGTTCTGGGATTACAGGTATGAGACACTATGCCCAGCTACTCCACTTTAAATCAATTAATCAATTTTCGCCTTTGGGAAAGCTCAAAGTTATCACTAAGAAAACAGGTTTTAAAATTAGGAGGCTAGACCCCAAATCCCAGATTTTTAATACCAGCAAGTCAAAACACAAGAAAATCACACTCATTTTCATTTGGTTAAGGTAAAAGAAGACAGAGATAGGTCAAGGGACCTCACATAAAAATCTATCAAATTAGCCAGTTATGCTCAAATCAAGACGCTAATGAAGCCAGCCAGGCATGGTGGCGCACACCAGTAATCCCAGCACTCAGGGGCTGAGGCAGGAGTATCACTGCAAGTGACCAGCCTGGGCTACAAAGTGAGTACAAGGCCAGCCTAAACTACACGAGACCCAGTCTCAAAAACAAAACAACTGAAATGCATAGTGAGACTTGTCTCAAAAAGACAATAAATAAATAAATAAATAAATAAAGCAAGCAAGCAAGCTAATGGTCCCAGGAGTGGTTTAAGGATACCCTGGACTATATAATGAGCCCCATCTCACACCTCTGCCTTTCAACCGTCTAAGAAAAGATTGGGGGGGGGGGAAGGTATCAACAAAGATAGGAAATATGATAGCTAAAGATTACAACCAAGTAACAACTGTTCTTACTGATTTTTAAAAACTATCAGCTCTGAGAAGAAATACCCTTTCTTTCTTTCTTTCTTTCTTTCTTTCTTTCTTTCTATCTATCTATCTATCTATCTATCTATCTATCTAATCTATCACCAGAGTGAAAGCAGGTTTATACCTGAAAGTACTGAGGCATCAACAGCAAATAAATTTAGGGCATATAAATGTTTAAAACAATCCATCTATTAAGTAATTTTCCTTGACCCCATTAGGTCAGTGTTTAGTTTTTTGATTTATGATTTTTAAGGCAGGGTCTTGCTTTATAGCTCAAGCTGGCCTAGAAATGCAATTTTCTTGCCTCAGCCTCCCAGGTGCTGGGATTACAGCCATGTGCCACCAAGCCCTGAGAGTCAGCAATCTTTAACACCACAACAGCTGCTGACATGTCATCAGACATCACCGCTATTCTCCTCCTGGCCGTTTATCTTACAATGCTTGATCCAAGTAAATGACAGATGATAAGTTAAACAAGAGGAAAAAGAATCTCTTTCTGGAGTAAGTTTTATGCCTACATGTATCTACAGCTCATTTTGTTTAGTTATTTAGGGCTGTTTTTTTGTAGATGCCCAATAAGAAGATACGGGTATACATAAATATACATGTCTTCTTTGATACAATTCCTAACCATGTCTTTTAGATCTGGTTTATGTGGGAAAAAGCACTGCTCCCAAATGGGCTGACTTTACTAGCTATCACATAATATCTTTTAAATGTTCATGAGAAGAGTGTTACTTTGATTTCACTGGATTTTAATTAAAATTACTATTCCTTTAAGAAAACAATTTTTGCTGGGTGTGGTGGTGCATGCTTGCAGTGCACTCTGCTAGGGAGGCTGAGACAGGAGGGCCTTTGAGCTCCAGATCAGCTTAGGTTACATAAACAAATTCAAGGCCAATTTGCACTATACAGTAAGACCTTGCCTCAACAACCCCCCCAAAAGAAAACAATTTTTTTCTTCTGCATTAAGTAAAAAATGTAAGGCATAAATTAAAATCCACCTGGGTCTTTTTTATTGTTTTTTTAGTGCTGAGAAAAGTTTCAAGAGCTGTTAATTTACAAATAATGTAAAATGTAGATAACATACTTAATTTCTCCATAATCTCTTCATCTGTCATCTTGGTCTTCTTTTTTTGTTTGTCTGTAGACTTGGCACCACCATCTACGTGAGAATCACCCGCTGGGGCAGGGATGGGGTCAATCACAGAGCGTGTGTAAATCTGCAGAAATACAGTCATTACTGAGATCTGAGCAAAGTATTCTTAGAGCTCTTTTTCAAGCCAGATGTTTTGTGGTGCCCGCCCTGCCCCCATCCAGGAGCTCTCAAGTCTCCCTGGACTCCACTCTGTTCTTCCATTTTTACCCAAAAATAAGTTCTTTCTCCCATTGTTCTAAAGAACATGAACAACAGATTTAGGCTATTAAAAAATGTAACTAGGGCTGGGCATTTAGCTCAGCGACATAAACTCTTGCCTGGGAAACACAAGGTCGAGAGTTCAATCCCTGGTACCAAATAAAAAATAAAAGTAACTAAGGATAAATATGAAACACTGTTCTTTGGCACAGAGGCATATATTTTTTAAAATTTTATCTAGCAAGACAGCAGGTCCATGAATGAGATTTGTGGTTATCTAAAAACAGCATGTTAATAAAAGAAATGATGTAGCAAAATGTACACAGCTGGCCATTCACAGACCCTGGTAGAGAAAAGAAGGCCACACCAGCAAGCAAGCAAGTCTGGGAAAAGTACCATGCATGGGTTGCCACCAGACTGGAACAGACAGACCCCAGCCTCTCCCCATGAGTCAGCACTATTCGTGGACTGGGAGTACAGAAAACAAGGCCACACCACCAAGCAAGCCCAGTCTGGGGACCAGTGCCATGTGTGGGCTGCCACCAGACTGGAACAGCCAGACCCCAGCCTCTTCGAGCACTCAAGCTAGCAAACAAGCTGAGTGCTCCCATCACCCTGCCATAAGCAACCAGCTATAAACACAGGCTGTGATGATAGCTATGGAGGTGAAATGAAATTGGATCTCTGTGGTGCTTTGATGTTTCACTAACATTGCAGGTCTAGGGCCAGTGGTCTGATCATGGCTTCAGAGGATAGTGGTACACATTTACTAACATTGCAGGTCTAGGGCCAGTGGTCTGATCATGGCTTCAGAGGATAGTGGTACACAGTGTGACATCTAGGGCAATCTCCTTCTGAGGGCTGCAGCCATTATTGATTCCCTATGGTCTTGTTTTGGAAGTCCTATATTATTTCTGTTGTTTTATTGGGTTGGGCTTTATTCTCTTTTGTTTTGTTTGATTATGTCAAATCTGATGGCAGGAGCGGCTATTTCAAAGATAGCAAGATATATTATGGTAGCAATTTTGGATTCACTATTGGCTTGTTTTGAAGTCCTTTACTGCATTCATTGTTTTGTTTTTATTGTTTCTATTCTATTCTTTTCTGTTTGATTTTTACTATGTCTGAAGTTATCTGCAGCTATTTTGAAGACATCAAGAGGCATTATGGTAACTTAATGATTTCATGTTTTGAAGTCCTGTATCAGTTACACTGGTTTGTTTTGATTGGTTTTATTGTTTTAGCCTCTTTAAAATAAAACAAAAAGCAAAACAAAACAAAATGTGCACTGCTTAAAAATACTTCTACTATAATAAGAGATAAAATGCAAAAGATAGAAACCTTAATGTTGAATTAATTCTTCCTAATTCTCATAGCCAGTTTTACATAAAATAAATTTCAATTCAAATAAGCAGTCCTGCAGTACAGAGCACACAGCCCACAGCCATCCTCAGAGCCCTCCCAGCCTCTCTTCTTAGCTGCTCTAAGATCACTATTGTTAAAATTTTCCCCTGGAATTTCACTCTCAGTTGCCCCCAGATGACAGACTTCATAGCTTTGAGAGAAATATAAATTGAGAGAGAAAATACATAATACGGGAAAGATCTAAGTTTTAAATTAGGAGAGCCAGAAAAATAGATGAACTTTAGAAGTGAAGGTAAAATATAGAAAGAAAAAAACCCAAAGACAGCAGCCCAGCGTGTCTGTCAAACACTCACTGATTTCGTATGGTCGGGCCGTGGGGCAATGACGGGAGGAGCAGCCTCTTCATCATCGTCATCTTCCTCGGTCACCAGTGCTGAGGTTTCGGAGCCCTTCGCATTCAGCTGTGTTCACAGGGCGAGATGAGGGAGACACACCAGTACAATGACAAGGTTAAAAATATGATAATCTCTAGGTTTTTTTTTTAACATTTATTTTTAAGTTTATTTCAATACCTCACTTAAAATGATTAAACATAACTGATTCTTATATAATAATTAAAAGGGTGATTTTATCAACTAGGGAAACATAAGCTTATGAAATAAATGTGTATGACATATCAAACACTCTTTGAGTACTATTTATGACTTTAAATACGCACACAGGGCTGAGGATTTAGCTCTGCGGCATAAGCGCCTGCCTGGCAACCTTAAGGTCATGAGTTCAATCCCCAGTACTGGAAAACAAAACAAAACCAAAAAAACCAAGCACACAGGGTAATCTAAAAGTAAACAATCATTTATTTGTTAAGATCAAAATCAAAGCTCTTCTGCATTATACACACCTCCAAATGATCATGCAGTATTTGAAACATACAGATTCAAAAAAAAAGAAAAGAAAAAGGCCAGGCATGGTGGCACAAGCCTGTTATCCTAGCACTCACAAGGCTGAAGCAGGAAGATCACTTTGAGTTAAGCGACCAGCCTGGGCTCCACAGTGAGTTTAAGGCTACCCTGAGCTGCATAGCAAAATCCCACCTCAAAAAAGACTAAAAAAAAAAGTAAAAGAAACAGCCAGATTCACCGGAAGTTCATGAAGTAAGAGAGCTGGTGAGTTTCAATGTGGGGCTATTCCCCCAGGCTGTGTTCAGTAGGATGGCACAAGACAGAGGATATGGGGCCCAGGTACAGGCAGACAAGTCCTCCATAGTCACAGTAGTACACGGAAACATTCCCAGAAGTAACTAACCTGCTCCAGGGGTCATTATAAATGTTAACCACTTTACATAGCTTATCAAGAAATTCTAATTATGGCTTCTTCAACTGTCTGGGAGGCTAGCTAAAAAAAAAAAAAATCAAGTATTTACTTCCCATGGTTGAATGTAATCTTATAAAGCAAAATAAAAACTGAAACTTGCCTTGGGTAACCTAAACTAAAACTAAAGCAACAAGAAATAAATTATTAACTTACTGCTTGTGTTCCTGAAGGGAAGCCATCTTTTTCTGAATGCGAAACAGAAAAGAATGTTAATCAAGAAAGAAAACTTTACATAACAAAAACAAACAAAAATAAAAGTAAAGGAAGCCAATTTCTGGGGGAGGGGAGCAGTACCAGCGCCCTGAGGGGCAGGTGCTTTACACCCACTGCTCTATTCAAGTTTTATGTTATTTTGCCTTGCATAATCTCAAGTGAAATGGAAATACCAGTATTTAAGTAGGAACTTGTACAAGGCTAAGTTAATGACTCTCAAATCTTACTGAAACTCCATAAATTTATTAAAAATCATTGAATTATACTCATCATAGGTGAAACTTACTGTGTAAAATATACCTCAAAATTATTAAAATTTAATTGAAGTTATCTGTCAACTATATTTATTAAAACAAAACATTTATTGTTCAAGATATTTTCTCAGGGCTGGGAATATAGCTCAGTGGTACAGCACCAGCCCAGCAAGTGTGAAGTCATGAGTTTACTTTGTGGTACCAAAAAAAAATTTTTTTTTCTCAGTATCATGTACAAGTATAAATTTTCTTATGATGAATGTGCTCATTATGTATACCCAAAATATACCAAAATAAACTTAATTTTAAAAAAGATACTTTCCCCAGAGAATCAGCTACTAAGCTATCATTCAACTAACAATTGTGCAAAGTAAAATTCTTACTTTGTTTTTTGTGACAGGATCTCATTGTGTTCCAGGAAGGCCTAAAATTTGTAATGTGCCCCCAGAGGCTGGCCTCAAACTCACTGTCCCCCTGCCTCAGCTTTGCAGGTGCACAGACATGTGCCGGTATACCAGGCAAAGTAAAATTTCTGGCCTAACTGATTTTTTCAATTTCAAATGCTTGAGGCTTTAGTATGTTTACATTGGATGAAAAGAATCTTCCATTTTTCTGGTTAAACTGTGCTTATTTTAAAAACAATTACTAATTTACAAAAACTAGAATGTACCACACTCTTACATGTAAAAGAGGCCAGGATCATTTGCAAAGTGGTCTTCACTTCTTCCTTTTTAATGTGAGGATGCAAATAAAGTTACACATATAATTTTGGTTTAGTTTTTTTGGGGGAAAGGAGCAGTTGGTTGGTACTAAGGAATGAACCCAGGGCTCCTGCACTAAATTACAACCATGGCCTTTTTAAAATTATTAAAATTTTAAGAGAGAATCTCACTACCTGGTAAATTGCCCAAACTAGTCTTGACCTGGTAATCCTCCTGCCTCAGCCTTACAGTGACAGGATTACACAGGCATGCATTCCTACACCTTGCTTAATCACATCATTTTTAAAACTACATATAAAAATTTAGCTACCAGGGGAAAAAAAATTAAATGAAACCCTGGGGATGTAACTAACAAAATCCATACTAGGAGACACAGGACAAATATCTTGTTTAATACAACACCAACAGAAAAAAGGAGAATAACCACCTAAGAAAGGGAAGCCTAAATGTGAAAAGATATCCAAGATATCTCTCAACCAAATCTCAGTGTGGATGTAATACTGATGGTAATTTCAACAATATGGGGGCGGATGCCCACTTGTAATCCCAACACTCTGGTAGGCTGGGGCAAGAAGATTACATTCTTTTTTTCTTTTTTTTTTTTTTTTGGTACCAGGGAGGTCAGCAAACTCATGACCTCGAGTTTACCAGGCAAGCGCTTTGAGCTGCTAAGCTAAATCCCCAGCCTGGCAAGAGGATTACAAATTGACACCGAGCCTGGGCTCAAATTTAAAAAGGCTCAGTCTCAAAATTTACAAAAAGGGCTGAGAATGTAGCTCAGTGGAAAGCCCGAGTTCAAATTTCTGATACTGCAGAGAAGGGAGGACCGTAGAAAACAGAAAAGAAATGAATTTTCTTCCTTTCTTCTTTCTTTGGCTTTTTATGATACTAGCTCATTGTGGAGTGCAGGCTAGCTTTGAATTTGTTACATTACTGACACCAAGTCAGTAATGGTGGTGCAGGCCTGGAAACCTAACACTAGGGAGGCAGAGGCTGTTATCAATTTGAGGAGGCCTAAGCTACACAGTGAATTCAAAGCTGGCCTGAACTACATAGCAAGACTGTGCCTAAAAAACAAAACAATAAAATAAATAAACAATAAATTACCTACACCAAGGCCCAAATGTGTGATCCTCCTGCCTCAGCCTCCCAGAGTGTTGGGTTTATAAACATGTACCACCATAATGGGCTATTTTTTAAATTCAACTATAGCTTAATAAAAAAAAAACTCAAAACAATAAAGTCAACTATATTCTAATTCTAACCTGATGAATTCCAATTCTGAAGTATAAATCTTTTTAATTATAATGCTTGTTTTTATGTATTTACATATTTGATAATTTCAGTTTTCGATTAGAAAAACATTTTTAAGTCTGTAGTAAAACAATCTTCCTTCTATCCCACTAACGATATATCCTTATCATGAACTTATCCATAAATCTGTATTTTTTTTCCTTTTACTGCTACAAGCAGTAAGAAAAAAACAAAAAGTCAAAATACTCATACACCCCATTTCTAGTAAATCTGGGATTAATACAATCCCCAGACTCCAATTTACAGTAAGATCCACCCTGATTGAATTTTCAAAAGCTGACTGTAGCACAGTGTGGGGCACACACCTATAATCCCAGCACTCTGGGAGGCTGAGGCACAAGGACTGCAAGTTTGAGCCCAGACTGGCCAAATGAGCAACTTAATGACTTAGCATCTTAAAATTAATAATAATAATGATAATAATAATAATAATAGTAAAAGAAGAAGGGATGGGGAGACAGCTTAGTATCCGAGCATCTCTATTCGGCCCTTCATCAGTATCTGATGCCGTACCCGGAGGAGTGAAACTCAGGTACTTCTGCTTCACCGTGTTGGAGTCGTAGAACTTGAGCACATCCAGCACGGCCTGCGGGTTCTTCTTCTGCTCCAGCTTGGTGATGTTGGAGGTCTGCAGCAAGCGAGCCCACTGCTCCGGCATACCCTGACGAGAGAAGCCAGACAGCAGGCACAGTGTGAATGGCTGTCGTTTTCAGAGGTAAATCATAAAATACATAAAACAAACCAGTACACACCATTTAAGGCCTGACTAAATTCTAACAGGTCTAGTTTTCTAAAATACAGAATACATCTATTCTGTATGATTGTAATTAATAGGCTCGACTCTGTCCAGTCACTAAAACTTTTATGAAAAGCAAAGAACAAAAAGTAAACTGACAAGACACAGATAGAAAATGTCAAACTTAATACTGAAGAAAATGCCTTCGCAGTGTTTTAATGCCGTAAATAAACTCCAACCAAGAAAACTTACAGTAAATTCTCCAGTAACAGCATCAAACCCGACATGGATGGTGTGCTCAAAATCAGACGGAGGAGAAATCTCTGGCCGCTCTTTTTCTTTCTTTCTACTTCCTAGAGAGCATTAAGAAAACACAATGAAGCACATTCAAATAAGGTTAATACAGGCACTTTTAATCTTATGTTTGTATTTTTCCTCAGAGTAGAAATAAAGTTATTGTAGAAATCAGACTTCCTGCGAATATATGGACTGAGAGAAAACTGGCAAATGAAGGAAAGCAGTGGGTTCATTCCCTAGCACTGGGACAAAAACAAAACAACAAACTGTAATTTCGGTCACTCACTGCTGACATAGGAAAACACTTGATTTTTTGGTTGTTATTTTCCAGTGCTGGGGAATGAACCCAGGGCATCATCATCCATGCTAGGCAAGCATTCTACCACTAAGCTACATCCCTACTCCTTTTTATTTTGAGACAAGTCTTGCCAAGTTGCCCAGACTTGCCTTCAACTTGTGACCCTCTACCTCAGCCTCCTGTGTAGCTGGGATTATAGGCAAGTCCCAACACACACAGCTATAGCTGATTCTTAAATATTGATCTTCCATTCTGAACCCTTAATGGCAGATGGTGAAGGATTTTCAATAAAAACCCAAACATGTTGCTGGTGAGTAAAGACAGGTTTACTTTCTCCTAATCTGGATTCATTTTATTTATTTATTTTTCTTAATTAACTGCACTGGCTAGATTCTCTAGTACAATGCTGAATAATAGTGATAAGGGAAATTTTTTTAGTTTTTACTAATCTATGAGTTAAAAAGTTCTTTTTTAACCATTAAGTTTAATGTGAACTGTAATGTTAGATGTCAGAAATGAATAATGGATTTTGTTAAAAGTCTTTTGTTCTTTTTTTTTTTTTTGTTACCAGGGATCAAACTCATGACCTCGTGCTTGGCAGGCAGGCGCTTAGGCTGCTGAGCTAAATCCCCGGGCTTGGTAAAAGTTTTTTGTAGATTTACCAAAATGAACATGTGGTTTATCATTTTTATTTGTTCCAACAGAGAATTACATTGATTTTTCAAATGTTAAAAACAACCTTGCATTTCTCAAATGAAATTCACTTAGTCATGATGATGTATTACTCTGATCCACTGTTAGATTCCAGCTACAAAAATTCTGCTAACACTTTCATAGCTATGTTCATGAAGGGCTTGTGTTCAGGAGATGTCTGCTTTGTATTTGTGCACTGACTTTTAAGGTAGGATCTTGCTGTGTAGCCCAGGCTGGTCTCAAACTCATGGTGATCCTCCTGCCTCAGACTCTAAGTGCTGGGGCTTACAGGTGTGTGCTACCACACGTGGTTCTGCTTTCTTGTCTTGCAGTATCTTTGGTTTAGGAATGCAGGTAAAGCTAGTCTCTGAAGAGAAGTTGGCAATCATTAGACCTACTCAAGTCTCTGATGGCATGTATCTTTTAGGAAGTGTTTCCAGTTAATTTAAGGTGCTGCACTTCTTGGTCCACATCTGTTCGTCCTGTTACCCGGCCTCTAGCCAGGGTCCTGTGTGCACTAAGTGTGCGCCCTACCACTGAGCGATGCGTGGCCCCAGCCCTGCTTTCTCTCTTTAGTATCTAATGAATCTGTAGGGATGGCGGAATGCTCACTCTCAACCTGGCAACCCATGTATTGTTTTTCTCCCACCAGTCTGGCTAAAGATTTATCGATTTTATTGATATTAAACATTGCCCCCTTTCATTTCATTGATTTCTAATCTCACTTATGGTATTTCCTTCCTTCTACTTTGGATTTCATCTGAACTTCCCTTCTAGTTTATTAAAAAGGTTTAGTTGAAGTTCTTCATATGAATTTTTTTAAATATAGGTGTGTAGTACTATGAAATTTCCTGTAAGTACTGCCTCAGCAGTATCTTACAAATGTTGATGTTCTGAACTTTTCATTTTCATTCAGTTTTGTCTACATACTTTCTAAAAGGGCTTTTAATTTTTAAATTTACTTTCTAAATAAGTTCAGAGACCTTCCTGTTACTGATTTCTAATTTAATTACATTCCGGTCACAGAATACATTTTACATTATTTAAATCCTGTACTTACCATGTTTGTTTGTTTGTTTGTTTGTTTATTGGAACCAGAAATCAAACTCAAGACCTTGCACTTGCCAGGCAGCTGCTGATGCCAATGAGCTGTATTCCCAGCCCACTTACCATGGTTTTGAAATTGTCCTAGGGGGCTGGGGATTTAGTTCAGTGGTATGAGCACCTGCCTGGAAAGTGCAAGGTCATGAGTTCCATTCCCAGTACGAAAGAAAGAAAGAAAGAAAGAAAGAAAGAAAGAAAGAAAGAAAGAAAGAAAGAAAGAAAGAAAAGAGAAGAGAAGAGAAGAGAAGAGAAGAGAAGAGAAGAGAAGAGAAGAGAAAGAGAGAAATTGTAAGTTTCATGTGCAGTTAACAAGAATGTATATTCTACTGTAGTTGGATGCAATGTTCTATAAATACCCATGATGTCAAACTGGTCAATAATCATGTTCGAATCATTTATCTCCTTACCAATTTTCTATCTGGTCTCTAATTACTGCGGGAAGTATATTGGAATCTCCAGTTACAACTGAAATGTGTCTACATTTTGAAATCTTGGCAGTTTTGTGTTACACATTTTGAGGCTGTTTAGTACTGTTTACTGCATCATCTTAATGAATTAACTCTATTATAAAATAATCTTCCTAATCTGTGATAATACTTTTTAAATCCTAAAATCTAACTTTCTGATACTTATATAGTCAGTCCAAGTTTCTTTTTGTCATATTTTTTCCCTCCTTTTCACAGTGCTGAGAATTGAACCCAGGACCACACACATGCTAGGCATTCATGCTACCTACCACCGAGGTACACCCCAAATCTAGACACATTTTATTTTAACCTACTTTGTGGCTTTATGTAAACCACTGTAACTTTATGTAAAAACTTCATGTACAAACATCTTTTATGTAAAAGAATGGGCTTCCTGTAAACAGTCCACAGAGATGCTGTATATCTAGCTTCTTCTGTCTTCTTTTGGACGCCCCTTTATTTATCTCTTTTGTCACTGTTTATCTGTTTAAACTACAGTTCGGTAGCTGTTAGTGCACATGGGCTTTTGGAACCATCACCACAGTCTACAGAGAACAGCTTCAGCACCCCCAGAAGACAAAGGTGTATGCATTAGCCCCCACTGCTGCCCACTCCGAGCCCTCAGCAATCAATGATCTGCTTCCCATCTCCACAGAAATTTGCTGGCTATTTATATAAATGGGATCATAGGGTACATGGGTCTTATGTGAACAGTTTTGATTTTTGTTTTTTAAAATTTATTTTTCAATTTTTATTAGTTCCACATGTGCAATGCATAATGAGTAGACTCATTGTGGGGAGTTGGTACTAGCACGTAACACATCTTACTTCTTTTTCTCCTATAGAGCAGCAATTTTCTTTACTCAGACCTGAGTCCTTCCCTGTCCCACAGTCTAGAAGCTCTCCAAGCACAGAGTTCAGCAGTGGTAGGACGAACCTCATTTATTTCTGCTCTTTTAGGAATCACTTCACTGCCTCAGGTCCAAAGCCCTTAAAACCATCTTTTGTGTGGTTTCTCACTGCCTTACTTCTTTCAGGTGGAAGGTAAATCCAGTCCCTGTTGCCCACTGGTTTCCTGAGTGTTGTAAGATTTCAGGATGCCTGTGACCATCATTCATTCACTGTGCTGGGTTCTCAGTGAGCCCCTTTAATCTAGCAATCATTTTTATAACATTTCGAACACTTTTTTCTGTTACTTCTTTGAATAGTTTCCTCATTCATTCACTGTCAGTAATTTTCTCTTGTGTTTCCTTCCCATCTGTGTATGGTTGATCTCCCTGGGAGAATTTTCTTATTGATATTTGTTTTGGTAATCTTACACACTGATTTCTCAAGAATTACTTCTCATTGTTTTCTGACCACTCTTTCCCTTTGATGTCTTTTCTTGTTTCACAGATTCAATTTATCTTCTCTCTTTGAAGATTATACATTAAGTATGTGTGTGCTGACTGGCTTTTCTGGTTTGGTAGTTTTCTCCCTACATTGTCTGCTTCTAAATTTCTTTTTTAAAACTCCCTTTGTCTAGGACTCTCCTGTCTAAGGGTTTTTCTCCCATGGTCTGGCAACCTTCTGCTGACTGCCTACTCATACCAAAAAGTATTAAACAGCTAACTGAGAGATAAGGTAACTTTTTCACTAAAGATGGGGATGGGCGCAGGGTATCTAAAGTACTCTTTCTCCAGAGCATTCTGTTTACCCAGAGAAAAATCTCCCAATCTCCTGTTTGAGAGCTATGAGTCAGGGCACAAGTATTGTGAAACCAGGGCGAGGAAAGGAATTCTGCATGCTGACTTTCATTGAATCTACAGTTTTTATTATGATGCTTCAACTTTTCCTGACTCCCCTGAAAAGAACAAAGGCCTCTCTGGTTTAATTTCTCCTGAAAAACATGCAAATATCTTTTTTGCCCATCAATGCCCACTGAATAGGGTTATCACTGTATGGCTTTACAGGGGGTAAAAGTGGAGTGCTTGGGTGTCTAACACTTCCTATGTAGATTTTCCACTAATTCCTCCTCTTTTCAGCCTGGCTATCACACTCTCCCCTCCTCATACACAGAGTACTGTGTGCCTCTAAATCCTGAGCCTCTGGGATTTTTAGAAGAGAAACTGGCTCACTTTCAACAGACAGTCCTCTGCAAATGCTTAGATGATGTCTTTCTCTGCTGTTTGGTTTAGCCAGGTGCTCTTTCCCCCACAGTAATCCCCCCACCTCTTTCTTTTTGAGACAGGGTTCTGCTATGTGGTTCAGGCTAGCCTTGAACTCACTTTGTAACCCAGGCTGGCCTCAACTGGCTATCTATCCTCTTGCTTTAACCTCCCAAAAGCTGAAATTACAGGTATGTGCCGCCAACTCCCATAACAATTTTGCAAGTCTATTTTGAAAACGTTTATACCCTACTCTCTCCTCTTTAAGAATAAAAAAATTTGTTTTACTTATTTACTGTGCTTTTCAGTGAGTCTTGGGAAGAAGAGAAGAGACGTAATAAATGTTTAACTGGAACACTATATTATAAAAGTTAAAAATCATGCCACTGGACATATAAAATTGGAAATGGTACCACATGCTGTTTTTTGTTTACAGAGCTACAACTGATTTTACATTAGCAAGAAACATTATGACTTTTTTACTAAGGACAACAGATTTGTACTCACACATCATGTCCTCTCTAGGTCTTCTAGGCACAGACAGGACATGTGGCCATGGGGAGAGGGCAGGGCACACCGCCCATGGAAAGGAGCAAAAGGAAGGTAACTGCAAGGCCCCTACGAAGTTTTGCCATCTTTATGGAAACACACAATTACATCCAGCATAACCAACCTCTCATTTTCCACCAGACTCGCTCTGAGTAATTAAGGTCATGCCCTCTACTTCTCTGTGTCCCTTGGCTCTCAATCAGTATATTGCAGACAGGAGGAAATACTGTCACCCAATGAGAACCTTAATAGTTTAATTTATATACTGTTCTTTTATAGCTGACAAAAAAGCATATAATTTCATGTACTATGAAAATATTTGTTCTTTTTTAGAAAATCTGTTTGGAATATCATCACTGGGAACTTCCTCTATGTACGTGATTGGGGAAAATGCCATTTTCATACCTGATCCTAATCACTGATGACTGGCCCAATGACACTTAACTCAACCAGGGTCACCCACAGGTCTCCCACATACTTCTGGGTCAACTCCTCTAGGGGTCACATCTCATTTAAGCCAGTCTTGAGACTGAGAAATCAGTCTATATCTACTTATTAAAGTTATAAGAAATAAAGCCCAGTGACTGTTGAGGGCTAAACAAAGAGAAAATCCAATCCAAAATAAGCAAGAAATGGCAAACGAGTATACAGAAAGAGCAAAGACAAGTTTTACAGCAAGAGAATCATTCCCTGATCCCTCTAGTGTCTAAGATGTGGCCATGTTCTTCAACTTGGCAATGCTAAGAATTTAGAAAAAAGTATTAAAGTTTCATAAATACCAGGATATAGAATAAAAAGTTATAGAACATGAAAATAATTGAAAACTCTAGAAAATAGCATAATATCCTAAAAATCTGTTTAACTATGTTTTTGTACAAATACTCCCAATCATTTTACTAGTGCCAGAGGAGGGTTGAGAGATAGTAGAAACAGTATGTAAAGCAAAGATTCTAAACCAAGTCTCAAGCTGAGCAATGTGCTGAGGGAGGCGCCACTACATAAACTTGTTACCATCACTATCAAAGCCAAGAACTAAAAAGGTAAACAAAAATAACTTTACATAGACAACTTAGCTCTGGAGAGAAAATCTGTTCATGTTTCATAAAACAAAAGTAAGCCGACTTCCTACTCTTTATCAAACATAGTCAACTCCAGCATATCCACCAGGCAACTGGACCACTTGGAGGGAAATAAGGGAACACAGAAATTTCTTTTAATACAATTATTAGTGTCTCAAAGGGTGGAAAAGAAGAGTGTGATACACAACTACATTAGACAACAAAACAAAAGCAACAGGCAGGCAGTAGCCTTCAGCCAAAAGGTAGAGAGAATTTGAGCCACATGTTGACAAAAGGAGCTTTAGGCTACCATCATGTCCTTTAGAGTCGCCACATTCTAGGCCACATATAAGCTATAGTCTAAGGCTAAAAAAACCTGGGACTATATTTGTTTAAGAGAGATTCTGCTGTTACTAGCCTCAAATCAGTGACCACACCACTCTGTTCTTTTGACTTAGCTTCAAACTGGCAAAACTAAATTTGTTCTATCACACAGAAGGGCACTGTTAGGAAACAGGAAGAGAAGCAGGAGCCAGTACCACTAATATTAATGTCAGAATTAGATTTCTGGACAAGAAAGGATGTTTACAGATTCACGGATATCATTTTCCTAACCAGAAGTGCAGGTACACACAGGTTGTAGAATTAGATGTGAAAGCCACTTTAAATGATGAACTCCATTCTCTCAACAACATTAACTATTTGAATAGAGCTTAGAAAAGCCAGCCAAGACAATGCCTCATTGTCATTTTCACTATTGAAACTACCACACTGCTTAGCCATTTCTCACCTGTGCTACTACAAAAACCTTCTAACTGGTCTTCAACTCCAGTCTCAGACCTCAGACAAAACCTATGCTCCTAAACGGCTGCCAGTCTCTCCAACCAGACAGAACTGTGACCAGGACTCCTATCTAAACTCCACAGCAGTTCCCCAGAAAACAGGATAAAACCTGAGCCCTGTGGCAGGGAATATAAAGCCCCTTTTGACCTGGACTCTGTGGCTCGTCTGCCTCCCTACTGACTGGAGTCCCCTCTGGACAGCACGCAGCCACTTCCAGCCTTCCTCGCTGCTTTCCAATCACACAGGGCTGCACATGGCCCTTTCTGTGGCTCAGCCATTGAGGCCAGCTCTGTTCTAGACTTGGAACTCACTTCTTTGCTGCCGTTCTGGTTACTCACCCTTCCATCTTCAGCTGTATGTTCACTTCTTGGAAATTCTCCTCCAGTACACCAGATTAGACACCCTAGCCCTGTACCACCTGGCACAGTCTATAATGATACACTATAGGATTGTTTTTGATTGGTGTCATGAAGGAATGGACACCAACTGCTTATCACTGTATTTCTGATGACTCACAATGTACAGCAATTCATATTAACAGGCAAGCAAAAGGATTGGTTTGGTCATGTTGTCATGAAAGTTGTTATGGGGGCTGGGGATTTAGCTCAGCCACATAACCACCTGCCTTGCAAGTGTGAGGTGGGGTTCGATCTCCTTATGCCTTGCAAGTGTGAGGTCATGAGTTCAATCCCTGGTACCAAAAAAAAAAAAGTTGTTATGGGATTAGAGCAAACTAAAATTCCTCTGCATAGCAAAGGAAACAATTATCAGAGTGAGAAGATCTGCTGAATGGGAGAAAATATTCTTCCAATAAAGGATCAGTATTCAGCACATATAGGGAATACAAAAGCAAAAAGATGAATCCAATTAAAAATAGGCAAATGATAGGAATAGACCTTTCTCTGAAGAAGACATAAACTGGGCCAAAAAGCATTTGAAAACATGCTCAACACTGCTAATCACCAGGTAAATGCAAATCAAAAATCACAAGACATCATTTTACGCCAATCAGAACAGTTGTTGATAAAAAGTCAAAAATAAATGCTAGTTGGCTGTGGTAGCGCACACCTATAGTCTCAGCACTCAGGAGGCTGAGGCAGAAAGATTGCTGGAGCTCAAAGCCAGCTTGGGCTACAAAATGCATTCAAGGCCAGCCTGAACTACATAATGAAACCCTGTCTCAAGAAAAGAAAAAAAAAAAAAGGAGAAGAAAAAAAGGACAATAAATAAATAAATAAATGCTGAAGATCTAGAGAAAGAGAAGCTCTTATTATTGGTAGAAATGTAAGTACTTTTTTATTTTGTTTTGTTTGGTTTTTGGAGACAGGACCTCATTATACAGTTCAGGCTGGCCTTGAACTCCCTATGTAGCTAAGGCTGGTCTCGAACTCAAGAGTAATCCTCTCTTGCCTCAGCCTCCCCAGTGTTGAAATTAGAGGCATGCACCACCATGCCCAGCCAGATATGTGAAGTAACAGCCATTACAGAGAACTGTACCAAGGTGCCTTTGAAAAACAACAACAGAGGGGCTGAGGATTTAGCTCAGCAGCATAAGCGTCTACCTGTCAAGTCCAAGTTCATGAGTCCAATCCCCGGTACAAAACAAAACACAAAAGCAAAACAACAGAACTACTGTGTAACCCAGCAATCTTACCATTGCGTATGTAGCCAAAGGAAAGTATGTCAGAGAAATCTACATTCTCATGTTTATTACAGCACTCTTCGCAAAACCCATAGAAATGGAAACAATCCAAAAATCCATCAACATATGAATGAAGAAAATGTGATCCTTCATCTAATCTACTTGAAGTACATTTTTAATAAAAAAAACTCACCAAATATGCACTTGATCATGCTGTTACATAAACTTTAAAGTCAAGGTTTCACCAGGTTCTTCACTGAACCTGGCATGAAATCTCTGTTCCTACTTTTGCCCCCTGGATCAACCCAAGGTCCCATGCACTCCACCACACAGCTACATCCCCAGAATCTTCAAATGAAATGTCTCTGTATCCTGTTTACTATAGCTGAACTTAGGGAGTACTGACCTACATCCCCTACTCTTTCCAAACTTTGAGACAAGTTCTAAATGGCTCTGAATTTGATAGCCTCCTCCCTCACCCTCCTGAATAACAGATTACAAAATCATGCAGCCAACATGTTAAAGTTAATAAAAGCAAAATCAGAAATAAGTGACACCCAAAATAAAATGAATAGGTTTTCAACTGTTTAATGATCATATCCTATCTGCAAATCTAAATTCTCCAAGATTTGATTTTTATTTTCTCCAGTATTAGGCACTGAACCCACAGTCATTGTCCAGAATCACACTTTTAGCCCCTTTTTGAAAAAGTTAATTTTAAAATGTTGAGACAAGGTCTTGCCAAGTTGCGGAACTACTCAGGCTGTGTGCTGCAGCTCACTGTCCGCCTGCCTCGGTCACCTACCTTTTGGGAGAATTACAGGACATGTGCCACCATGCTCTTTTAAGATTTGACTCCATATTAATATAACTCAAATTTTCAGTGATTATAAAACTCAAATGTGAGTTAAACATAATTTACAAAACACTATCCTTTCATTTGGGGAGACAGGTCTTTATTTCTGTTTATATCTATTACCATCTATCAGAGCCACATTATCATGCTAATTATGGTTAAATAAAATGAATCCTTTAACCTTATTCTAAAATCCTTCAGGTTTGTAACTCCTTACGCAATTTTAAAAACCCAAAAGCTCTGAAAAGCAAAAGGTTCTTCCTTAAATTTGACACAAGAATTAACTTATCTGAGAACATTTCTATAGCCTTCATCTCACATTTTGTGACAAAAGCAGTGGTTTTTAACTGGGGGCAACTTTGTCCCCCAAAGGATGTCTGGAAATGTCTAGGGACATTTTTGGTGGTCACATCAAGGAAAGTGATACTGACATCTACTGTGTAAAAAGTCAGGAATGCTGTAAAATATCCAATAATTTACCCAGGGAAAAATTACTGCAACTACAAATTATTTGGCCCAAAGTGACAACAGTACTGAGACTGAGAAACCCAGGGCTTGACTTATGTTTTGATGAAGACACATCAGTATGTTGTTACTAAGGCTGCCTCAGAGCCTTTTGAGGACACCAGAGAATATAGGATCAAAATGTAGCATTGCTACTAAAAAATCAGAAAAATTTAATTCTGAAGCACAGCTGGCCCCAGAGGTTGCAGATGAGACTGTGGCACCTATATTACCATTGATAAGATACTGTGGCTGTGATTTAGGAATGCTTTGTTCTCTAAAGGTTCCTGGGCTAGGACTGTCCCCAGTTAACAGTACTGAAAGGTGGCTGGACCTTTAGGACGTGGAATCTTTAGGGGACATGTTTATAGGCACCCTGAAAACCAATGGAGCTGATCAGGGAACACGTTTGTTCCTGAGGAACATAAGAATGGACGTAAAAGTGAGCTGGCCCTTCACTCTGCTGCCTCCTTGCCCACACACACACACACACACACACACACACACACACACATCCTTCCCGATTCTCTGCCATGTTTGTGACACTGCTAGGGTAATGGGATGTGGATTTTCTTTTTTTTTTTTGACAGAGTTTTGCTATGTAGTGCAGGCTGGCCTTGAAGTCATCAGGATGGCCTTAAACTCATGGTGATCCTCCTGCCTTAGCCTCCCAAGTACTAGGATGTGCATCACCAAGCTCAGCTATGCATGGACTTTCTATCCACGAAAAGCGTTAAATAAAGTACCCAGACCCATATATTTTATAAAGCAACCCAAGATTGGACTAAGACGTTGCAAATCCCATTAATGTCCAGAAGCTGTAAACCATGACTTGGGGACTCAGGACATGCAGATGAGGACAGCATCAACTGTTTTCCTGGATCTATTCACCCAGGAAAAGATATCAACATGAATAACATATAATAATAAGCCAACACAAAGATTACTGAGACCAAGAAAGTAATTTACCTTTCTCTGTGCCTGAGAATATGGAGATGATTTTATTCCTAGGCTTCTTCTCCTCTGGAACAGAGGGCAAAGGTTTCAAACTGTGATTGGCTGACAAAGGATCTTTGCCTCCGGCGCTAAAGATGGTACTGCTCATTCGCACAGGAGGGGCCGGGGGCTTGTCTTCCAATTCTCCGTTATCAGACATGATTCAAAATTAGGAAATGGCCTGAAACAAAGACAAAAACACCAAAATGAAGCATTAATAACAAGGTATAAAACAGCACGCACAAGCACAAAAAATAGTAGTAACTACCCCCGCACACATTTTAAATTCCAAATTTAAAAATGTTATCCACTTAAGAGTGACACCAGCAAAATTTGAAAAACTCATTGAATGTGCAACGTAACAAATGTGATCTTTCTCAACAAGGACAATTTCCTCTAACAATGTTAGTACAGGGTCTACGATGGGAAGGTGTGAAAAGCATAGCAGAAAGCATGGTTACACTAACATACCAAAAGCAATTCACGTGATCACTGATTGTGAGGCTGTTCAAAGAAAAGGCAAGCTACACGACACAGTGTCTCCAGAAAAGGAAAGTGCCCTTCAAAGAGAAAGAATATATCCTCAACAGCAACTCATCAAGCGTCTCGGGTGGGTCCATCCCCAGGAGCAGAGATCGCTACATGGCTCTGAACTCCCATCAACCAGCACGCATGCGCACCTCCCTGTGACTGATGAGAGCGCAGCCTCCCATAAACTTCCCTAAAAGAATGAATGTGCCACTGACGCGGTATTCAGTCTCTCTAAAAACACATTCTGATGCGCCCAGCGTTGTGTCTCTCCAGTCGTACTAACAGTCACACAGAGCATGATCAATCGGGGCACACAAATCCACAGCTCAGCTGAGAACCAGAGCGCGGCCATAGCCCCAAGGTTCTGTCACCTGCAAATCCCTGTCTGCAAATGAGGTGGACTCTTACCCAGATGGCTAACAGTAGAAACCCTGATTACATGTTCTTACAGAAATAGCTCATCTTTAAAAAAAAAAAAAAAACGCATCACCACACCTAAAAATCAGCAGTAAAGGGTAACTTGCATATGAATTCTGATACGTTTGTTTCCCACTAAACATAGTTTTCACTGGTAACTGGGTTTTGTTTTGTTTTGTTTTGTTGGAGACAGGATCTTGCTCTGTAATTCAAGCTGGCCTTGAACTCACTATGTAGTCCAGGTTGGCCTCCAACTCATTGTAATCCTCTAGTCTCTGCCTCCCAAGTGCTGGAATTTTAGGCATGCGCCACCACTCCTGGCTGCTGAGTCTTGATCATAAGACTATTTAATATATTGGAGTAAACAAAAGTACATGTAACGTATATATGCACATATACACAATATGTATACACTGAAAACAATGTTCTAACCTCATTTGGAGAAAAATTAATCTTCATTGTTCAATTCAGTTTAAAATAGTAGCACCTGAAGAAAGGCATGATTTGAAAAGAACTAAGGGATGAATAGATTATTATATCAAATTCTACTCCAAGTCTTAACAGCTTTCTTTTCCTAGACAGTCTGTCACAAGCAATACTGATGCTAGTGCACTACTTGGGCATAGTTTATCTGCCAACATGACTATTTTTCAGCCTGTAAAAAGAGGAAGAATGAGAGAAGGTGCAAGGGGGAAAAACTGTACTAACAGTGGTAATCTGTAGCTAGAGAAGGACTTTGAAAACAAGTCAGAAAGAGCTGCATCTGCACGTGGGAGAGGAGCTGCCTAAGAAAACAAAGTGGGAGGGATCTAAGGTAGCACAGAGGTGGGACCCCAGATGATTCTTCCAAACCACTGGCTTGCATTATGGGGAGCTGGGTTTGTCTCTGGGAAGGATGCAAACAAGGACACATCTGGCCACTCCTAGGCATAGCTGCTATCAGTGTGTGCACCACCAGCAGGGACCAATCTTCCTATAGATGCAAGAAAGAGCAGGGCACGGTGGTGAAGAGCTGCAATTTCAGCACTTGAAGGGTGAGGCAGGAGGATCGCTGAGTTCAAGGTCAGCCTGGGGTCCACTGTGAGACCATCTCATGAAACAAAACAATACAACGAAATGCACAAAACAAAAAACAGAGGGAAGAGCGAAAAAACTTGCTAACAATATTGTAAGGATAAATGGATAAACCAAGACAGATGTTTATATCTTTTCCTTCTTTTTTGTTCTTCAGCGCTAGGAATCAAAACTAGGGTCTCCACAGATTACATCACCTCCAGCCCAAATGTTCAGCCCAGATGTTCCTAAAGTGACCATATCACCAGGGCAGAAATTAAACCAGGAAACAGCCACTTTATTCTTAATCCCTAGCTATAAAAAAAAAAAGCAGACAAAGTTAAAATGCTCAGTTTAGTTACATCACAAATGCTCACCATCTATGTATATCAAGCTAAAAATCAGGATAACAAAGTTTCAAAATATATCTACACACATTGTACAGAAGGAACTGCACCAAAATACTGTATTAACAGTGGCAAATGTGGTTAATTAATAGCTTTTAATTTAACTGCTATCATAAGACTTGTGGCTTAAAAAAAAAAATCAACTAGTCATGGTGGCACACTCCTGTAATTCCAGCACTTGGGAGGCTGAGGCAGGAGGACCACTGCAATTTCAAGACCAGCCTGGGCTACAAAGTGAGCTCAAGGCCAGCCTGAACTGCATAGCAAGATTCTGTCTCAAAAAGACAAAAAAAATAAATAAAAATCAACAGATATTTCTTGTTTAATGACCTACCCACTTAATGACTACTCAGACTTATGATTGCTACTTGGAGTTACAACCTGTCATTTTTTTTTTTCGGGTACAGTTCTGTGTATCTTATTTATAGAAAGCCTCAATGCCTTTTTTGTACAGTACTATTTTTGCTGATTGCACTAGTACTGTAGTTTTATGTTGTTATAAATTATAGTACTGCATGTAAGTGTTATGTGAATAAACGCAAACATCATAAATTGGAGTTTCCTTCGACCATTTCTTTTCTCTGAATATCATAATGTACATACCATATACATTTCCTCATTTAGAGACCAATTCATTTAAAGACTCAGTTGTGGGAACAAAACTTTGGTTGTTAAATGAGGGATATCTACACTAAAATCATCTATGCATACATTTTAGGCTAAATTACACTGCTCTGAAAAATTAAGATTTATCTCATAAAGATTAAAACATAGGGGCTGGGGATTTAGCTCAGCAGCATAAGCACCTGCTTTGCAAGCACACAGTCGTGAGTTCAATCCCCAGTACCGATTTAAAGAAAAAGAAAAAAAAGGAGATTAAGACATAAAACTGTTGTCATTGAAGTGCATAGACATGGATCTGTCAAGACCCACTTTTCTTTTCTTTTCTTTTTTTTGGCTGTTTTTGAGAGAGTCTCAATATGCAGTTCAGACTGGCCTTGAGCTAGCTCACTTTGTAACCCAGGCTGGTCTTGAACTCACAACTCTCCTGCCTCAGCCTCCAGAGTGCTGGGATTACAGGAGTGCACCACTATGCCCGGCTACACGTTTATTTTTATTTTTTTTTGTTCCAGGGATCTAACTCAGGACTTTGCACTTGCCAGGTAGGTGATTATGCCACTGAGCTATATCCCTGGCTCTATATCCCTGGCTCCATGTTTATTAATCTTTACTTTATGAGCTTTATTATATTAAATGAGTACTTAAGAGGGAAAAAAATCACAAAAATATTGAGTTTTTAATATTTATTGTTTATAAAAAAGCATCAAAAGTCAGGCATGTGATACATGCTTGTAATCCCAGCACTTGGGAGGCTGAGGCAAGAGGATCACTATGAGTTCAAGGCAGCCTGGGGTACACATTCGAGACCCTATCTCAAAAAAAAAAAAAAAGCATCAAAATTTTCAATGTCAACTGGTTTTTGGTGTGAAGTCTGAACACCAGAACATTAGAAATAAAATCCTATATGAACTACAATGAAAATACCAATAGTACCCTACAAAAAAAAAAAATCTTTATAGTACTTCAATTATCACACCTAAAGCAGTCCACACACACGACAACGGCACATCCCATAAACGTGCATCGCTTACACTGATAGCACATGTCTTTTGCTTTCCTTGTCTTTCTGTAGTACACATTTGACATCTCAGTGGTCTTGTTGTTTTGTCAGGAGGTTCTTATTATATATATTACACAGTGTGTAATTAACCAGAACATAAAGTACCAGTGGAAAAAGTTATTAAATTCTTAATATACATTGCACATTTAGAATAGACATTTTCACATCTGCTATGAACTTACAAAATCTGAAAATTAACACCAGAAATAAATTCCTATATGAACTACAATGAAAATACCAATAAAATTCTACCATAAAAATAAACTTTAAGTATCACACACAAGGCAGTCTTCACATGACAACCACGTGTTCCATGTGTATGTCTTGCTTACACTGATAGCACGTATGTTTTGTTTTCCTGTCCTTGTAGGGCACAGTTGACATCTTTTTTGTTTTCCTATTGTCATAGTAGGTCTTTGTGATGCTGCATCTGCCTGTTTACCTGTCAGCTCACCAGTGTACGCTACGACATTTTTGTGTAGTTTCCCAGGCAGAAATATTTTGCTTTTCCTCTGCTGTAAATGATCTCTTACAAGCTCCAGTCCCAATCCTCTAAGAAAATTTCTCCATGATATTTTGTACTTCTTCCTTTCTTTTTTTTTCTTTCTTTTGGCAGGGTTGGGTGTGTGTGTGTCTGTGTGTGTGTGTGTTGTGTGTGTGTGTACCCGGAATCAAACTCAGGACCTCACATTTGCCAGGCAAGTGCTACACTGCTGAGTTCTATCCTGGTCCCCTATTTTCTTTATAAACTATCAAACTATTTATGCCACACATGCTTAGGACTGAGTAAAATACAACCTTTTGTTAACAGTGTTTCAAGTGATAACATAGTTGCTGTACAATTCATCAACAACATCTACCTCACCTTGGTTTTGTTGTTGCAAGTTTCCATCTCAACCAAGTATAGTAATGCACACCTATAATCCCCAGCACTTGGGAGGCTGAGGCAGGAGGATCATTGCACGTTCAAGACCAGCCTAGGTTACAAGGCCAGCCTGAACTGCACAGTGATCCCGTCTCAAAAAAGACCAAAAAAAAAGTTTCCATCTCAGGCCTCCATTTTGTCAAGACTTCCCTATCAATACTGCTATCATGGTGAAATGCTGACATCAGCATTTACCAGTTTGTTGTTCTTTGTCATATATAAAGCCAATGTTTTTTCTGAAATCCCAATACTGTACTATACATTCTCTTTTGAAATTACTTCCATTTGGAATTTCTGCTTTGTTCTGTGTACAGTGCCTGTGCTGGTTATTATGAGCTCTGTCAGCAAATGTAAGATCAATTGGGAACTGGTAAACCAAATGGTGACTGTCACATTCTGATTAGTTTTGGAGATGGGAGCAGTTAAGTCTGCCCACAATCTCATTTGGTTTTGTTATTATAGAAATAAAGATCTTAAGGCCAAGGATTTAGCTCAGTGGCTCAAATGCTTGCCTGGTAAGTGCAAGGTCATGAGTTCAATCCCTGGTACCAAAAAAAATAATAAGAAAGAAAGAAAGAAAGAAAGACAGACAGACAGACAGACAGACAGACAGACAGACCTGATGGCTGAAGTTCCAGGATAAATGTCTAAATTGAAAACATAATTCTTCACACTTACAAGAGCATAAATTTTCACGCCATATTTTGACTCATCACTTTTCTGAGTCTTTTATATTCCTGCAAGCACGATAAGAAATCTGTGCTAAGTATAGCAGACCTATGAACGCATTTAGTTCAGCTAATGAAGTGTCATAATGAATACATTTTTGAATATAGCTGTTGGTGCATACAGAATGTTTTACCTGCATTTCAGCTTTTGTCTATTTTTCACAGCTTCTTGGAGCATTTCATCTGTTATAATTTCCACTGAATGGCAGTGGAAATTATGGTTATTTTCTTTCTTTCTTTTGGCAGGGTTGGGTGTGTGTGTGTGTGTCTGTGTGTGTGTGTGTGTGTGTGTGTGCATGTGTACCCGGAATCAAACTCAGGACCTCACACTTGCCAGGCATATCCCATAGGTTTCACCCTTGCCAAGACCGTCACTATTATTTTCAGATCTAGTCCTAACATTGGATTGTTCCACTTAGCTGCATGGCCACTTCACAACATTTTGACTGGTCAAATATATACTCACATTGTTGTTTTCTTTGTCATCAGAATCAAGTAGGTCTGCATTCCCTGTGTCTGTGTCAGTGGATTTGAGGAACTGAACTGATGACCTTGTGCTTGCCAGGAAGGCACTGTGCCACTGAGCTATATTCCCCCCTTTCCGCTTTTTTGAGACAAGGTCTTGCTATGCAGTTCAGACTGGCCTTGAACATATACTGTACCCCAGGTTAGCCTTGAATTCGCAAACATCCTCCTGCCTCAGCCTCCTGAGTGCTGGGATTACAAGTGTGCACCACCATGCCTGGTATGGTTGATTCAGCATCATACAAAGTAGTCATAGTCAAAGTCATCATTGTCATCATCGTTGTGATCATCATAAACCCACATCATTCTTCTGTTTTGAAAGCATCTTAAGCCCGGGATTTAGCTAGCAGTATAAACCCCTGCCTGGCAAGCACGGAGGTCGTGAATTTGATTCCTGACACCAAAAGGAAGAAAAAAAAAAAAAAAAGAATGAAAGCATCTTATACCATAATGTATCATCTTCAGCATCCATACATGAGTAACCTGATGATTCCACTTTTGACCTCCTCCAAAACTTGCAAATCTTATTTTTCACGTGCCATTGTACTGAACTGTGCTACTTCTACCAAAAAAGTCAAAAGAAAACCTTTTTAACAAATCCTGGGGTGGTGTGGGTCTACTGGACCCTCTGTGATGCTCAAGTAATAAATATACGCAAAATCAGCCTGAGCATAAGGTGAGTACAAATCCTGTTTTGCCACCTTTGCAAACATGCACACCCCTTGCTGTTCATCATACCAAGTGGTTAAACACAACAGATTGCTTCCAGTATCCCTCAAGGAAAAGTATTTGGATGCACAGCTGGCTACTATAAGAATAAAGTACAAATTTACTATAGAAAAAAGGATGGGTTCCAATGACCCCAGTCTTATGCCCTTCTTTAAATGAGCTAATAAAGATGAAAAGCTGCTATTCTTGATATTATTTTTTAAGTCTCTACTATAGACACTAGAGAAAATAAAAATGACTTAGATTAGTTAGATAGCAAAGCTTTTAGAGATAAGTGCCCAAACTGCAACCCAAAATGCATTTATTTATCACAAAGTGCCAACACTAGAATTAAACCTGAATGCTGAGGTTTTTACTTTAGAAAATAAAACTCAGACATTAACTTCTTTTGTCTTAAAAGAAAACACACATGCCATAGGTTTGCCATCACCTAGGTCTTCTCTAAATTCATAATCCAATGAAAAAAACAAATATTACTTCTTCAGATTAGATTAGCCCTGACTTTTATCATCTGTTCTCAAGAGTTGCTTATTAAAGCCATTTAATTTTTTTTTTTTTTTTTTTTTTGGTACCAGGGATGAACTCACGACTTCACGCTTGCAATGCAATGCAATACAATTTGGCCGCTGAGCTAAATCCCCAGGTTTAATTTCTTAGAAATAAAATATTTTGGCTACAAGGTCCCTTTATACTCTTAGGGAATCCTAAGAGTTTTTGTTTAATAAAGATTATACCTATTTATATTTACTATATGAAAAATTAAAGCAAGGTATTTAAATATCTAATTCCCTTAAAAACAATAAAACTCATTTGTTACATGTTAATATAAACATCTTAATGAAAAATATTTTTCAATTCAATCAGCATTATTTGACATTTCTGCAATCTTTATGTCTTAGTAAGACAAGCAGGTAAAAAAATCTGATCTCACATAACTTAGTCACTGAAAAGGGAGGAATATTTTAACAACTTTCATTAGCACACGTTTGCAGTACTACTGATCACACTCAATGTGGGAAGCTGGTACGTGCACATAGCACGTCTTAATTCTTTTTTCATCCCCTTTCTCTCCTTTAGGAGGAGCATTTTAAGAACTTTCCGATAACTGATTATTATTCTTTGGCATTATATCAGACTTGGACTTCCTAAAGATTAGCTGTAGAACCTGAAACCATAGCAACAAACTTTCCATACTGTTAACCCACTGATTTCAACTTTGAATGGATCTTTTATCCATGCATAAAGCTTAGGATGTTATGAATTGGTTCTTTGGAAAATACTGGCTCACTGGATTTTGAAGATATTCCAATATTTATATGCTTTACTTGCAATCAAAATAAAGTCACATTCAGTAACATCACCCACAGACTCCAAATTTTTTTCTTATGTAATAAGTGACAGAAGATCCACATTCCAACCTACGCTCTAGAGAACACATTTGAACATGGGAAAAAGTAATCAATACCAGTATTTCCACCCTACGATACAAAAATCTACTCCTTCACATGGTTGAAAATGTATACATATGCAACCCCTTTCCCACCCTTGTTTCTGTTAACAGTATCAGGCTTCTCTGAGTTAGCCAGACACCAAACGAGAAGCAACACTGACTTATCTGGAAACTTTCAGAACACAGCCTTTCCTTACACTCTGGTCATCATAAAAATTTTTGTCTTCTGCTCAACTTTAATACACTGCACAGTAAACTTTTAACTGTCTGCACAGATTCAGTCAACAAAACTAAAAAGCAACTTTTGGTGACTATAAAGTTGAATTAGCTATGTGCCAAAGAAACTGTAATATGACTTACTTTTACATCAATAGTTGCCTAAACAAAACTGAAATTTAGGATTAAGCATGAGTCATAGATCTGCCTATGAAACTACTCAAGGTGACAAACAATGGCAACAGTTGTAAGTACCATGCCACATAAGTAAATAGATACCAGGAAAGATAAGTGCAATCCCTTTATATAATATCGAGGCTTCTGCCACTAGCTTCGGTGAGGACTTCATTTCAGGGTTTCTCTGTCTTCAGCTGTGGGCTGAGGAATTTACAAGATACTCTATCCACCTTCCTAAAGTACTGAGTATTTAGAGAAAATAAGTTGGAATTGATGAAATATATTTAATTACCATGGACAAAGATTACTAAAAATAACAAGTGATATCACTCCCTAACTACACCTCCCTCAGCAGCTGCCCATAATTCCCAGGCTGAGGATAAACTCTGGCATTTAGGGCCACTTAATTCCAAACTGCTGAGTCAATCTCATCTCTCACGAACGCACCACACATTCTTATGCTTCATGTTTCCCAAATATGCCAAACACTTTCCTGGCCTCAATCATTTGTGTGTATGTACTTCTCCATTCTTAATTCTTCTCCATCTTTTTATCTGTCCCAACAAATCTTTCAAGGCTCCATAAAAATGAATCCTACTAGGGTCATTTCTCTCTATTCCTGCTCAAGTCCTCTGAACTTGAGGTATACTAGAAAATTAATTCAGAGAAATAGGCTGGAGATTTAGCTCATGGCAAGCATGAGGTCGTGAGCTCAATTGCCAGTACCGGAAAAAAAAAAATTAATTCAGGGAGTATTAAAATCACAAAGGATTAGGATTTATCTGTTCAATCTTCTCTATCTGATATGTGGAAAAAAAACTAATCCAACAAAAAGTTAATGGTTTGCCTGAAACCATACAGCTAATTAATTACCAGGACCAGAATTTGAACGTCCTCTTTTTTTTTTTTTTGGTGGGTATGAGAACCAAACCTAGGACCTGGCACTCGCTCACCAGGCAGGCACTGTGTGGCTGAGCCATATCCCCAGCCCCTAACCACTCTTAGTTCCTATTCTTTTTTCTTACTTATGCTAGTGCAGTACTTGAACCATTCTTTGGCATTAGATTATAACTGCATCACTAGCTATTTTTTTCTCTGCCCCAGACCTCAAGCAATCCAGAGATGGGGACTTTACATGCATCAGATAGTAAGTTCACTGACTCACAGTACCACATTCTGTTCCCAGAGGAAATCCTACTCTTGAGTTTATTAGTTCTTTTGTCAAACCATGTCTTGCCGGACAACATATAAACTACCCTACGTAAACAAAAACACCTTGGAAGGACTTGTAGGGTGCTTTCCCGTCATAGCCGAGTCACACCCTCAGTCTTCTCGTCCCATACAGCAAGTCTGTGAGTGTGCACTGCTTCCACTGACAGTGTCAAATGCCCGCAAAGGGCCAAAGAAGGCTGCCAGATTAGCCTAGATTGTATCAGGAACAATACAAAAACAATTCATGACAAAATACTAATTGACCTCATGTTTTGCACCACTACTACTCAAAAATATTTTATTAAAAAAAAAAAAGCAAGTAAGTAGTCCCTCTCTCCAAATTGGTTCAAACACTTTTTGCTACTTTTCAAAAACAAACAAGTAGGCGAAACAGAAAGTGTGCCCAAAACACACTGTACTCTCCGAACAGGCTCATTGTCTAACTGTGACACAACTTGAACACAAACAATTCCTCAATTGTTTGAGCAGAAGGCTAGGAGTAGCTCAATATACAGCAAATGAAAAAGTGTCGTTGTCTGGAACCAGTCAGTCCAACTCACAGTAATTACTAAATTTATTATAATCTACTAGGATCAACTATGGCACATCAAGTACAAATCATATACTTTGGGAAAAAGCAGTTTTCTGAGGGGATTGTTTGTTTGTTTGTTTGTTTGTGAGATAGGGTTTCGCTCTGTAACCCAGGCTGGCCTTGAGCTCATGGCGATCCTCTTGCCTTGGCCTCCTCAGGTGCCGGGATTACAGGGATGTGCACCACCACACGCAGTGAAAAACATGATTTCAAAAGCACAGTTTTGATTTCCCTTTTTACTTACATCTTACTTAAGTAAACTTTAATTTTTCAGTACCTTATGAGGTAGTAACACAACAATAACCAATCAGACCCCTGACAATATCAATAAACTACGAAAAGCATCAATGAAAATACTCCAAGTCACCTGAAGATGACAGCACACATCATACACAGAAGGCAAGAGTGTTTTCACCTGGCAACAACAGCTATACAGTAACTTTCAGTCCACTGGTAGCAAAGCTAGAAAGAAAAAGGAGAGAAAGTATGATCGGGACTGTTAATGAGTTAAATAAAACTGAAACTTTGCTTCAAACTCAAAGGACAGGGTAACTTACCAGATCTTTTAAAGTACATGGATGGAGCTAGCGAAGTAAGAGCTACGGTTTAGCAAAGTCCAAAGTAAAGTGAAAGCAGCAACTCAAAAGAGTTAAGTCATTTAGTAATCCAGTTATTTTTCAGGGACTTTGATGAAACCACAGAGACCTTATGCTTCCACTTTGATCAATGTCACAGAGGACAGATGATAAAACCCAATCTGCTAATCGGGAAAATCCAATTGGAGTCCCTCACACATTAAGCTAGAACCAGAACCTACTTAGCCAGATATCAAAAATAAATCCCTCTGGACAGAAGAAACAAGGAAATATTTAGCAGTGAGCCTAGCAATGGTAAGCACAGAGGAAAAAAATTCAAGAAGCCCTGAAAACAAAATACATTTTTATGGTCTGAATTCATCCCATCTATGAGATCCAAATAAAGAAGGAAAAAAACAAACAAACCCCGCTCCCAAACAGACTGAACTGAATGTGGTCTCATGTTGCTAGCATTATCCAGCAAATGACTGAAGCAAATATTATGAAGTATCCTTCGGAATTGTTAACTAAGGAAAAGGAACATCTCACAGTGAAAAATCGGAATACTAAACAGAAAACAAAACCCCATGACTGAGAATTAGCCAAACAGACTGGTGAAAGAGACGGATGATTCAACACAGACCAACTACAAGCCTGAAAATAAAAACAGAAAAAGCAAATACGAAAAATATTGTATACAGATCCTTCAGTAAGAAAACATGAACAGTATCTGAAAACTAGAACTCAAAACATTTAAAGTAGAAAGTAACACAGACTCAGCAAAAGAGAGAATTAGTGAACTGAGACACATATATGAAGACAGTGTCTAAGATGCACCACAGAAAAACAAAGAAAATATCAGAGAGAAGACAAAGGAATGGTCTACTGGATAAATTAACAGCTGGGGAATTTCCAGAACTGATGAAGGACATGAATCCTTAAACTAAATAAATCTAATGCATCAAAACAGGATAAAAAGTAGTCTATGCAGGTTGGGCATAGCAGATCATGCCTGTAAATCCCAGCATTTGGGAGGCTGAGGCAGGAGAATGATGGCAAATTCAAGGCCAGGCTGGGCTACACAGTGAGTTCATCAAGCCACACTTCGCTAGTGAATCCCTGTCTCAAAAAACAAAAATGTAATCCACAGACAGGCACATCACAGTGACATATGTTTCATCACCAAAGAGTTCTTAAAAGTTACACAGAAAAGACAAACTTCACAGAAACATCAACTGAACGGCAGCTGACTTCTTGCTTTCAACAAGACACCAGCAAGCAGTGGAGTTCATTCATGATGTTGAGGGAAGCTGCCGACATTCAATGAAGATCCAACACACTATCTTTTTTTTAAGAATGACAGAGAATATATTCTGAAGCAAAGAAAATTTCCCAAAGGACTGGAATTACTCCACACTCCATAAGAAAAATCAATTGATTTGGAAATCAGTATCAAAAAAATGGTGAGAAAAACTGTTATGTAGAATTTTTAAAATACCTCTAAGAAGCTATTAGAAAGTACTTGGAAATGAATGAGCTAAAAAAAGGCAACTGTGTTAAAATTTTCTCAGAGTAAGTTACAAGAGGCTGGAGAAAGATGAACTGAGGAGTTTTTCTTTAATGGATGTAGTGTTTCTGTTTGGAATCATGAAAAGGTTCTGCAAACAGCTAGCTTGATGGTTGTACAATGCTATGAATATACCTAATGCCACTAAATTACACACCTAAAGATGGCAAAAATGGTACATATTATGTTTCATGTATTTCACCACAACAATAAAAACACTGCAGAATGTGAGGCAATAATGAATGCTTACAGTTCTGAATTTTTCTACTAAAAAGAGGAAAACTAAAATGGATGAGTTTGCCAGGTATACTGCCATTGCAAACTCAGCACACTTGGGAGATTGAGGCAGGAGGATCACTGTGAGTTGAGGCCAGCCTGAGCTACACTGTGAGACCTAGTCTCATGAACGAATGAATGAGTGAAAAGGTTAAGTATCCAAGCTAAGAAGTCCTCTAAGAGTGAAATAAATGCAAAACAAGTATAAAGGGAACCAATAATGAAGATGAAAGCAGAGGGCCAAGTATGGTGGCACGTGCCTGCAATCTCAGTACTCGAGAAGCTGAGGCAGGAGGATGGCCAAGAGTTTGAGGCCAGCCTGGACTACACAGTGCATTCAAGGCCAGCCTGAATCACATGGTGAGACTCTGTCTCAAAAAAACAAACAAAACAAAAGCAAGCAAGCAGTTGTACCAGCATGTAGTGAGCAGAGTCAAAAACATCAAATGTTTCAAAACTGGTTCACAACTCTCATGTTGCACCATGCACTTCATTACTTGCAAAATTTTTTCAAAATTATAATTATCTGAATCTAGCATAAAGTTCAATTTTGCATTTGAAAGATTTTTTTTGGCTTCTAACATATACAGAACTTTCCAGAGTCCAACATAGTGGTATACACCTGTAATCCCTACACTAGGGAGGCTGAGACAGGACAACCACCATGAGCTGGAGATCTCTCTGGGCTACATAGTGAGCTCAAGGTCAGCCTAAACTACATAGGGAGACCCTGTCTCAAAAAATGAAACAAAACAAAAACCAAAGAATTTTCCAGATACGCAACTACTGTGTAAACGAAGATGAGCTTATACTTTGCTTTAAGATTTACCAGAAGTTCACCATGTTAAAAATCATATCACAAGTACTATCTATGCTCATTCTGAGTCACCAACAGCAGTCCCCATGTACAAGGCTCCACTGTACCCAAGCAAATCCACAGACACAACTACCTGACTGCTTAATGACTTAATGTAGTTGTGATCAAGTATTTACAAATTGTATTTCCTTTGTTTTTTTTTAATTACAGTTAGGGTAATACTGTTTCTCTCCCTGAAATTCTGTGAGGTTAGGTTTAATAATCTATGATTTTCATTTCAGATGAAAGCAGTATAGCATGGTGTTGAAAAGTAGAGATTATCCCTTTGATCTAGACGTCCTATTACTGCAACTCTATTCCACAGATACACTGACAGAAATACAAAATGTCATATGCACCAGGCAGTAATGAGAGCAACTCAAATGTCCACAGCAGGAGATCAGACATGACATACTACATCACACACTGAAGTACTACAAAGTTATTAAACAAATGGAGCTTAGGCACACACGTGCACACACACACACACACACACACCACAAAAGAAAAACAGCAAAGCAAACACATTCTATACACTGCCACCAAGGGACGATCTCCAGGGTTTATCTGATGACAATGCAAGATGGTCCTGAGCAATGTAAGTGTGGTGTGCTACCATTTACCTACTGGCAGAGATGAGGAATTTGGATTATCAATATACACATACTATATAAGCTTGTATTACTTTTTAAAAAGATAGGTTTGTATTACTTTTTTAAAAGTTAGGTTAAACCATAAGGATTTTCTAGTTGGAGGTATAACTGGCAGAAACTGTATATATTTAAGGCATACCTGATTTGATACACACTGTATAATGATTACCACAATCAAATCAATAGATCCACTGCCACCACCCATAGTTACCATAAGTGTGGGAGTAAAATGACCTGTAGTCTTTTTTAATGGTTATTTTAGGGAAAAGAGGAACAAAATAGAGGGACAGAGTTAAAAGTCAGGCTTCTCTGAATGTTTCTTGTTTTGTACACTTGATACAACTTTGTAAACTAGATAAAATCATGAGCATAAGTAAATGAAATACCGTTTGCAACAGAACACTGGATGTACCATGGAAACCCAATTTAACAATCCACTGTTCACTAAAAGCAATCCATGTGCTTCTCATTTGCAGACAACATTTGAACCTTGTTTAGCTTTAAAACTGAACTAGATGATGACAAAAATACTGAACAGAGCTGAATATAAATTGGCAGAATATGAGACTTCTCATATTTTTATGTTCTTTTGTGCTTTCAATTTTAAGGCCAACCTGGGCAATTAAGCAAGACACTGTCTCAAAAAATAAAACGGAATTGGGTGCAGTGGCACACACCTGTTATCCTAGCACTTGGGAGGCTGAGACAGGAGGATTAGTGCAAATTTGAGGCCAGCCTGGGATCACAAAGTGAGTTCAAGGCCAGCCTAAAGTGCACAGAGAGACCCTACCTCTAAATAAATAAAAAATTTAAAAGGGTAGAGATGTAGCTCAGCAGTAGAGCACTTGCCTAACTAGCATAAGGCCCTGGATTGAATACCTGGTGCTTTAAAAAGTTATCATTAATTCTTTTGTCTCCGATGTTTTGCTATATTAGAAGAACCAAGTATCATCAACAGCAAATGATTACCCATAAAACGCAAGCCAAATGAAATGGGAAATGAGGGAAAGGAAGAAACAAACAAACAAAAAAATAGACGTGAAAAAATGGCAACAAAGCTTCTGCATGTAAATAAGGGGGAGAGGGGCTGAAGAAAGGGGAGAGAAATGGGGGAAAAAAAGAAGCAGCAAGTTAAACCACGTACAGGTAGGTACAAATTCCCTGTGACAAATGTGATCATTGTTTACATCTAAAATGTGCACGCTAAAAAAAAAGTGCAAGCCAAGTTACAAATAAGTTATTAGGATAAATGCAAATTTGCAAGACAGAGGCATACACAAAAGTCAACTGAATTATTATACACTAGGTAGAAAGTAAAATGGAGAAAAAAGGGTATCACTTGTAATATTATATGAAGTTTCTAGGACACAGCATGTCAAATATTCTTGGTTTGTGGCGCATGGTCCACCTTTTTTGATTTCTTCCCCGAGTCAAGGTTGTGCAGGCTGGCCTTGAACTCTGATCAAAATCCTCCTGCGTCAGCCTCCTGAGTGCTGGGACCACAAGTGTACATAGCCATAGCCACACCCAGCTGCCGGTGCCCTTCCCCTGGCTAGTTAGCTCACAGTGCCTCTAGGCCAACAGAAATTTCTAACAGTTTCATTCGCTTAGCTGTTAGGCTGGAACAACTCCATTAGGGATCATATCCTAAAAACTTAAGAACTATTTGAAAAAACAATACACATAAATGAAAGAAAATGATGAAACTTTATTTCATTCTCAGTCTCTGTATTTGTGAGAAATACAATAATAGACACTATTAAACTTTCAAACCTCGGGGCCAGGGATATAGCTCAGTGGCACAGCACCTGCCTGGCAAGTGTGAAGTCATAAATTCAATCCCAGTACCAAATAAAATTAAATTAAACTGAGTTAAATTTTTAAAGCTCAAGCATCACCATCCTCATTTCCTGTCCACACGTTTTTATTTTATTTTATTGGCTTTCACTCTCAGCAACCACTTCACCAAGATGGACATCATCAAATATATCATAGTCTCATGTTGAACCAATGGTCTTCCTGTAGATCTAGATATCTGTGCTGTGTCCAAGAGATAGCAAACTTTGAACCACTGATTGTAAATTTGTAGGAAAGATCAAAGGCCCAGTGGATAGCAGAGTCTCCAGAAGAATAATGTGACACAACTCACCTTAATATGAAGAACTTTACCTAAAAATCAGTCCCTATACCTGACATTACACCACTTTTGCATCTTTTCAGATTCACTTAGTCTCTCTACCTGCTTCAATCTGCTATTTCTGAGATCAGTTCTGTTTATTTGTTATGGGCAACTGTTTCACACAGGTGCAACATTAACAACACCTCCCTCAAGTCTGAGCTGCGCAGTGCCATGACCTGAGGCACCCACACATGTGCAAGCCAGAAGTGCAGAGGAGTAAACTGTGTGTGCAAACTGTGTGTGCGCACCTGTGTTCGGAGGGACAGCTTTGACCAATGGCGATGTAAGCAGACCCCTTTCTCACCCTCTGCTGATATACCCTGTGACTTCCTTATCGAACTCTCTAGAAACAGCATTATGAGACTAATCACATACTTACACCTTCCTTACATCGAACTTGCAGGAATCCTCCTGCCTCAGCCTCCCAAGTGCTGGGATTACAGGCATGTGTCATCACATCTGCCAGAACCCTGTTTCTAAGACAAACATTCAAAGAAAAGAAAAACAAAATGAGATTCAAAGATACAATATTCCATCAGAAAATCTCAGTGCTCTTTTGAAGAGCACCAAAATAATATTATTGTCTATTTGAAAAATTTGTTAAAGGAGTTACACAAGTAAACTTCATGTAGCTTAAACACTAAAGGTAGAAAGCTCCTCAAAATATTCACAAAGTTTATTAGTATCATAACATTTCAAAGCTTTTTTTCCCTGCAAACAGCAACAAAAGTAGCAGGAAATACCATTTCGAAAAGCTTTCCTTCCCTACTACAGCCACTAGTCATCTTTACCAAGCTCTTTAACACTGGATCTGTTTGCAGACAACAGGAAAAATTCTTTTTTCCTTTCTTTCTTTTGAATACAGATAATGGACAAACATGCTTATCTATATTCTAGTTTTTCTAAAGTGAGTATGCATTGTTTTTGTACTGAAAAGACTGTAAAATTTAGAACCAAATGCTTGTAACCTCAGCATTTGGGAGGCTAAGGCAGGAAGGATCAAGTCTGAAGTCATCCCAGGGTACACACTGAGTTCAAAGCCAGCCTGAACTCTTTAGAGAGCAGGACCATGTCTCGAAATAAATAAATAAATATAATAAACTAACTTACGCATGTTACTACTTCCTTTACCCCTTCTCTCAGCTCCTACAGCACTTAATGACATTTCCATGCTGGTTACTGATCTAGTGCCTCTCAATTCCAAACATCCTTTCAGTATACTCTTGAAAGTGGATCTAGGTCTCTATTTTCCTCCCCCCAGCTAGAGCAACAGTAAACTGTCAGTAGAGGGCACTACAGAGACACTGCAGGAGAAACACTTGCTAGGTGGTGCCAGCTGGTCTCTGACTCCAGAAGGGCAGGTGGTTGGTTCCTTCAGTGTCAGCTCCTACAAGGTAAGGAGTGGCACTGTGTCAGCTGGAACTCTGTGCCAGTAGCCTGTGCTTTCCTCCCACCCCCACTCTTCCTGGGCAATTCTGCAGCAGTCAGCACCTACTCATGAACTACTTTCTCTGGCACCCTCATGGGAGACATCTAGCAACTCTGGCCAGAACCACTAAATGACAGATGTCTCTAGCATTTAGTGACCCATCACCATGCCGTCCCTCTCCAACAAAGTCTGCTCTCAGCCCTGGGAGGAGGCAGGGCTCCATCTCAGCCCTAATCCTCACTGTAGTTGTTCCTTTCTTTCACTATTCCTGTGCTTTTACTTCTTATTTGTGCTCTATTTACTTACTGAGTGAGGCCCTCATTATTCAATTTCTCTGTTAGTCTATTATTCTTTCCTGTTCAAGTTACTGTATGGTTTCTCTCTCCTGATTAGACCTGAAATGACACAATCCCATTGGTCAATATGGCACTTAAACTGGGTGTAGCAGTGCACACCTGTAAGCACAAGGGAGGCTGAGGCAGGAGGATCACTATGAGTTCCAGGCCAGCCTAGGAACCTGGCAGGAACCCCTCATGCAACAAGTACACTATCATCAACCCCGAGAGAAAGAGTCAGAAGCCATACTCATTGGTCTCTAACCTAACTTTTGTGTAAACTGCACCTCTAACTTGTTCCCAATACAATACAACCAAGGAGGAGTACTCAACAACAAATGAGGAGTGGGAGCCAGAGCAGGAAATACAGAAAAATCTAATAATTATGCAACTGTCTTGAGTTCAAACATGAAAAAGTTGTACTACTTTCCAAATGCCCCTTAACAATCTAAAACAATTTACTTAAACAATGTATGTGGGACTGGCTATTACTTGTCCTCAATGAAGAAAATTTAGAGAGTTTACAAACTTGGAGCAATTTATTGACTAATAACAAACTGGGGCTCAGTTTGTACTCTGTATGTATGGTTTGCTTTTTACAAAAGTTACTAACCAGGGCCGGGGATTTAGCTCAATGGCATTAGCGCCTGCCTTGCAAGCACAGTTGTGAGTTTGATCCCCGGTACCAAAAAAAAAAAAAGTTATTAGGCTGCAACAGAAAGGGTCTAAGAAGTACTAATCTAAAGTACTCCATTCTGAATACTTATAAAAATGCTTTTACGGCTGGGCATGATGGTGCATGCCTAAAATCCAAGCACTGAGGAGGCAGAGGTAAGAGGATCTCCATGAGTTCAAAGCTAACCAGGGTCACAAAAGCAATTTCCAGGTCAGCTTACTGAGATGCTGTCTCAAAAATAACGACAACAAAAATTTTTAAAATGCTTTTACAGAAGCTTTGAATATATATTTCCCCAAAGATATAAAAAAGGTCAGTTAGGCCAGGTTTAGTAGTGCACATCTATAGTTCCAGCATTCAGGTGACTGAGGCAGGAAGATTATGACTTTGAGGCCAGCCTGAGCCACACAGAGTTCAACATCAGCCTGAACTACATATTGAGACTCTGTCACAAAACAAAACAAAACAAAACAAAACAAAACAAAACGTCAATTAATATTACACAAAAAGATCTTCAACATCATTAGCCACCAGGGAAATACAAATTAAAACCACAATGAAACACCACTAATATGGCTGTGTCAAAGCCAGAAAACCTGTGATAGAGCACTTGTCTTGCACACATGAGGCCCCAGGTTTCAACCCTGGCACCACAAATATACACACTCCAGTACTTTTATTGGAAAGAAGCAGAAAGCAAATCAGTGTCAGTGTCAGTGAAGATGTGGAGAAACTGGAAAGCTCACACACTGTTGGTGGGAAGGTAAAACAGTGCAGGTGCTTTGCAAATGCGGACCAGAAGACCTTGCATTTCCATGCCTATGTATACACCCAGAGAAATAAAAATTCAACTCCCCACAAAAACCTCTACATGAATAATTCACAAGAGTAGAAAAATGAAAACAATCCAAACATCCAATGGTTAAAGAATGAATAAATGAATGCAATATACCCAGACAATGGACAATTGCTCAGCCATGAAAAGAAATGGGGTTCTGATTTATGCTACAAGGATGGGCCTTGAGAACACTGCTACTTATAATTTAAAAAAAAAAAAAACTCACAAAAGACCACATACTGTATAAATTCCTTTTGCCCAGAATAGGTAAACTTAGAGACAAAAAAACCAGACTCATGGCTGTCTGGGTAGAGGGGCAAGGAACCATTATTAAATACAAGGTTTCTTTGTGAGGGGACAGAAGAGTTCTAAAAAGCATTTGAATAAACATATCACTGGCATGAGCACATAGCTTTTCAATGGTGCTACTTCTGAGGATGACAAAACCACATACAGTTTTTGCTATGTTCAGGAAAGGAATCTTTTTCTTGACTTCAGTGAGGTATGCCTTCTACATTCTATGATGTTGTTCTTTTTTTCTGAGAGTCTTTGATTTTTTTAGTACCAGAAATTGAACTCAGGACTCCACACTTACCAAGCAGGCGCCCTCCTGCTGAGCTATATCCCTGGTCCCCTGAGACAAAGTCATATATGCTGCCTGGAACTCATGGTGCTCCACCCACCTCAGCCACCTGGGTACTGGACAAGACCACAGGTGTGCACCACCATTCCCAGCTATGCTATTATTCTCTGTATCTAAAGAAAAAGACTGACAACAGTAATCACCTAAAAGGAAAGTCTGCTGCCTTTATTATTTGTTCTGCTAGTAACATTTCTCTCCAATGACAGAAACATTTGAATGTTTGGTCTTTCCACTTTTTAGAAATTAATATTGTTACAGAATAATTTTAAAAAATCATTTGCTTCAGGTTTTCACCCCTCTATCGGAATCTTCCACCTGCACACTGTCCAGGCCTTCCCAACAGCTTTTTCAAAGCATGTAATCACCCGAGCCTACTACTTACTCACTATTTATTACTCTTAAGTTCACTCTTGGTCCCTCCCAGTCTATCCTTCACACTACAGGCAGGGAGACTAAGGTAGCATGATTAAGTATGCATCCAACTCAGCAAGACCTTGTCTCAAAATTTAAAAAACAAAAAATGGCCTGGAGATGTAGCTCAGTGGTAGAGTACCCCTAGATTCAATTTCTCACAGACCGTAAGAAAAAAGGAAAATGGTTGTCACTTCACTCTGCTATTAAAACCTTCCAGAGGATCTCTAGTAGCCCAATGGTTACAGGCATTCTTGGCCCCTTCTCTCTGCCCAGGTTCCTCTCTTCTTAGTCTTTCTAGGGGCTGTAAGTTCTTCCACTTTTCTAGTTTCTCTTAAAAATAGCCACCTCCAGCCCTCACACACAGTCTTCCTGGAAGGCTTTTGGTCTGGTAGCTGACCATCCCTGTGGCACTGGATCAAGGGGCTCCCTTGGTCCAGAACTTCTAGTGACAAAACTAAGCCCTGGACAAACTAGGAGGAGCTGCTCACCCTACTTTGTAGGTCTCGCCTGTACTTGGTAAACACGTCCAAGACTGGCTTACATGTCCTTCCCTCAGAAATTCCAGTCCCTCTGAAACACTCCCATAGTTCATTTCCTCCTGTCTTAACATTCACCACAGCTATGGGTGTATCTTCCCTAATTGCACCATAAACCCCACCGCCAGGGTACAGTGGGTTAATCTGGTTAATCATTACATGCAGCACTGGAGCTCTGTGCCTAGGCCAAAGGAGGCCATGAGTTTATTGGCTGAATGAATAAATTGGTGAGTGAAAGAATTTACCTGTGCTATCACTAGAATTAAGTAAAGTTTTCTATTTCTTCAGAGAAGTAAAGAGCCAGGAAAATCAGAAAATGCATTTAGTACCCTACCTTTTTTAAGTATTACAGAGTTAATTAAATATTCCATTTACCTCAGTCCTAACAATTGCTAAAAGAATCAGAAACCTTGCACTTTTTTTTCAGAAGGTAACAAGGTTTTACATTTATTAAAGGTAGGAACCAGATGTGGTGGCCCACACCTGTAATCCCAGCACTCGGAAGGCTGAGGCAGGAGGATCAATGAGTTCGAGGCCAGCCTGATCTACACAATGAGACTCTGGCTCAAAAAACAAGAAACAAAACAAAGATTTAGTTTTTCAGTTTTGAGCTCACAGCAGAGAACTTGGGACACTACCTTGAGAAAGGAGCCAACAGGAACCAATGAGCAGTGGTGGAAAGACCAGGCTGCCTATTGATGAGTAATTAGGCAGAAAAATTAGACCTGGCTTTTGAAGGATGTGAAGGAATTTGCCAGGCAAAGAAAGAGAGGAAGGTCTCTTCATACAAAGGAAACAACAAGTGTAAGGAAATTTTGTAATTCAGATGTAAGCCTTTCTTCTTTCTCCTTCCTCTTGGCCTCCATCCAATCACCGCACTAAAAAAAAGCAACAAAACATGACCAAACATGAAGGAAGTAAAATGGCTCTCAGAAAATGCTTCAAAACCACCTGGAAGGTGGGAACCGAGAGAAAAGGCAAGCAACAACACACAACACTACAGAGAAATTAAAAGGAATGAAATCTAGTTTTCTTCAAGTTTGGCCACAAACCCCAAATATCAAAATGGGAAAACAGGACAGTAAGGGGAAGGGGGGGCAATAAATACATGGAAAGTGTCCAGGGCTGGGGATGTAGCTCAGTGGCACAGTGCACACTTGGCAAGTGTGAGGTCGACTCCAATTTCCGGTACCAAAAAAAAAAAAGAAAAAAATTTCCAACATCACTAGATAGCAAAGAGATCCAAATTAGGCCAAGATATCTTTTTCTATCAAAGTGATTATCTCAGGTAAAATCTTTTACTGAAAGATGAAGACCAAGACTGATTTTATTACTTACATGATAATATAAGTCTTAAAAAATTGGAACAGGGCTGGAAGGGTAGCTTAGTGGTTGAGCACAAGTTTGGCATGTACATTATTGCCCTGTGTTCAATCTCCTGAATCCAGCTTCTCCCCCCAAAAACAATGCTTTTCCATTAAATAATTATATCAAATCAGAAGTTATCCATGTAGCCTGTCCCAGGATCCCATTAAGACAATTTATATATCAATCAATTTCAAACTTATATGTATATATATCAATCAATTTCCACTACCCATGAGGTCATTCAAGTATAGCAGAAAGCCCAGGAGACAAGTGTGGCAGCACAAACCTGTAACCCAATTAGCTGCAGAGGCAAGGATTTCTCACAAACACATGGCAGATATGCTACTATTCAATAATAAAACACTGATCCCATCAAAAATAAAGCAGCATTGGGAGAGAGGAAATATTACCCTTTACATACAAGATAAATCAGGACAAGCCAGGAACGTTGGCACACACCTGCAATGCTAGCACTTGGTAGGTTGAGACAGGAGGATCACCACAAGTTCAAGGCCAGCCTGAATTCAAGGCCAACTGACCTACACAGTGAGACCATGTCTCAAACAAACACTAATATAGTTTAAAAATAGGATGCATGTATTTCAAATACTGGACATAATTTACAAAATAAAAAATAGGAAACATCAACAACAGAAAAAATGGCTAAACACCATGTTGAGGATAGACACATGATGGATTATTCAGCCTCCAAAGGAATTAAGCACTAACACACACTACACCATGGCTGACCCCTGAAAACAGTATGCTGCCTGAAATAAGCCAGACACAAAAGGATAAATATTGTTGGGTTCCCCGTGATGAAGCAAATTCCTAATGACAAGTACAGTAGAGGCAAGTGACCGGAAGCCAGAGCTGTGCAGAAATGGGCACCAAGTGGTCAGTGAGTACAGGGCTTAAGTTGGGGGTTATGAAAGCCACCCTAGAGGTGAATGTTGGTGACAACTGTGCAAGAACATAAATGCACTTAATGCCAAAAAATCGTGATTTGCAAACAGGTAAGATGGTAATTTTACACTCATTCAACAAAAAAATTTAAAAACACAAAGCAGGGCCAGGGATTTAGGTCAATGGTATAAGCACTAGCCTGGCAAGTGCGATGTGAGTTTGATCCCTGGCAGCAAACAAAACAAAAAAAAAAAACACAAAGCAGCAGCAATAAACAGAAAACACAAAGCATTAAATAAACACCTGAGAAGTGCAAGATTGTGAGTTCGATTCTTGGTACCAATAAATAAACAAACATACATCTGAAAGCAAACATTTATTATGATAAAAAGCATAAATGTTTTCAGCATTCATTTTGTGCAAAAAATAAAAAACCAGGGGCTGGGGATTTAGCTCAGTGGCATGAGCGCCTGCCTTGCAAGCGTGCAGTTGTGAGTTTGATCCCTGGCACCAAAAAAAAAAATTGCAAAAATAAAAAACCACATGCAACTCAAAAAGACACAACAAAAGCAAAATGGCAAAGGAAGATGATATAATGATATAATATATCATTATTTTGTTCAATGATATAATGAACAAAGAAAAGGTACAGATAGAATTTTAAGAAGTATGTGAAAATATTGCACAGGACAATCTTTTATGAAGGCATAATCCACAACGAAGATCTTTAGAAGTCAGAACTTACATATGTACCAAATGATACTGCATCAAAATACAACAAATGAGGATGAAAAGATGGGCCACAAAATGGAAGAAAAGCCAGGCGTGAGGGTACATGCCTGTAATTCAGCACTTGGGAAGCTGAGGCAGGAGGATCGTTGTGACTTTCAGGCCAGCCTGAACTACATAGCAAGACCCTGTTTTCATTAAATTAAAAAAAAAAAAATCCAAGTATCCAATATCAAGGACCATTTCCCAAAACATACAAAGAACTCTCAAAATTCAGCATAGGAAAACCAACACCCTAATTAACAAGTGGGCAAAAAATCTGTTGAGATGCTCCAGCAAATATGACACACAGAAGGGAAAGCAGCATGTGAAAAGATGCACCATTAGGGAGTTGGGGATTTAAGAAACACTGAGATGCTGCTTGTCACACATCTATCAAAATGAGGGCAGCCCGTACGATGGCCAGCCACAGCATCCTGAGCTCCCACTGACTGCAGGCAGAATGTGAAATTACAAAACAGTGTAGCAAGCTGGGCGTGGTGGCTCAAGCCTGTAATCCCAGCACTTGGGAGGCTGAGGCAGGAGGATTGTTGTGAGTTGGAGACCAGGCTGAGCTACAAAGTGAGCTCAAGGCCAGCCTGAACTGCATAAAGAGACCTTGTTTCAAAAAGACCAAAAAAAAAAAAAAAAACAGTGTAGCAGTTTCTTACAAAACTACATACACTCTTACCATACAGTCCGGCAGCATAGCTCCTTGGTATTTATCCCAATCTGCTCAAAATCACATAATGGAGTATTATTATTATTATTATTGGTGCCGGGATTGAACTCACGACCTTGCACTTGCCTGGCAAGCACTTGTGCTGCTGAGCTAAATCCCCAGCCCCCAAATCTGCTAAAAATTTACATCCACAAAAACACCTACATGCAAGGACTCGAACGGAAATTACTTCTAAGATGATATACAAATGGCAGTAAGTACATGAAAAAGGGTTGAATGTCACTAATCATTAGAGAAATGCAAATCAAAACTATATAAGGTACCTCCTCACACCGTTAGGGTGGCTACTATTAAAAGCCACTGGAAAATAAAAAATGTGGAAAGGATGTAAAGAAACTGGAATCTCTGTGCACTGTGGGTGGAAACGTAAAACAATACAGCCACTGTGGAAGCCAGTTGAGTGACTCCTCAAACATACATACACACATGCCTATTACCATTCAATCCAGCAATTCCCCTTTGTGGACACGGTCTAAGAGAAATACATGTACCACCATGTTCACAGCAGCCCTATACGTGACAGCTACAATGTGGCAGCACAACCTAAGTGTTCACTGATGGATAAATGTCTAACCAAAGAAAACATGGTAGACACATACAGTGAAATATCATTCAGTGATAAAATGGAAAGATATTCTAAAATATGCCGTAACATGGATGAACATTGAGGATATCATGCTTAGTAAAATAAGTATGTCACAAAAGACAAATAGGATTTTACTTATATTAGTCATCGAAATCATGGAGAAAGCTAGACATGGTAGTGCATACCTGTGTCCCTGTCACTCAGCAGTCTGACGCAGGATGAACCTGGAGCTCATGAGTTTTAGACCAGCCCAGATAACACAGTAAGATGCTGCCTCAAAAATCAACAACAAGGGCTGGGGATTTAGCTTAGCGGCATGAACGCCTGACTCACAAGTGCATGGTCGTGAGTTCAATCCCTGGTACCAATTTAAAAAAAAAAAATCAACAACAGATCAATCACTACCAGGAGACAACCAGACATATTTGCAGAAACCATCACTGAATATAAAAGTATGTATTTAAAAAATATATATAAGTATGTATTGACTGGATGTGCTGGTGCATGCCTGAAATCCAAGCTATTTGGAAGGCTGAGGCAGGAGTGCTGCAGTTTTGAGGTGTGCCTGGGCAACTGACAATGTCTCAAAATTAAAAGGGCTGTAGATAACAGCTCAGTTTCAGAACACTTGCCTAGTACATGTGAGGCGCTGGGCTCAATTCCCACAAGTAACTTCAGAGGGCAACGTTACAAAAGAAAGAAGTTAGACCCTGAGGAAGGGTCCACAGAGGCTAGTTTAGATGAGCGATCAGGGAAAGCTTCTTCCATCCGTCCATCCTTCCTTCCTTTCTTTGTCTTTTTGAGACAGCGTCTCACTGCAGTTCAGTCTGGCCTTGAGCTCACTTTGCAGCCCAGACTGGTCTCAAACTTGCAACAATCTTCCTGTCTCAGTCTCCAGAGTGCTGGGATTACAGGCGTGTGCCAGTATCATACCCAGCTTGAGCCTCTTGAAAATATAGCATGACTATGAAAGCTTCCTGACAAAATAAAAGGCAAGACAATATTCAGATAGAAAAAATAAAAATGTAACAATACCTAGCCAGGTATATAAACAAAGATGTTTTCACAGAACATTTATCAAAATAGATAATGCTTTCATTCACAAAGAAACCCTCAACAAATTTAAGATACAGTCATGAACAAAAATAAAAAATGTAGGTGTGAATTAAACTGTACCCAGTACCGTTGAGTCAGAGAATAAAAACTGTAACTACCAACTATTTAGAAACACTGAACAGCTCATTCATGTAAATGCACAGTGCAGCCAAAAAACTGTACTCAGAGGCAAACCAAAAGAGCTTTAAATATGGCCAGGCATGTTGGCACATGCCTATAATCCCAGCATTTGGGAGGCTGAGGCAGGAGGATCATAGCAAGTTTGAGACTGCCATGTACTACATAGTAAACTCAAGTTCATGACCAGCCTGAAGTACATAGTGAGAACCAGACTTATACAACACTGACACTTATTTCTACCTTTTTTTGGGGGGGCGGAGCCTTGCTATGTATTTCAGGCTAGCCTCAAATTCACAGAAATCCTTCTGCCTCAACTGGAATTACAGATGTGCACCACCATGCCCCACTCTAATTTCTTAAATAAAACTATTAACAAGGGGCAAATACCTCAAAGAAGGGGACTAAAGTGAGGAAAGAGTAATTTTCACATTTTACTCTAAATAATCAACTTGTGAGCCAGGGATATATAGCTCAGTGGCACAGTGCCTTCCTCACAAACACAAGGTCCTGAGTTCGATTCTAAGTACCAACAAATAATCAACTTGCCTGAATCCTTTTACAATGAGAAATTTATTTTTAAAAATAAAGTGAAAAAACAGTATTTTAAATATATCATATGGTTATCTCTGATAATTAAAACTAAAGTGATTTTTGGCTCACGCCTATAATCCCAGCAATAGGGAGGCTGAGGCAGGAGGATCGTTGCAAGTTTGAGGCCAGCCTGGGGTACAAAGTGAGTTAGCCAGCTTGAATGCAGAGTGAAAACTTGTCTCAAAAAAAAAAAAAGAAAAAAAAAAAAGCTAAGGTGATTTTTATGCTATTTTGGAACAGTTTTCATTACTTCCTAAGTTTTCTATGAAAAATATGCTTATCTCTAGGCTGGGAATAGGTGCACTTAAACTACTATTTTTAAAAAACCTCAAAAGCAGAATGACTGTATTTTATTCTGAAAAGTAAGTTTTAATTCTAGTTACAGCCTCAGAAATTTGTATCTGTGACTCCAACCTTCTTTTAAAAGCAAGTTTACATCTAAATGTAAGAGTATATTTGTTATAGCACATTCTACAGCACTTAAGATTAGGCTATCCACTAAAGTTTATTAAGCACATAAGCCTTTTATCTGCATCTAAATAGCCCTATTAAACTGGTAGTTGTTATTATTCCCATCTTACAGATGAGAAAACTGAGTCTTGAAAAGAATGTGTGTTTGGCCCATGGTCAAGTAAAAGGATTCAATCCCAGGCCTTTAGCTTTTGAGAAACTGATACATGGCGTATGAAATAATACACTTGTGAAAGATTCAACTAGAATAATGTGTATTTGTTTGAAATAAAAGAGAACATAGCACACAGGTAATAGGCTACACCTGAATCAAAGTTCAGACTGACTACACCTAACCAGTGACCTAAGAAATGAGTAAGTAAAACTCAGCTCTAATCACAAAACAATCAGAATTTGAGGATGATAATATTTTCCCCACGCTTTCTGCTTCTTTGAAAACACAAAAGGAAACAGAAGAACCCTGAAGCACAATTTGCAAAAATTTATCCTCTGATTAGCCTGAAATTAGTTAACTAACTAGAGGGGCTTTTGAGAACAAATTGATTAAAATCCGGAAGACTTAGTCTTGACACGGCCCAGTTTTAATAAAAAACAGAAAATTTTGGAAGCCTAAAGAAACATACATGTGAACATTACTGTAATAACCAGTGCTGGTAGCTTAAAGATAGGAAGGGTTTAACTGTATCTAGTTATTTTATTTTTGGCTACTTACACAAATTCTCTAGTTTAAAAAAAAAATGTAATTGAAAATTTATCCTTAGCTACCAGAACAAGTTCTAAATTCCCTCTTTTAAACATATAATTGAAAAGAAATACAAACTACTGTTAACCACGTCTACTTGGAAGTCAGCCTATCATAAAGATTGCAGCACCACAGAAACCCCTATTCATTTTAGCAGAAAGAGACCCACTGCAAACTTACTCATTGATGAATTTGGGTTTGCAGCATTTGTACTAAGTGTCACAAGTTCAGAAGATAAGTGTCTGAATGACACTCACCTGGAATGAAGATCCTAAGGGAAGTGAAATACCCATAAATTCTTCCTTTAAAAATATCTGCTCTGGGCCGGAGATTTAGCTCAGCAGCATAAGCGCCTGCCTGGCAAGGTCCTGAGTTCAATCCCCGGTACCAAATAAATAAATAAATATAAATATCTGCTTACCAGGCTTAGTAATGTACAGCTGTAATCCCAGCCCACTGGAGGCTGAGACAGGAGGATCACTTGAGCCTAGAAGAGTTGAGGCCAGCCTGGAAAACACAGTAAGGACTAATCTCAAAAAAAAAAAAAAAAAAAAAAAGCAGAGATGCTGACATCAATAGACCAAGTTTCCCACTCCAGCACTTCTACACCTAGGTTCCTCAGCTCATCAAAACATCTCATTTTAAGTTAGGGACAATTAACAACACCAAATGAGAACAGCATTGAAGCAGAGTATTACACTAGGCCATTTTTTCCTGCAGCGCCTGCTAGAAGAAAAGGTAACAATGGACTATTTAATGAAAAGACAAAAATACTCCAAATTTAGGTCAACCTCCTTCACCAAAATCTGAAAGTTAAAGACCTACACATATTATAGGTCAACAACATGAGCTTCACTTTCCATAATGCAAATGTAAGTCAGTGTTCCTGGCTAATTAATAGCTAGAAAGACTTAAAAGCCGAGGATGAAAGATTAAAAAGTTCCCTCAAATCAATACCCCTAACAGAATATGAAACAGGTATTCATTGGTACATCTATAATACAGAGAGAGAAGCAGATAGAAGAGTAGAGATGAGTGTGAATGTTTTACAAATGCCACAGAGCTTGACAAGTTTAAACCTGCTTTTAAAATTACTATTCACCGTCTTCCTCCCAATCTAACTTCATCTGACGTTACTCTTTTGGACAACCCTACAAAAGCAAAACCCCCAGAGCAAATTCTTGTACATTTCAATATCCTGCCTGCTTATAAGAGCGGAAGAGTCCGACATAGCAGGGGAAAAACGTGACGCGCACAACCTTGATCCAAAACACAGCTCGTTGCAGTCTAATTTTAGGCCTAACCCTTTTGATTGTCTTTTTCGCGGAGGTGTAAAAACAGAGAACTACAGCCCGCTCGTAAAGGAGAACCGAGATAGCAGAGGGAGTTGGTTACTTATCAAAGGCGGAAAACAAATCACGCATACAGCGAGTATTCCCACTTAAAAGCAGCTATGAGGGCACCGACAGCCTCAGAATCTGACAATGGCAGTGACCTGACACCCTTCGGCTGTGGGATGACTTTATCTGTAAAGAATTGGCCAAAGGTTGAGTCCACAGGGGAATCTGCGCCGACGTTTCGTGTGTGTGCGCGCGCGCGCGTACGATCCGAAGAAAGCCAAACATGGTGAGAAATCCGTCTGGATTTCACCTAAGTCACCTAAACCGCGAAAGTCACCTCAAGCTGGCGACAGAGGAGCGCGAGGGGAGGACGGCACCGCTCCCTCCGGGCGCCGCGCGGGACGGGACGGGACGGGGCGGACGCGGCGCGGAGCGGGGCTGGAGCCGGAGGAGCCGGGACCGCGCTCCGGGCGGCTGCGTCCCGAGAGGACCGCGGGGCGGCAGCGGAGGGGCCCGGACCAGGGCTGGGTCCGCTCCGCCCCGCTGGGAGCAGACAATGAGCCGGCGCAGGTGGCGGGGCGCCGCGTCCCGGGCCGCTCCCCGCCAGGCCGCGCGCGGACGAGGAAGGAGGAAGGAGGCGGAGGCGGAGGCGGCGGAGGGCGCCGGCCCGCCCGCACTTACCAGCAGGCGCGCTCCCGCCCGGAGAGGCGCCTCCGTGCGAGCTCGCGGGGTGCGGCGGGCAGGGCCGGGCCGGGCGGGCGGGCGAGAGCCGCGCCGCGCACCGCTCTTCCGCTAGGGGGGCGGCAGGCGAGCCCGCGGCGCGGGCGAGGGGAGGGCAGGAGCCTTCGGCAATGGCGACGGCCCGGGAAGGAGGGGAAGCGGAACAACCGCCGCCGCGGCGCGTGGCCACAACCCTGGGGGAGGCGGGCGGGCGGCGGCGGGGAGCGGGGCGGGGCGGGGCCGGGCTCCCCAGGGGCGGGGCGGGGCGGGGGGCGAGCTCGCGCGCGCTGCTGGGAGTTGTAGTGTGCGGACTCCGCTTTTCCTCCGGCTGCTTTCTTCGGGCGTGGTTGGAGGGCTGGATTTAGCACCGGGGACAGCAGGTTCTTCATTGAGCTCTGCATTGGGCATTCACTCAGGTTCTGCCCCCTGGGGATGCTGACGGGATACACCAGTCTCTCGGACGTTTCTGTCTGGAAATTCGTGTCTTCTCCATTTTGCTCCTTAACTTACAGACTTACTGTATTTTGCTAAATAGGCCCTTTGTATTTAATTCATAGAGGAATCCACGAAAGTATGCACTTATTTTACAACTATTTGAAAGTCCAGTATATGCAGGACACTGCCCACCATAAGGCATAAAGCGTGGACATGACTCTCTTTGCCTTTGTGGAACACGTAAATGAAAACAGTAATTAAAACGCTGCCATAAACAGGACGTGGTGGCGCATACCTGTAATCCCAGCACTCGGGAGGCTGAGGCAGGAGGATCACTGAGAGTTCCAGATCAGCCTGAGCTACAAAGTGAGTTCAAGGCCCGCCTGTACCAGTAGTGGTGGTGAGCCTATGGCATGTGTGCTGCCCAGGCTGTTTGTAACACTGAAACCTCTAAAAGACTGTCACTGGTGCCCACCACAAACCTTCAGAACTTATTTCAGTCTGGGCTTGGCAGAGAGAGGAAAAGTTCTCTGATACATAGGTTTGAAAGTTTTAGTTTATAGTATTGTCAAATCAGGAGAGTGACCCTTTGTGCTTCAGGACCTGGGAGCAATGAATCCTCACTGCAACTCGGGTCTCGAAGGATCCCACGGATGAGAGGTTTCCAAAGCTAAACGTAAGCAGCCATTGTACTTACAATACACCTGAGGAAACAAGCCACCACCAGTGGGTCAAAGAAAGCAGGTAGTAGTGTGTTCAAAGGCCAGCCTGAGCTATCCAGTGACAGTGACTCAACCCTCCCCCACAAAAAACAACTACAGGCAGTATGGAGAGAATAATGATGCCCATATGGATTTACCTGTAATCCCAGCATTCAAGAGGCTGAGGCAGGAAGAGTGACCCAAGTTTGAGGCTACCCTGAGCCACATAGTGAATTCAAGGCCAGCCTGAAATAGTGAGACCCTGTATCCCCCCAAAAAAGTTTCCTCATTCCCACTTAATTTTTGTTACAATTTCGAATCCCTGTATAAATGAGTAAATGACTAAACCATGTTCTAAACTACAATGTTAAATAGTAACTTGAAAATGTGTTGAAATATTGATGACACTTTGTTCGGATGAACAACATAAAAAGGCAGTACCATGCCAGGCATGGTAGTGTACATCTATAATCCCAGCACTTGGAAGACTGAGGCAGGAGGATTGTTAGGAGTTAGAGACCAGCCTGGGCTACAAAGTGAGCTCAAGCCTGAACTGTATAGCAACACCCTGTCTCAAAAAGATACACACACAAGCTGGGGATTCAGCTCAGTGGCATAAGCACCTGCCTGGCAAGTATGAGGTCATGAGTTTGATCCCCGGTACAAAAAAAAAGATACACACACAAGTACTACATAAGCCAGGCATGGTGGTTCAGACCTATAATCCCAGAATTCAGAAGGCTGAAGCAGGAGGATTGCCATGAGCTGGAGGGCAGCCTGAGCTACACAGTAAGTTCAAGGCTAGCCTGTACTACATAGTAAGATTTTTTTTGTCTCAAAACAGAACTACAAAAACTATACAAAAACTTTTTTTCTTGGTAGTGGGGATGGAACCCACAGGGTGCTTGCTCTATGACTGAGCTGCACTCCAGCCCTTTTTTATTTGAGACAGGATCTTGCTAAATCGCTCAGGCAGTTCTGAAACTTGCAGTCTTCCTGCCTCAGGCTCCCTCAGTGCTGGGATTACAGTGTGGGCCACCACACCAGCTTCACACACATTCTTAAGAAATTAAATAGGGGCTAGAGATACAGCTCAGCAGCACAGCGCCTGCCTGGCAAGCACAAGGTCATAAATTTGATTCCTGGTGACATAAAAAAAAGTTTAACAGTATCTATCATGTTATCTATCTAGCCATGTTCTAAAATATAGTCATCAATAGTACTGAATTTTAACTGACTATACGTAATTTTGCTCAGTACCACATTCTGAATCCCAAGCAAGAAATGCTTATGAAAAATGGAGGGTTTTCTTTTTTTTTTTTTTTTTTGTACCAGGGATCAAACTCCTGACCTTGCTCTTGCCAGGCAGGCACTTGTGCTGCTGAGCTAAACCCCTGGCTTTGGAGTTCTTTCTTATAGGAAAACTGGTATGAAGAAACTAGAATGGGTTAAAATTGGAGTTATTTTAAAGATCTCTAATATGTGTGAGGTTTGTGGCACTGCATTATGTTTTCTAGTATTTAAATCACAAGGAACACCCCACCACCACCACCAAGAAGCCCAGTTATGACTGGTTAAGCTATACATCTCAAATTGTTATTTCCATAAAAACACCAAAGTGCTTTAGGAAAACAACAGTGACACCATTTATAAATATGTATCACATTCCATTACCCTAAATAAAACAAAAAATGGCAACATACCCAGGGTTCTGTTTTGGAACATGCCTCCCCTGAAGTTTGACTGATTGACTGACTGATTGAGACAAGGTCTTACTAAGTCCCAGTAATTCTCCCACCTCAGCCACTAAAGTGCTAGAATTGTAGATGTATGCCATCATACTTTAATTAGGTCTATAGCACTTTATTTTCTACCCATGTAAACCAAACATTTAATAACAAATCATATAAAGATTTTTTATTAAATATTTATTAAATATTCAACTTAATAAAATATACTTTAAAATTACAATCTGAGTTGTCTTCCTGACAAATTCAGTACTAAACCTCTGCTAAATCTTAGTATTGTTTCATCAAACCCTTTACTGATTTGTACATTTGGAAGAAATATAAAAAGCAAAAGGAGAGTCCTGATGAAGCAGCTGCCACAACAGCCGCCTCTGAAGATGGGGGAATTTCTAGGACCCTGAGCACCCAACCCCAAATGAAGAATACATTGACTGATTGACTGACTGATTGAAACAGGGTCTTAGTAAGTCCCAGTAATTCTCCCACCTCAGCCAACAAAATGAGAAGTGACAATGACAGCAAGCCCTATGAGGAAGTATACATCAGCTAGTGTTCGTAGTGATGGAGAGAGAAAGAAAGCAGAGTCTTTGGTTAAGGTACTTGCATTTCAGAGTCAGGTACCAAGATTTGAACACTAGTTTAATCTTGGACAAGTGACTCCATCTCTCTGACGTTTTCTCATCTCCAAAATAGTTATCCTAAGAGTAGCAACTTGGGCTTTTGGGTGTGAAGACTGATTGGTAATGAAAAGCACTTGGCATAAAATGTGATGCCAACTGCCTCTTCTTGGGGTCATCTAGCAAAAATAAGAGAGAAGAAAATGAGGCAAAGATTGAAAGTGTGCAGAAAACAAGTTTCATCAAAGGACCAGTGTTCAAATGTGTTGCTTCCAGGGGCTAGGGGTTTAGTTCAGCAGTGTAAGAGTCTGCTTAGCAAATGCAAGGACATGAGTTCGATCCCCGGCACCAAAAAAAGAAAAACACGTGTTGCTTCCAGTTGATTTTTTGCACAAAGGCACCAACGTAAAAGTGAATTTGGAGGAAAAGGATGACAGATGTCATTCAGTCTCAGCCTTCCAAAAAAAAAAAAAACTTTGCAGAGTAGGTTTCTCACTGCATTTGGCAATGAAAAACAAAATGATAATCCAAACTCCCCCGCTTTATCTCAAGTAGACTCAATTCCTAAAATTAGAGATATCTTAGCTACTACAGAAGGGTCTTCCTCACCAAAATCAAGAGTGGAAGTGGACAAAACTCATTTTTAAAAACATCTGCTTGGTGACTATTTCAGCAGTAGCATCTCCACCAACTCCGGGAGTTCAGTTACCAGCTGTCACAGCAGAATCAGTAACTGCAGACTCACTGCCTTCATCTCCCACCTCCACCACCTCCACCTTCCCAAGTCACAGCACCCTCATCACCAGCACCAGTAACAGAGCCAGTGGCCTCACCACACACACCAGTAACAGTTCTAATGACAGAACCTACAGTATCCTTACCAGTAGATGCAACAGCCAGAACTCTGAAAGAACCACCAGTTACACTTGTACAGGAGTATTTAGAAGTAGATACTAAGCAGAACATTATTATTATTATTTGCTACCGGGGATTGAACTCACGACCTTGTGCTTGCCAGGCAGCGCTTATGCTGCTGAGCTAAATCCCCAGCCCAGGACATTCTATCTAACAGTTCGGAACACATAACACAAACTCTGAATGATCAAGTAGATATTTTTCTTCACAAAGAGTCCCATATTGTGAAAGAAATTCCAGATAAGTTTTAAGCTTAGTCTGAGCTCTGAAAAACAAGGTTCTAAGAAGAAATATTCACATTGTAAGGCACATTTCTCAGCTCAGAATCTGATGAAGATGCTGTGTAGACTTCCTCCAATCAAAGATCACGTGATTTAAAATTTTCAGCAAGGAAAGCCAGACCCAAACCTACTCCGGTGAGTCAGTGCCATTGGCAGACTGCAGGAGGAGAGAACAAGGCCTCAGCAAGAAGCAAGCTGAATGCCCGAAGTCTCCCAAGGTGTTACACACTATCAGGCCTTATTCTGTTAACGTGACAAAAAATCGCCCCCCCAATGCAAACCAGCACCATGTGCAGGCCACCACTGTCATGTGGACAGCTAGGCTCAAGCCTCTCCCCATGAGTCAGTGCCGCTTGCAGACTGCAGGGGGAGAGAACAAGGCCTCACCAAAAAGCAAGCCCCCACTGCAAACCAATGCCATGTGTAGGCCACTGCTGGCAGGGACAGTCAGCCCTCAGCCCCTTCCAGTGCAAAGGCTGGTAGACAAGAACCAATCCCACCCCACCCTCACCCCCATAAGCGACTGGCTGGTCCGGAGAAACATAGGGTGTGATCATGGCTAGAGGTGAAATGCAAACTGATGCTTGTGTTTTGGTGTTACACTGACCTTGCAGATCTAGGACCAGTGGTCTGATCATGTAGCAGTACACAATGTGGCATCTATGGGGGATCTTCTGTAGATGGTGGCCATTGGTGCTTCCCTATTGTCTTATTTTGAAGTCCGGTATTGTTTTATTGGGTTGGGTTCTATTCTCTTTTGATTTTGTTATATCCAATGGCATGAGCAGTTATTTCAAAGATAGCAAGATATATTATGGTAGCAATTTTGGATTTACTATTGTCTTATTTTGAAGTCCTTTATTGTGTTCATTTTTTTGTTTTTATTGTTTCTATTCTATTCTGTTCTGTTTGATTTTTACTGTGTCTGAAGGTCTCTGCAGCTATTTTGAAGACATCAAGAGGCATTGGGTAACTATTGTTGATTTCTTAATGTTTTGAAGTCCTGTATCAGTTACACTGATTTATTTTGGTTTTATTGTTTTATTTTCCTTGGTTTTATCCTCTTTAAAATAAAATCTAAAAAAATAATAATTTCATCAGGCACTGAAAAGGAAAGAGATATAAAAAAGTTTTCCACCTTTCAAAAATGAAGATTTAGGGAAATCTTCAAGATCTAAAACAAAAAGAAATGATAAATATTTTAGCTACTCAAAACCTGAGATACTTGGCATGTATCTTCCCAGTGTAAATAAGAAACACTGATGGTGGAGCAGATTTTTTTTTTTTGAGACAGGGTCTCACTATGTGGTACAGGCTGGCCTCAAACTCAGCTATCCTCTTATCTCAGCTCCTGAGTGCTGGGATTACAGGTATGTGCAACCATGCCCAGCTCAGTCCAGATCTTTTAGAGGATCTAGAGCTAGTTTATCCTATTCCTGCTCAGAACGATATTATTATAAATAATCGGTGCTACCACAGGAGTTCCCCCTTACTGAGGACACGCTATTCTTGGCCATATACAGCTAACAGGAAACAGGAGAGTTCTGACTCTGATGATGAATACAAGAAGACATATTCAATGCACACCTCACTGCATTCTTCCTCTTACAGAGACCTGAGAACATCATCCCACTCTAAATCTGATCAGGATTGTAAGACTGAGACCTCTTACTCAGAGGTAGAAGAGGACGGTATTCTTCCAAACTAGAGGCAGAATCTAAAAGGACTTCAGAAGATGAAGCAATGAAAAAAATGCTGTCCTCCTAATGACTTGACATTCTGATGGGGTCCACATATATAGTGCTTCCCATTATAAATCTGCCCTTTCAAAGTCTATACCCAAGTCTGAAAAATTTAAAAATCCTTTCTGTTATACACAATTATATGAGGAAAGAAAAAAAAAAAAGGAAGTACTTTAATAATGTTTTAATAAACTTCAAATAAATGGTTTAATAATTTCATGAAAATAAGATTTAAACAAGCCTGATCTTCATTCAAATAATTTTACTCCTATGCTTTTCTCAATTTTTTTTTTTTTTTTTTTGGCGGTACCAGGGGTCAAACTCATGATCTTGCACTTGCCAGGCAGGTACTTATGCCACTAAGCTAAATCCCTGGCCCTCAATTTTTACCCTCAACTGAAAGATTTCTATTCAAAAAATATGAATAATTTGTCATAATGTATAATGAATTTATTTTTCTATCCCAAATAAAGATAACATCATTCTCACAAAGTAAATGTGAATTTAACAGAACTAAACATCCTCTATTGGCACCTAATGCTTGAAAATTAACAAAGGGGTAAATCATAGAACACTAATTTGTTGTTGTTGGAAGACAAAGTCTTGGAGTTTAGGCTGGCTTTGAACCCACAGCGATCCTTCCACGTCGGCCTCCCCAAGTGCTGAGATTATAAGTATGCACTACCAAACTCAGCATGCAACACTAAATTTTTGAATTAGTTGAGCATGATCCAAAATTTTTTCTGATAAACATAATTTTAGTTATAAATAAAGACAAAAGACAAAAGTGAATTCTAGAAGAACACTTCTATTTACAAACAAATACGTCTTAGTTTTATTAAAAAGTTTGCTGCATAAAAATTATAGGGAAACATTCCCATATTTGCAAACAGCTGCAAGAATCAAAGTAGAACACAGGATTGTAACGAGCAGAGTCACAGAACATACTAAAGAGGTATGTACAGTCAATCCCACTGGAACTCGTAGGGTCACATTCTTATGGATCTGTGGAAAGAGAGGCACAGGAAATTAAAGACATTTAAAATACACCACATCTTCCTCAGGTGAGACCACTGTTTCTTTAATTTTTAATTTGATCTCTTCCTTTTTTCTTTTAAATCTTTTTTTGTTTGACTGTTGTCTTTTTGAGACAAGGTCTTGATAGGCAGTTCAGGCTGGCCTTGAGCTTAGTTTGTAGCCCTTGCTGGTCTCGAACTTACAATGCTCCTCCTGCCTCAGCCTCCTGAGTGCTGGGATTACAGGCACGCACCACCAAGCCCAGCTAAATTTTTGTTTTGTTTTGTTTGTTTTGGGGTGCCAGGAATCAAACTTAGGACCTTGCAGTTGCCAGACAGGCACTGCATATCCCTGGCCCCTCTTTTAAGTCTTTCAGACCATGTTATATAACATAGCCAATGTTATATTATATATAACATTACTGTTTAAATGACTTTTAGATCCAATATTTCACTTAATATTACAGATCAGATTCAATTCCCACAATAACTCATAAGTTCACATTAGTTTTAACTTTTCCCATTTCCCCCCACTATTCTTACATAGAGTTGAATATACAATATTCTTTTTAAAAAACTGTATCCTGACATCACTCCCAGGATCATTATAAACATGTTCTTTCTCCTACTGTTTCACGTTAGAATATAGGATTCTAAGTTGAGCCCTAGAGAAAAAATATTAAGACAACAATAAAACTAAAGTGCTTATCCTGTTTTGTGGCTTCTCCCCCATACATCTGTTATTCACATATACAACTGAACTGAATGTATCTTTTAGTGTAGTTAGCAATGTAAAAACTGTTTCTACTTTCCATTTGTTTTTTTGTTTGCTTGTTTTGTAGTTTTGAGATAGGGTTTCACTATGCAGTTCAGGCTGGTCTTGAGCTTACTTTGTAGCCCAAACTGTCTCAAATTCCCACCAATCCTTCTGCCTCAGCCTCCTGAATGCTAGGTTTATAGAAGTGTGCCACCATGCCTAGCAAGGCCTTTTTTTTTTTTTTTTTTTTTCCTGATACCAGGTATCGAACTCACGACCTCAAGCTTGCCAGGCAGGTGCTTATGCTGCTAAGCTAAATTCCTGGCTCCATTTGGTTTTGAAGATAAAGGAATTCACTTAGAAATTTATGGTTTAAAAGTAAGTTTTCAGGGGCTGGGGATTTAGCTCAGTGACATAAGCACCTGCCTGGCAAGTGCGAGGTCATGAGTTCAATCCCCGGTACCGCAAAAAAAAAAAGTACGTTTTTACAAACATTAAAATTTAGATAATTTGGGAATTCTCTCATTTTTTGGTTGTGTTTATAACTGGATTAATTCACACACATACATCCTCCCACCCCCTCCACACACAAAGTTAACAAACCAATTTGTAAAAAATGGTATCTGAAGCAGGGCATGGTGATACATGCCTGTAATCCCTGCACTTGGGAGGCTGAAGCAGCAGGATTGCTGCAAGTTCTAGGTTAGCCTGGGCTGCAGAAGACCAAGGGTAGCCTGAACTACACAGTGAGACTACGTCTCAAAAAAAAAAAACAAAAACAAACAAACAAAAAAAACAAAGGGCTGGGGATTTAGCTCAGTGGCATAAGCACCTGCCTGGTAAGCGCTAGGTCATGAGTTTGATCCCTGGCACCAAAAAAAAAAAAAAAAAAAATAAGGAAAGTATCTGAAAAATCATCTTTCAAAAAATGATGTTTGGGCTGGGCATATAAAGCTCAGAGGCACAGTACCTTCCTGGCAAGTGTGAGATTGTGAGTTCAATACCCAGTACCAAAAATAAAAAGAAAGAAAAAAAGAAAGAAGACATCTTAAACAAAACTTAGTATAGAATACCACCTAATTAATGCCTCATACCTATTTTTCTAGAATACACAACGATATATTAAAAAGACAAAAATTTAAAGTGGCTAATTATAACTGCTTAGCTCAAGTTTCATGGTCTTAAAGGGAACCAGATTCAAAATGCTTTAATACTGTATTTATTTTGTAGCAATACAAACTACTAATATTTTTGTTTCGTGATGGTCTCATTATATATATATAAATATATATATATTTATATATATATATATTTGTCTTTTTGAGGCAAGGTCTCGCTATGCAGTTCAGGCTGGCCTTGAGCTCACTTTGTAGCCCAGCCTGGTCTCAAACTCACAACGATCCTCCTGCCTCAGCCTCCCGAGTGTTGGGATTACAGGCATGAGCCACCACACCTGGCATTCTCAATATTTTTTAAAGTCAATAAATAGCAAATAAATACTAAGCATATGCTTCACTCATATAAAAAATCAAATGCATTTCTCCAGATATAAATCAAAGTTTAAAAAAAAGTTTAAGATGAACACACAGTTCATCTCAGATCTCAGTTGAAGATATACAAATGGCAAGTAAATATATGAAGAAATGTTCACCATCACTGGTCATTTGAGAAATGCAAATCAAAACAGCATTGAGATTTCATTTCACCCTGGAAAGAATGGCTGCCATCAAGAAAACAACTGATAACAAATATTGGCGAGGCTGTGGGTGAAAAAGGAATACTTCTCCACTTTTGGTGGGAGTGCAGACTGGTGCAACCACTATGGAAATCAGTATGGAGATTCCTCAAAAAACTAGGATTGGAAGTTCCATTCAATCCAGCTATTCTCCTCCAGGGTATTTTTCCAGAAAAATTGAAAAGGTCATGTCACAGTGATATATGTGCACCAATGTTCAAAGCAGGACAATTTGTGATAGCTAAATCTTGGAAACAACCAAAATGCCCATCAAATGTAGAGTGGATGAAAAAAACATGGTATTTTTATACAATGGAATACTACTCAGCTATTAAAAAGGATGATCTTGAGGCCTTTATTGGTAAATGGAGGCAACTTGAGAATATCCTCATTAGTGAAATAAACAAGACTTACATTAGTATCACATTGTCTCTCTAGTGTAAATAAGAACGGACAGAATAATGGTATCCAAAAAAGTATAATAGATATAAAAATATAATAAGATATAATAGATATTGCAAAAGTGAAAGAGAAGGAAAGTGCTCTAAAGGATATAACAGTATGTATAGTGTGTAAATAGATGACCATATTACTGAGCTTTTGTTAGATCATTGAACAGAAGAGTTTGTACTGTCAATGTCTGAGTGTCTAGTCACTTTTTATGCTTTGATTTTATAACTTTAACAACTATTGTTAAGTTGACAATATATAATGTATCAACTAGTGATTTTATGACATTATTTTTTTTTCTGAACTCTGTATTCTACTTTTCTTCCTGTTTTTTCCATTTTGTCTTTTTTTAAATTTTCTTTTCTTCTCTTAAAATTAAAAAAAAAAAAAAAGTTCCAGATGGAATTGGCAATTTCCTCAAAAGCAATTCTACACTAAGACAGCAGTTACATCCACTCAAAGAAAGTTCTCCAGGGACTGGGGATATAGCTCAATGGCACAGCGCCTGCCTGGCAAGCTCAAGCTCCTGAGTTTGATTCCAGGTACCTCACTCCCCAGAAAAGCAAAACAACAACAAAATAACAACAACAACAAAAAAAGTTCTCCAATATATAAAAAATAGCAGTGCTTAGCATTAAGCCTTCAGTATCAGTTCTCCTGGCTAATCTGGTGGATAAACTAAAAGACAAGGAAATTACTTTAAATTTCAATACTCAGAATAGTACATATGAGTAAGACTGCCTCATGGTTATCTGATTAACAGTTAATGTGTCTGCTGGCTTACATTTTAAATTTATTTTATTTTTGTTGCACTCATTTGACTCCTTGCAAAAGTGAAACATAAAAGTGATGACACAGAACAAAGAAGGTCAGCAGGCCAGTGAGCAGGGTGACTTTGGGTGGGGTTGGAGGGATATGATGGCAAATCACCTTGTAAAACCCAATTCTAGAAATTGCAAGTGGCCAAGAGAAGTGGAGCCTCAAATGCCAGACAGTCCACTGCTATCCTCTCTTGGAAAATAGGATTTACCATTCTCTGACTATGCTGGACTATTTTATAAGCATGAGGCCCTGGAGAAAGAGTTGAATGATACGAGCAAGGAAATTAATTTATTTACATACACAAAGATCTTAAGTGAGAGAGCAGTAGTAGATGCATCCTACATTAATGAGATGGATAGACTCTTCGGGGAAGACAATACTCTTGAGAATTTTCTGATACAAAAAAAGAGAGCTCCTGAGACAGAGGCTTACAGTGATTGCAAACACACTACACAAATAAAATATGTACTTAAAATAAGTTGAGAATTTAAACCTATAATTGCTGCAATAAAAGAATGACCTTTATACTTTGAAAACTCCATAATCATGAAAGATAATGTATATCTGAAACAGAAATTTTTTTTTCGAGACTTAAAAGGGACTTTAAGCTGGACATTAACATGAAGCAGGGAACTTTACTTTTGATGGTTAACTATTTGGAATGTTTTCTAAAAATGTAAATTATTTAAATCTTACATGGGTTCTGTTTTTATTTTTCCCTTAGACTTCTTTCTTAAACTTCTTAAAAAAGGACTCAGTTAATTTTATTATGTTTGACCATATTGTACTTTTCTTTTAAACAACTTTAAGTAGCAGACAGTTTTATTTTTAGTGGTAAATACTATAGAAACACTTAAAAACACAAAAGGTGATTTGTCTGGTTTTATAATATGTAATAAAATATGACTGTGCTATTGCCATATAATAGTATCATTTGGTTGCTTTCACTATTAGTTCTTATGTAAGACTAATAAAAATTTGATTTAAAATTATTTTCTTATGGCCAGGGCTTTAGCTCAGTGGTGTAAGTGCCAAGCACAAAGTCATGAGTTCAATCCCCAATACCAAAAAAAAAAAATTGTTTTCTTGTGATAAAGAACCAAAATAAAAACCAGAAAATACTTAAAAAAAAAAAAAAAAGATGGCACAGACTGTGCCACAAAGCAAGCCTAAAAAAGAATAAGAAATGAGGAGAAACAAAGAATAATAGGAGCATCAGTTAAAAAATAGCTCATAAAAGGAGATTAAAAGGAGAGAGCCTTGGCACTACAAAGAGAGAAGTAAACTCCGCTCACTAAAGCAGCCAACTATAAACTTGTAAGACAAAGCCAGTGCTAGTAAAGCACTAATGGCCAAATTAATAACTAAAAACAAGTTACAGAGATTAAAACTACAAAAGTAGTCTGAAACGGGGCCAGGGATTTAGCTCAGCAATGTAAGCACCTGCCTGGCAAGCATAAGATTGTGAGTTCAACCCCCGGTACTTACCCCACCCCCGCAAAAAAAAGTCTCAGTCTTGTGTGTGTGTGTGTGTGTGTGTGTCTTTTTGAGACAGGGCCTCACTATATGGTTCAGGCTGGCCTTGGGCTCACTTTGTAGCCCAGGCTGTTCTCAAATTTGCAATGATCTGCCTGCCTCAACCTTCCTAGTGCTGGGATTACAGGAGTGTGTCTGAGCCACCACACCTGGCTCAGAAAGTTTTTTTTTTTTTTTTGGGTACTGGGGATCGAACTCATGACCTTGTGCTTGCCAGGCAGGTGCTTAAGGCACTGAGCTAAATCCCCAGCCCAGAAACAGTCTTAACAGGGATATGAAATAGTAATACAACTGTCTAGAAACTTTATCATGGTCGAAATGTTAGTACTTTGGGTGTTGTTTTCCTTTTTCTACTTGCTCTGTCTAACATAATAAATATAACTAATTTTCTTGTTAAAAATTTAGAAGAAGTTATAAATAAATATAAAGCTTTCCTGCCAGGTGTGGTGATGCACTCCTGTAATCCCAGCATTCAGGAGGCTGAGGTAGGAGAATGGCCATGAGTGCAGGCCAGCCTGGACTACACAGTGAGTCCAAGGCCAACCTGAATGACAAAGAAAGACCTTGTCTCAAAATAAAATAAAAGCAAAGCAGCTGAACCTGCCACTATTTTTCTCTTCCACCTTGTATCTTTTGAGTAGCACAGCAGCTATACAGTGCTTCGGCTTGGAACCAAAGAGACACTAGATCATCAATCTCCCAGCTAAATGGTTCTGACTTTACCCAAATGAGGAGGCAGTGTTGCCAACAGGAGCAAAGAAAGCGAATTTAAAAACAAACAAACAAACAAAAAAACAGCGCTTAACATTACGAGGATAAAATGCTAACTCCTTAAATGTAGAAGAAACATAGGCATTTAAATGAGGGAACGCTGAGATGGTGTAAGATTGGCTCACCGGTCTGTACCGCAGGCTGCTCCACTGGCAGAGGTCCTGACTCTTCAGAGCACAGGGAGCTGCCACCTCTGCCTGGGCCCAGCATCCCAGCACCTGGAACTCTGAGAGAAGTAGAAGAACACGTTATCAGAAAACCTGTATTTGGACTCAGGACTAAACTTATATTGAACCTCAGCAAAAGTTCTTGGTGCTGAGATAAGAATAATCAAACAGGGCTGGAGATGTAGCTCAGCTGCACAACACCTGCCTGGCAAGTGCAAGTACCAAAAAAAAAAAACCAAAAAAAAACCCAACATTTGAACACACACTCTATATAACTTGGATTCATCTATCATGTGCTGTTATTTTTTAAAGAGCTTTGCCCTAGAGTAAACTACAGGACATTTTGGTGGTGGAAGGCCAAATCAGGGATGTTTACCCTGAGGTCACTTCCTCCTTCCCCTATTACAACTTCCTTTTTCCTTTCCCAGTGCTTTGTGAAGAAAATTTCAATCAGCTCCTCCCGCGTCATCAGTGCCCACCCTAAGCACCACCCCTGGTCAAAGGTTACACATGTCCCATACCCCAAATTCCCAGCCCAGGTGCCATGAGTTGTGTGCTCCTTCCCACAGCCTCACCTCAATAAACCTGTTCTTTTTGTACTTTTGCTTCTCTATCCTGCCAGAATACTCTATCAATTTTACTATTCTTTTTTATATGAAATATAAAAAAGAAATTAAAATTATAATATTACAAGAGGCTGGGTGTGGTGGCACACACCTGTAATTCTAGCACAAAGGACGCTGAGGCAGGAGGATCACTGAGAGCTCAAGACCAGCCTGGGCTATATAAGCAAATTCAAGCTCAGCCTGCATTACATAGTGAGACCCTGTTTCAAAAACATAAAATAAAATACTACAGAGATTGAACATGACTTCTTAAATTCCATTATAATTTAAAACTTGTATATTTTCTAGTACTGGGGGTCAAACTCTAGGTCTCACACGTGCTAGGCAAGCACTCAACCACTGAGCTACTCCCTTGCCCTTTTTATTTTTTAATTTTGAGATCTGGTCTTGCTAAGCCACTAAATTTCCTAAGGCAGACTCAAACTTGCAATCCTCTTGTCTCAGCCCCTGAAAAAACTGGGATTACAGGTGTGTGTGCCCAGCTCTGAGCACTTTATTTATTTTGTGTGTGTGTGTGTGTGTGTGTGTGTGTGTATGTGTGTATTTTGAGATAGGGTCTCAGTATGCAGTTCAGGCTCATCTTGAGCTCACTTTGTAACCCAGGCTGGTCTCCAACTCACAAAGATTCTCTTGCCTCAGCCTCCCAAATGCTAGGATTACAGGTGTGAGCCACCACACCCAACTTCTGAGCACTCTGAGATAGGGTTCATTAAAGCATTCCAGGATGCCCTTAAACTTGCAGTCCCCCTGCTTCAGTCTCCTGATTACCTGAGATTACAGGTATGTGCCACTATACTGCATCTTTTTTGGATGCATAACATATATTCAGAAAAGTGGAAATAAGCAATTGTTTAAATGGACAACACTAAATGACAGTATCTAAGAATTTTGCACATAAGGATAAAGAAATACTGTATAAGGAAACAAATAGAAGTCAGTACAGTAAGCTTCTCTTAAAGGAAAGGGAGAGGCTATGTGGGGACCAAACAAATGGAGCTGCTGGTAGAGTGGCCTGCAAAGTGCTATACTCACACCCGGGTGGAAGTTACACGGGTATCCGCCTTCCTATAATCCATGAAAGTCTGTATCTGTATAGTTTTGTTTTATCTGCACTTCATTTTATGATCAAAAAGTTATTTTAAAAAAAACAAAACTAAATAATACCTCCCAAAAAATGCTTTTGCTGTTACTATTTTCAACCCTCTGAAAAAGACTTTCAACTCTCACCTTGGTCACAGGACATCAACAGATCTGGGTTACTGACCACTATCAAGGTTTCTGCATCCTCACTGTGTGGCCGGTGGTATCGATAGTGCACAGGAAAAGAGGCCTGGAAACAGTCAGAGCACTGTGCATCTTGGCGGGCGACAATGAGAACTTCTGATTCCTTGGACAAATAGCTGGGGGCTTCTATATTAAAATTTTCTGAAACCATCACGGCCTGTTGAAGAGAAAACAAGTATTAATCAAGAATTAATCAAGAAATGAATGAGGAAAAAGAATAAAAACACAAAAACCCACAAGATTGCTGTTTAGACCTCCAGAAGCATTAAATCTACCCCCTTTACAAACCGTTTCCATATGTGATCTGAGTATAACAAAAGTAAACTGGGGAAACGACACCCTGGGGAGTCAAGTTTCCCACGATAATCATCTCTGTAAATTTCCTTATTAACCTGTGTTTAGGTGACAAAACAGGAACCAAGAAATTTTGTGAATATAGTACAATTAAGTAAAAAACCACTGAAACAAAAACGTTTAAACCTGTATTAGGTTAAAATGACTGATATCATTCTGGTAATTTCCTGTTCTTTTGTAGAGCAAATTGAACAGCAGTGACTAAGATAGAGCACTGTGGTCAGGAAGTCAAAGCAAAGATCAGCAACTCTGGGTATGTAAAAGGTTAATGGAAAATATAGCAAATGATTTTTTTTTTGCCTTAAGGATTGAACCAAGGGCCTAAAGCATGCTAGGCCAATGCTCTAGAGCATAACTTGGTGAAAAATATTGTAAGTAGCTGTGCAGTAGCACACACCTGTAATCCCAGCACTGAGAAGGCTGAGGCAAAAGAATCACTGTGAGTTTGAGACCCACCTGGGCTACATAGTGAGTTTAAGCCAGTCTAAACTATATGGCAAGACCATGAAAGAAAGGAAAAGAAAAGAAAAGAAAAGAAAAGAAAAGAAAAGAAAAGAAAAGAAAAGAAAAGAAAAGAAAAGAAGGAGGGGAAGGGGGAGGAAGGGAAGAAAAAAAAAAAAAGAAATTCTATACCAAAAGTGAAAATGCAAGGGCAAAAATTAGTTATGTGCCTGTATTTACTTAGTATACACATGTATCTCTCAGTTACTTTTCCTTCTGAGACACCCATGAGTTACAAGAGGAAAGGTTTATTTCAGCTCAGTTTAGAGGTTTCAATCCAGAATCAGCTGGCTCCAAGGCAGGGCAGCACAGAAGAGGGACATCACAGAGGAAAAACAGTCCATGACGTGACAGGCAGAAGGCAGTGAGCAGTGAGCAGCAGCCTTCCTCCTTTCTGTCCCTTTATATTCCAGGCCATGTGCTCGCTTCAGCAGCACATATACTAAAATATATTCCAGGCCACAATCCAATTGATTGGTACCACTTACACCCAGGGTGTGGCTTCCATTATCCACACTTTTAATCCCAGTATCACACACCTAGTCCACACTAATATACGATGAAACTCCCCACCAATGAGCACATGTATCTTTGGGGGAACATCTAGATATGAACCGTAACAGTATCCACACTACATATTCACATATTTATACACCCATATATACCCATTCAAGAACCATACAGTAACCTGTATATGGATGTACACACATCCCTTCTCTTAGGATTCTCTATCCAAACTCCTTACACACTTCAGAGAAATAACCAGCACTCACTCTTCACCACTGCACACACCCTCCAAGAAATAACCAGCCTTCACTCCTAAATTATTCCTAAGTGGCAGTGATTAAAAAATCCTGTATAGTTTTTCACATGATGTTCCACATATTAAATCACAGGAGTAACAGAACTCATGGGCAAGTACTTCTAAATGATCAGGGACCTCAGAGGTGAACAAATTAAACCACTGTTCCAATGAGGGGCTTTTCAAGCATCCATCCACTGCCTGAGTACTTCCAGTGTCTTAGAAGGGGCCCAATCTTCTTCATGAGCAGAAACTTTATGGGGTGGCCTCTAACATTTACTACTTGCTTACAGTGCCTGAAATAAATCTGTTCTCAGATCTTTGACACATCAGAAAGCAACCATGCTGCCACCACCAGAGTCCTTTCCTCTGCAGGGGAACAGTCCCTGTTCTTTTGGTTTCTCATTTTAGTTACCCTCTGAAATATTCATGAAGTACAGTGACAATATCACTGTCTTTACCCAAAACTTTCATTAGCTTCTTAACAGATTTTGCTCAGTATGTGATACACACACAACACACAATTTCTTTTTTTAGGGCCAGAGATGTAGCTCAGCAGCACAGCACCTGCCTGGCAAGCACAAAGTCATTAATTCCCAATATAAACAAAACAAAACAAAAAGAAAACACATTAAATTTTATTATTTTGAGCCAGGGATTTAGCTCAGCAGTTCAAGTGCTTTCCTGGTACCAAAAAAATAAAAATAAAAAAATTTAATGAAAGATTTTGGGAAGTATTGCAGATTAAAATCAGTGTCTTCAAACTGAGCTCATCCCCAGCCCTTTTGGAGTGTTTTATAAATGCTAATTAGGTCAAGTTAGTCAGTAGGTTTTGTTTGTCTGGTTTTTTTTTTTTTTGTGCCAGGAATCAAACTCATGACCTCACGTTTGCCAAGCAGCCACTGAACTAAACCCCCCGCCTGTTTGTCTGTTTTTATGAGACAGCTTCTCACTATGCAGGTCAGGCTGGTGTTGAGCTCATTTCATAGCCCATGCCAGTCTTGAATTTGCAACAATCCTGCTGCCTCAGCCTCCCGAGTGTTGGGATTACAGGCGTGCACCACCACACCCAGCCTAGTCCACAGTTCTAAACCCTATTTTTTGTCTAGTTCTATCAATTATCGAGAGGATATTGAAGTCTACAATCACAGGTTTTACTGTTTCTTTTTCTTTTCTTTTTGCCAGGCCAGTGCTGTGCGGCTGAGCTATGTCCCTAGCTACTGTTTCATTTTGTAGTTCATGCATTTTGAAGCTGTTAGTTAGGTGTATAAGTATTTAAAATTGTTATTTCAGTTGGGCGTGGTGGCATACATCTGTAACCCCAGCACTCTGGAGGCTGAGGCATGAAGATTCTCTGACCATCCTATGCCACAAGGTGAGCCCAAGGTCGGCCTGAACAGTATAGCAAGACCCTTTCTCAAAAAGACAAAAAAAGAAAAAGATTGTTATTTCCCTCTGATCAATTGTTTCTATCATCAAAAAACCTTTAGCTCTAGTGATAGTCTTTGGCCTGAAATACATTTCTGATATTTAATAGTACCAGTTCCACTTTCTTTTGATCCACATGAGCATATTTTTCTCATTGTTTTACTTTTATGTTTTAAATGTAAAGACATTTCTTAAATTGGGTGTGGTGCCGTATGCCTATAAACCTAGCACTCAGGAGACAGACAGGAGGACTGTCTCAAATTTAAAACCAGTTGGGGCTACACAGAGTTCAAGGCCAGCCTGAAGTACAGAGCAAAACAAAATAAAAAATAGCCGGGCATAGTAGCACATGCCTATAATCCCAGTCCCTGGGAGGCTGAAGCAGGAAAACTGCCCTGAGTTTGAGGCCAGTCTGTGTTATATATGAGACCTTGTCTCCAAAACAAAATTAAAAGAATGAATGAATGTAAATAAATAATAAAATTTTTTTCAAAAAATAAAATTTCTTCTAAGCTGCATATAATTGCTTTCTTTTGTAATCTAATGAGTTACATCTTTTAATAGAGATATTTAGATGTCTGCATTCAATAAGACTATTAATGTTTAAATGTAAACCATCATCTTTTTTTTGTTGTTCTCGCTAACATCTGTTCTCTACTCTTTATCATCTTTTTCTTCCTTCTATCAAATTAGCTGAAGTATTTGATTCTACTGTATCTGTTTGGCTGGCAAATTATCTACAGCTTTGTTATTTTCATGGCTGCTTTAGGGTTTATATATTTAACTTATCATAGTCTCCCGTCAAGTCCTATTAAACTCCCTTCCATTTTGTATAACAACTTTGTATGTAAAGGTGTACATCTTTTTTTTTTTTTCTCCCTGCAGTCCAGAGATCGAACCCAGGTCCTGGCATGTACCAGGCAATCATTCTGCCACTGAGTCACAACTGCAGCCCATTTAATTTATTTAATTTAATTTAATTTTATTTTATTTTTTGGTACCAGGGATTGAACTCACAATCTCAAGTTTGCCAAGCAGGTGCTTATGTTACTGAGCTAAATCCCCAGCCCCTTAATTTTATTTTGAAACATGCCCACACTAGTGTCAAACTCAAGGTCCTTCTGCCTCAGCTTCCTGCATACAACACCAGGCCCAGTTATGTATTTCCAATTTTCCCCTCCCAACCTTTGTGATATTTCTGTCACACATTTTACTTTTACAAATAGTATGAATGCTATACCACATTGTTATTCTTGTTCATAACCTGCACAGAGTTCAATAGTAAGGGGAAAGGACATATTAACCCAGTTACCACTTTATTCTCTTTCCTTTGGAGCACACTAGATTTCACCTTAAGACCTGTAACACTTCTTGTGGTGGAGATCTGATGGTGAGTTCTTTGCACATCTCAAAAAGTTTTGTTTCCCCTTTGCTTTCAGTACAGAATTAAAAATTCAAAGTTTTTTTCTTTTTTTTCTTTCCCCTTTTCCCCCCAATAGGGATTACACCCAAGGCCTTGCATGTGCTAAGCAAAGCTCTACCACTTAGCTATATGCATCTCACTAGTTACCCAGGCAGGCCTCAAACTTGAGACCTTCCTGCCTCAACTGCCTAAGTAGTGGGACCACAGGTGTGCGCCACCATGCCTGGCCACAGGCTTCTCTGTAAATACTTCCAAGATGTACTTATCGTATCTTCTTGTCTGTATTATTTCTGAAAAAATCTGCTATCATTTTTATTTCTCTGTAACAGCTTTTTCCTCTTGATGCTTTTAAGATTTTATTACTTGGTGACGTGGCATAGTTTTCTTCAAGCTTCCTGTACTTGAGCATCTTTCATAGGCTCATCAAATTTTTTGGCCAAATATTTTCCATATCCATTTTGAGACCCACTACACTCCTTCGAGACTCCGCTCACACACAGTAGACCACATGATAGTGGCACACAGTTCTCCTGTGTCCCCTTACCTTCTACACTTACCTGTTTACACTTTTGGTAGTTTCCATTGCAATGTCTCCAAAATATTTTATCTGCCATTAATTCTGTCCACAGTATTTTTAATCTCACATGCTATAGACTTTTATTGGGTTTTTTTGAGACTCAAGGAAATCCTCCTGCTGCAATGCAGCCTCCCAAGTTCTGGGATTACTGGTGTGTGCCGTCATCACACTACAGTCTTAATATTTAAAAGTCCAAAGCTGCCCTTTTTACAAATCTTCCATGTCTGTACTTAACTTTCAGGTCAAATGAAGTATGACTGTAACAACTGTCTTATGGCCTGTGTAATGGTTGATACACTGTGTTAACCTGAGGACTGAGAAGTTTACAGGCTTAACTGAGACTCAGCAAGGGCCAGGGTTCCTCACTTTGTAAACACCCTGATCCTGTGCAAGAGGAAGGCATGGAGATGGTGTGAATGCCATACCCCACAGTAGCCTACTTACAACATAAGGGAAGAAAAGAAGCTTGCTCTTCCAGCTTTTGCTGTATTCTGCTGCCTTGAACTGTTGCCCCAGTGCTATGCCACCTGCCTAGAGCCAGCTGATTACGAACTGAAACCTCCACAAACAAACTGTGAGCTAAATAAACTTTTCCTTTCTTAATTTTGGGTATCAGGTATTTTGTTTCAGCAACAAGAGAAAAAGTAAGACAGGCTGCTTATGATTCTAACATCTGGGTGATTTATGGGTTGGTTTCAATTGATTCATTTATCTCAATTTAGGTCACAAACTTACATAACTGCCTTTTACTTTCCTTTAGAACTAGGGATCCAACTCAGTGTCTGGCATATGCTAGGCAAGTGCTCTACCACTCAGCCACATCCTAATCTCCTGCTTTATTTTTTATTATAGTCAAGATAGTGGGAACTTGGTCTTGTTTTACACTGGGTACTGTGTTTCTTTAAAATTCTTTTATTCTTTTACTTTTTTGTGTTGCTAAAGATTGAATCCATGCTAGACAAGCACTCTATCCCTGAGCTGTCGTTTCAGCCCTATGCTGGGTATTTCTATATTCCTGTGGGTTTTTTTTTTTTTTTTTTTTTGGCTTTTTGAGACAGGGTCTTACTATGAAGTTCAGGCTGGCCTTAGACTCACTTTGTAGCCCAGGCTGGTCTCGAACTTGCCACAATCTGCCTGCCTCAGCCTCCCAAGTGCTGGGATTACAGGAGTGCACCACTATGCCTGGCTAAGTATTCTTTTTTAATTCAAAATTATTTTTAATTGTACATATTTTTTCCTATAAATATTCTTAAGCTTTTTATCTATTTATTTTTGTTTTGTTTTTATTTCTTATGGTTTTTTTGAGTCAGGGTCTTACTACACAGTTTAGGCTGGTCTTGAGCTAAGCAGCCCAGGCTAGCCTTGAACTTGTGGTGATCCTCCTGCCTCAGCCAGAGTGCTGGGATTACAGATATGTGCCACCTTGCCCAGAACCTTAAGCTTTAAGAGGCAGTTGTTTCATTCAATAGTTTGATGTTTTTCAAGGCCTTGCTTTTTAAGATTTGCTATGCCAACTGAAGCAATGCTAAGTGTGGAGCTAAGTCAGTCAGCAATGCTGTTTGGAGCTATGGCACTTTGTGCAACAGCTGGTTGTTTGTTATCACTGAAGGCTCCAAAAGGTTCACCATCATTGGGCAAAGTGCTTCCCATCAATAAGCAAAAGCCCTCTGTTTAGTTTACCACCATCCAATAAATTATGAGGCTTTTCTCACTCAGCAGTGGAAAGAGAAACCACTTGCAAGCTTGTCTGAGTGGCAGGCACTGTCAACAGCTCCAGTACTTTCTTCACATATGGGAGCTAAGCAATGCTCAGCTACCTACTTCAGGGAACCATCTAGAGCTCTCAGGAGTGTTGCCTGGGTGCAGTTCCCGTCCCTCCCATCCACTGTCTGATGAACTGTAGTGACCTTTTTATCCAGAACCTTATCTCCACAAGCAGGAAGTCCACTGGGCTCTGCCTGAGTTCCTCCTTCCTGCAATATAACCTGAAAACTCTCTCAAGAGAGAAGTGAGTGGCATGACTCACCTTCATTATTTTCCGTCTCTTAGATCTCACTGCCCTTTTCTGCCTGATATTCACTGCCTACTTTGATTATTTCGCAATTTTGTTTATTTCTTGGTTGTTTTAAGTGGGAAACTAAATCTGTTCTTGGCTCTCCAATAGGTTCAGAAGCAAAAATCTTAACATTACAAATTTTAACAAGTAAAACTTACGGTTTCAACTATAGTGTTTTCACAGGACCTACAAAAGAGCAATCTGCTGTATTTCAATCTAATGCTGTACTGTTGTCAGAGAACATAAGAGATTCCTATACCTGTTTAAGGACCAATGATATAAGTCAGTGATAAAGCATTTGTCTACTAGCACATGGAACACTGGGTTTGACCCTGAATCTGAAGAAAATTTTAAAAATCTGTCTAATCAGCAGCGTTTGGTAGTGCATACCTGTAATCCCAGCACTCAGGAGGCTGAGGCAGGAGGATTATTGTGAGTTCAATGTCAGCCTGGGCTACAAAGTGAGTTAAAGGCCAGCCTGAACTACTGCATAGTGAGACCCTGTCTCAACAAGACAAAAAAAAAAAAAAAAATCTGTCTAATAGCCTACTTCTGCCTCCCAAGTGCTGGAGGCATGCACCTCCATATATGACCGGAAACACAATCTTTAAAGATTAGTTTTTCCTGCTTCCTTTAGAAAAAAAAAAACATCTAGCATATAGATATCTAGTAGATACTAGTTTCCTTTCCATTCATATACAAATTATACAGATATTGGGGCATATGTCTACCTAATATAACAAAGTTATACTTTTCTTTGTTCCTAAATTGTGAACCATGCAGCTGAAAAACATTTAACTAGCTCAGTTTAGCTGGTTTAATACTGGTAAGCACCATTCACTTGTTGAAGACTATTGCTCCCATTCTACCTCTAAAAAGGTCACTCTATATATTTTGACAAACTTTAAAAAATATTACATCATCTTACCAACTATTCGGCTTTAATCAAAATTATGGCATCCCTAAATCAATTTCTCTTCCCACTCCCAAAAGTCTCCTAATAGCTATACCTCTGTCATGTTTTTCTCTTGCATTGAAGCCAACTCGTAGGGATCCACAAAAAGTCCCGTGGGGATGGACTGTTTAATTAAGAGTCGGCAGCTTTGTAAGTCCTCAGTGCTTTCACCAAACTTCACCTTTATTAAAAGGTCTCTGTAAGATAAATACATTTAAAGGAAATTTCTTTACTCAGTTGTTAGGTGAGAGCATAACATCATATTGATAATAGTATAAACTATTTTAAATTCATTTTCTAAATATAGATTGTCAAACTGAATGAAATATTTATATCATGTCAGAATCAACTATTGCATCTTTTATAATTCATAAATCATGGTTTAGCATCAGCATAAAAACAGAGTCCAAAAATAATAATCACATATGTATTTTTTGTAGAGTTAGCAACATAATGTGATGGGGAAAAGAAAGTCTTTTCAACAAATGATAATGAAAAAGATGGACATTTGCACAGAAATAATAAAGGTGGGGATGTAGCTCAGTGGCAGAGTGCTTGTCCTACCAAGTGTGAGGCCACAGGTTCAATCCTTAGTACAATAGAAAGAGGGAGAGAGAGACACAGAGATGGTAAGACAATAAATACTGATCTCTATCACACACACAAAAAAATTAATTTAAAATAGATTATAAATCTAAATGCATCATCGCCCAGCTTTCTGTCAGGAGTCAGATTCTAGCTGGTCATGGCGGCACACACCAGTTATACCAGCACTCTAGAGGCTAAGGCAGGAGGATCCCTGTGAGTTTGAGGATGGCCTGGGCTACATAGTGAACTCAAGACCAGTCTGAACTACACAGTGAGACCCTGTCTCAAAATAAACAACAACAACAAAAAAGGACTGGGAGCACCTGCCTGGCAAGTGCAAGGTCCTAAGCCCAATTTCCAGTACCAAAAAAAAAAAAAAAAAAAAGGCAGATTACCAATGCCAGAACAGGGAAAGAGGTCCAAGGCACAGTGTGGTCATCTTGCTTAAGGAAACAGACATGGAGAGGGTAGTGGCTGAAACTCACAGCATTAAGTTGCAGAGAGGAACTTAGTGAGAGTTCCAAAAATCCAAATAGAAATCCCTCGAATTTTTGCAGAAACTAAGTGTGATGATTAGGGTACAGCGTCAACTCGATCAGCTTTGAGATCCGCTTCCAGGACTGGTGAAGCGTACTTCCTGGAGTATCTAGGTGGGTCACAGAGATGTGGCATTCAGGTCTATGTCTGGTCCCAGGCCCCTTTCTCTTTGGCACTGTTCCTCAGTTGTTTCCAGACCACCATAAACTGAGCAGACTTTGGCCGTGTTTCTTCCTTGGTGCCAAGTGACCATGGACTGAAGCTTCTTAAAATGTGAGCCAAATTAAACGTCTCTTTTTTTAAGTTATGGTGTAGAGTATTGTCCAACAGTGGGAAAGTTAAGTAATAAACTAAAATGTGTGTAAGTAAGATTTCACGACACAAGACTGGGAAAAAAAAAAAAAAAGTTTAAAGAGTTGAAAATTGAAAAAAAAAAAAAAAGGGACATAGCTCAGTGGTATAAGCACCTGCCTGGCAAGCGCAAGACCCTGAGTTTAATTCCGGGTGCCAAAAAAAATTTTTTTGAAAAAAATTCAACACTTCACACAGGATTAGATAAACTCACAAACTGAAGCACCCTATGAGACACTAAGAGAGTGCAGTACTAGTTGATAAGTTAACCTAAGGTTAAGAGCCACTTTAACTTAAGAACTATACAAATGGAAGATAAAAGCTGATAAAAAATTTAACTGTCAACAGAAAAAAGCTCAAAAGTCTTTAAAGGAAGACAACAAAATCCATACTCAACAGCATTCATAATAAAAACAATTCAATTTTCATCACTTAATCAAATGTTACTAAACCTACAAAGAAATAGGAAAATACAAACAACAATTAAGAAACATGAGTCAGGGCTGGGGATATAGCTCAGCAGCACAGTGCTTACCTGGCAAGCACAAGGTTGAGTTTGATTCCTGGTAAGGCATAGGGTGGGAGGGACTATGTGTCAATACAAAAAGATGACCAGAAATGACCGAAGTGACAAAGTAACCAATGGATACTAAAAGTCATAATAAATTGGGCGTGGTGGTGCATACCTATAATCCCAGCACTCATGAAGCTGAGACAGGAGGATCACTGCGTTTGAGGCCAGTTAGACTACTCAGTGAGTTCAAGGCCAGCCTAAAAGACCTTGTCTCAAAAACAAACAACAACAACAAAAACACCAACATAAATACATACAAGATATTCAAGGATTTAAACAGAAGGATAAACATTATGAGGGAAGGCTGGGTGTGGTGCTGCACACCTGTAATCCCAGCACTAGGAGGCTAAGGCAGGAGGATCACTGTGAGTTCAAGGCCAGACTGGGCTACACAGGTAAGTGCAAGCCCAGCCTGAACTACATAGTGAGACTTTGTTTCAAAAACAAAATGAAACAAAAAAAAAAAACTATGAGGGAAAGAGAAGAAACTTTTTTTATCGGTACCAGGGTTCAAACTCACAACTGCATGCTTGCAAGGCAGGCACTTATGCTGCTGAGCTAAATCCCCAGACCAGAGAAGAGATTTTTTTAAAGAACAGAATGTAATTTCAATATGAAAATAAAATTTCTAAAATAAAGTTACTTAAATGTGATGAAAAGCAATTGGACACTGAAAAATAAAAGACTGGTGACTTGAAAAGAGAGCAACAGAAACTATCCAAACTGAAGCACCAAGAGGAACTGACTGGAAGAAAAAAAGGAGGCGTTTCACTGATCTTTAAACAATATCAATGGCCAGAGATATAGCTCAGTGATACAGCACCTGCCTGGCAGGTGCAAAGTTTTCAGTTTGATTCCTGATACCAATAAACAAAAAAGTATTAAGTGGTCTAGTAATTAAGAGTCCTAGAAAAAAAGAAGGAAATACAACAACCCCCCCCCCCAAAAAAAAGAAGAAGAAGACGACAAGACAGCTGAAAAATTCTAAATTTCATTAAAATTCTTATCGTGTAAATCTTAGCAGCTCAGTAAACTCTACCGGATATACACAAACCACAGTAAGACATTTTTACTCAGTCATTGAAAGAAAATTTTAAAATAACAAAGGAAAAAAGTACAGTATATAGGAAGTATAAAGAGATAAAGATAAGAAAAATATGAAGACACTGAACATACAACACATTTAAAGTATTAAAAGAGACTGGGCTTGGTGGCACACACCTGTAATCCCAGCACTCTGGAAGCTGAGGCAGGATTGCTGCCAGTTCAAGATCAATCTGGATTACAAAGAGAGTTCAAGACCAGCCTGAACTGCATAGGGAAACCCTGTCTCAAAAAAACTGTAAACAAACAAACACTAAAAGAAGGAAAGCTGTCAACCTAGAATTATATATCCAGGAGAAAAATCCTCGAAAAAATAAAGATATAATAAAGAATAGACTAACACAAACCAAAAGAATTTGCCACTGCAAGAAATAGTAGAAGACATTCCTCAGGCAGAAAGAAAATTACACCAGATGGAAATATGGATCTATATGGAAATACAAAGAGCATCAGAAATGGCAAATATCTAGGTGAGTATAAAAGACTTTTTTGGCCAGGTGTGGTGGCATGTGCTGTAGTCCCAGCTACACCGAAGGCTGGGGTAGGAGGATGAGTCAGGCCAGAAATTCAATGACAGCTTGGGCAATATAGTGAGACACCAGAGGAAGGGAAAAAGAAGTTAAACTATTATGATATAAGATTCATATTCGATTTGCTACAAATAAGAAAAAAGAAAAAAGGTTAGATGAAATATGCAGAAAAACAAATAGAAAAAAGTAGCAAGATAAATAGATTTAAACCAAACATATCAATATTTGCATTAAAAGCAAATAGTGCAATCACTTCATTTGAAAGCAGAGATTGAAGACTATAAAAAATAGCAAAACTTGACTACATGCTGTCTACAAGAAATGCATTAAAGGGCCAGGGATTTAGTTCAGTAGCATAAGTGCCTGCCTGGCAAGCACAAGGTAGTGAGTTTGATCCCTGGTACTGGAAAGAAAAAAAAAAAAAAAGCATTAAATATAGAGACAGATTTAAGTTAAAAGATGAAAAGAAATGTTCAAATAATAAATATGGAATGGCTGCTTAACATAAAAAAACAGACTTCAGGAAAATGAATGTTTTCAGGAATACAGAAGGACATTTGTTATGGCTTAGTGTAGATGTCCTCCTAAAGCCTCATGCAGTCATAGGTGGGGCTTTTACAGAGGTGGCTAAATCTAGAATGCATGACTGATTCATGGTGCAATGCTAAGATTAAGGGTGCTACAATTAAGGATGAAAGAATACTAAATTAGGCTACTCATTGGTTTGGTACCACCCTAATTTCTATAGCCTGGATACAATATAAGGGACAGAAAGAGGCTTATTTTTTCTCTTGCTTGCTTTGCTTCCTTCTGCTCCACAACAAACTGTTTCTCCTCTACAATACCTGTCTGCCATCCTTGCCTGCTTGGAGCCAGTTGATGATGGGACTTAAACCTCCACAAACTGTGAGCTAAATAAACCTTTCCTTCCTTAACTTGTGGGTCCTGGGTATTCTGTCTCAGCAATGAGAAAAGTAAATAAAACAGAATTACACAAAGATAAAAACAACCAATTTGAGACAATGTAACAATCCTACACATACCATAATATCCCAAAATGTTCATACATTTTCTTCATACCCACACCTGGTAGAACTACCAGGATGGACAAATAACTGATAGAACAAATATACAGAAAATTAATAAAGATACAGAAGGCATAAATAACATTATAATCAAATTGACTTACCAAACATTCATAGAATATTATACTAAACAAAAAGTACAGTTTTAAACCAGGCATGGTGCTGCATGCCTGTAATACCAGCACTGTACTGAGAGGCTGAGGCAGGAGGATTATTGCAAATTCAAGACCAGCCTGGGCTACAAAGTGAGCCCAAGGCCAGCCTGAACTGCACAGTAAAACCCTGTCTCAAGAAATAAAATAAAGACAAGAAATAAAATAAAATAAAAATAAAATAAAGCACAGTTTTAACTATGCAAGAAAAACATACACTTGGTGATGAAAAATCCAGTTTTTGTGTTTTGGGTTTTTTTTTTTTTGAGACAGTCTCACTGTGTACTTCAGGCTAGCCTTTAACTCAATATGGAGCCAAGAGTAGCCTCCAACGTGCAGTGATTCTCCTGCCTCTGCCTCCCAAGAGCTGGGATTATAGGCACCACACTCAGCAAAAAAATCTCATTTAAAAGAACTGAAATCTGCTGAGCATAGTGACACACATGCCTATAGTATGAGGCAGGAGGATCACTGCAAATTCAGAAAAAAAAACCTTTAAGAAAGCAAATGACTTTTCAATTTATTAATTATTTAAATGTCAATATTTTGATCTAAATTATACAATAATATTTTTAAGTAGAAATCAATGGACAAGGGGCGGGGGATATAGCTCAGTGGCACAGCACTTGCCTAGCAAGCTAGAGCTCCTGAGTTCAATTCTTGATTATCCCCCCAACAAAAAGGAAGGAAGGAAGGAAGGAAGGAAGGAAGGAAGGAAGGAAGGAAGAAAGAAAGAGATCAGAGCACAACATACCTGTGGAAACCATCTTTCAAAACTTCTTGCCTCAAAATAATTTCAGGACAAGTGGCTTTCATGCCTAGAGGAATCAAAAAAGCTTTAAAAAAAAAAAAGTAGCCAATGAAAGACTAACTAAATAATTAGAAAAATGGGCTTTACTTACCAGAAAAATCTAAAACTTTTTACATCTAACTTTTAAACAGAACAAAAACTTTAAAAATTTAAGCAGTTTGAGCTACATATAAATCTGTTTTCAGTATAGCACAGTGATTAATATTAATATTCAAGGGAAATAAATCGGGTACACATGAGTAAATACTGACATTTCTCTGGTGTAAGAAACCAAAAGTGTAAATAAGGACCAAAATGTATAATAGGTATTGTGAAATAAGAAGAAAATGTTCAACTGGGAAGGGGAACAAAGGAGGGGAAAGGGAAAAGTAAAACAAATGAGAAAAAAAAGGAAAAAATGGAAACAAAGCTTTTGTAAATGGAGAGTGGTGAAGGGGTTAAAGGGAGGGTAAGGGAATAGGAAAAAAAAGAAAAGTTGTATCATGTAAAGGTACAAATTCCCTATGATGAATGTAATCATACATACCTAAGATGAACCACTGAAATCTGATCATAAAAGAAAAAAATACAATACTGATTGGGGAGTTAGACTGTTATTTAATAACTATATGTTATTTAATAGCTATATGTCTGGGCAAGACAGTTTATCTCCCTGTGCAGTTTTCATAGAAACATAATATAATGCAGAAGTGCTTGGAATATAGCTTACTATATACTGCACTTTCTATGTAAGGGTATGTTAATTAATAGTACTTGGACACCAAAAAGGAATGGAATGTCTAAAGAGTCAGAAAATTCTGTTTTTAATTTCTAGCTCACTAATGTACATTCTGTATTCTAACATTCCCATCCACAAAACATGAAAGATTTTACATTTATGCTTTGTAGAGAAGTTGGAAGGAGAAATGAAAAAAGGAAGAAAGGTAGGGAGGGAGGGATGGAGGAAAAGAAAAGGGAAGGGAAGGGAAGGAGGGGAAGCAACAAAACAAGGTAAAGGATCAAAAGTTTCCTTTATAAATTCAAAAACCAGAAATGTTACTCTACAACTTCATGCAGAATTCAAACACTAAAACTATTACTTATTGTAAGCATCATAACACTAATTATTCAATTTTTATTCACCACTAGCATCACCAGGCATTCTGCTATGGAACTTTGCCCTATTTCAAAAGCTAGGGAAAAAAAAGCCAAAAGCAGTAAGTGTATGGGAAGAAAATTAAAACAAACACATAGAAAATCATACTTATCATATGTATTAATCATATTTATTTCCATTTTTTCGGGTTTTTTGTTTTGTTTTATTTTTGGTACCGGGGATGGAACTCAGGATCTCACAATTGCCAGGAAGGCGCTTATGCCACTGAGCTAAATTCCCAGTCCCTGAAAACCACATTATTATTAAATGTTGCTGAACCCAATAGATGTATTCCTGAAAAAATGCACTAAGAAAAATGACATGAAAGTGAACCCATTTTTAATTACAAAAAGCAACACTTGTTAAACAGTTATCTACATGCTCTATCCTTTCCTTAGGGCCTTCAAGCATGTTTTAATTTTCACCACCTAGCAAAATAGGCAGAAGTACAGTACTGCCATTTCAACCCATATGGAAATTCAGCAACTGGTTTTGGGTCACACACACAATTAAGTACTTAAATGTAAGATTTGCCTGACTTTTAAAGCTTCCGATATTTTCAGCTGGCTCCTTTAAGAAGTCTTACTTTATTATTATTTTTTAAATTTTTTTGTATTTTTGAGACAGGGTCTCACTATGCAGTTCAGCCTGGGCTTGAGCTCTCTTTGTAGCCCAGGCTGGTCTCAAACTTGCATTGATCCTCCTGCCTCAGCCTCCTGAGTGCTGGGATTACAGGCGTGAGCCACCATGCCCAGCATAAGTCTTACTTTAAAGAAGTGTTTCATCTTTTCCAAGATAAACATTTTATATGTAGTTCTTGTACAAATCCACATTTTTCTTCATATATAATTTTAACTGCAGGGTAAGGGCCAATATCTATAAAATCAAATTCAAAGAAAAAAAGGTTAATGGGCCTAAAATTGTACTAGGATGTACTCTAGAGTAGCAACTCACTTATCCTGCAGTGGTGTTAAAGTATCCTGAGGTGGTGTTAAAGCTAGTTGCAAATATAGCAAACGCTATGCATTTATGATTTTAAGGCAAAATAGTCATTTTTGAAAATGAATTTGTTGTATCTGAGCTCACTTTTAAAGTTTTTTTCCCTCTTAAATTTTATTACTTTATTTGGTTGTGGTGGTCTGAATTGCTTCTGAAAATTGAAACCTTTGTAATCATAAAATGCCAATGCTGGAAGAGTATTTAGAGACGCCAAGCGCAGCTACTTTAAACATTCTTGTCCTCATCATAATTCTTCTTTTAAATAAATCTTGGCCAGACGTGGTGGCGCACGACTGTAATCCCAGCACTCAGGAGGCTAAACCAAGAGGTTGCTGTGAGTTCTAAGCCACCCTGGTCTACAAAGCCAGCCTGAACTGCATAGCAAAACTCTGTCTTAAAAAAACAAAAACAGAAAAACTGGACATCTAATACGTAAATACACACAGGCAGAACTGCGCGCTTTGACAAAAACTAGTCGAACGTCATTTGACAGATAACAAACTTCAACAAGTTTGTGCTGACTTTCTTTTTCCTAGCAAACACTACCACTTTATTCTAACTACTGTCTCTCTAACTGTACTTCCAGCTCAGGGCTAGGTCTGCGGACTGCCACTCAAAGACATGCAATCGATTCTTGCACTCGGTCCGATCCAAAAGAAAAACTAGTTGCACAAAGATGCGCACACACACTCCGTTGTTTTGGAATTCCCAAGCCTCGGAGGCGCGGAGGCTTCAGCAGCCCCTTGATCACTCAACGCGTGAATAAGCCTGGACCCCTGGACAGGGAGTAGCTTCCTCTCTGCAGTACTCTGCACCCCAGGGTCCGCGGGATCTTCCGCAGAGCTACGAGAAGGAGCTTCCACTCGCAGTCAAGGTCCGAACCTTCTCCCGCTACTGCTACGTCCCGCGCAGGCTCCCGAAGCCCCCGGGCTGGGCACGAAGGACCGAGTCGTGCGCCCCCGTCCCTCAGCCCCGAACCCCGCCCCTTACCGGAGCCGGCGGGGGCGTCGCTGAAGCCCGCGTTGAGCACGCCTCTAAGCCCAGCCGCTGCTACTAGCAGCCAGGCCACAGCCTGGGCAGCCAGGACGCCGGAGGCTGGACGCCCGTGAAGGGCGTGCGACACAAGTTGTGGACGCAAAACGGAGCCTGCCTGTGCCCCGTGCCACCCAGACAGAGTGCTGCCACGGACTTGGGGACCCGGCTGGAGACCTTAGCGCGCGTGCCTGCAGCCCAAGTATTTCCACAACTCTGATCTCTGTGTTCGAGCGCTGATAAGCGTCTCAAGCGGCGTGACGCACTTCCGAGTTGTTGCTATGGGAACGGCAGCGCGCGCCTTTCTGTAACTTTGGCCGGCTGGTAGTACCGGAAGACGGTTTGCGGCTGTCCCAGCGGACTCTTCCTCCACCACCAGTGCTCCACCCCATCGTCACGTCAGCAGGCTGTGACTGTCCCCTCTGGCGTCAAAGTCTATTTAAGTGCTCCTGTGTGCATTGCAGTTGGATGGAAACAACCCTTTCTTGGAGGTTTAGACGTCGGCCTGCAGGAAATGCACTCTCTGTATTTGAGTAAGTATAGGAAATTTATTCCTGCACGGTGAGGACGTAAGGAAAAGATCATCTACTCATTGAGAAATCCGTATCCATAGACGATGTGGGGACTATGGGCGGCCATTAACGAGATATTGATAGTTTCTGATCTCTGGGCAGGAACGTTTTCACGTCGGAAAAGAATTAAGTTAAATGTGCCGTCCCTGGTCCTGAACTGAACGGACTCTATAAGCAGACCTAGAGAGCACGCAGTGCAGATTGGAATAGAACAGCACTCTAGGGCGGATGTCTCAAAGAGAAGAGGAGAGAGTGTGTGTCTGTCTCAAACTGAAAATAGCAGTGTAAGCATGTCATTAAGAAACAGGAAGATAAATTTTTTGGGGATAGTGCATAAAAAAATTGAAAGTGGTGGCAACCTATGGAGAGAGATAAGATGAAGGACAATAGGGCTGGGGATCTAGCTCAGTGGCTTAAGCGCCTGCCTGGCAAGCGCAAGGTCGTGAGTTTGATCCCCGGTACCAAAAAAAGAAAAAGATGGAGGACAGTAATAGTGATAGTAGTACTTATAGTTGTTGTTGCAGCAATCTCATGGAATGATTTTCCAGAGTACAAACACTAGTAAAAATAATAAAAAAAATAAAATCTAGGGTTAAAAAAAAGCACATTACCTGATATTGATTGCATGCGTCATTCACAAGAATGTCCATTTGCTTGAATGCTGACAGTTTATATTGTGCTCAGTAGGATCTCAAAGAAGGTTTATGAAATCAAATTTTAGTGAGACGGACTGGGAGCAGTATGTGACCATTGCATCAGATCAAAGGTAGATTATAGTAATTTTACAGTGCAGCTTGTGTGTGTGTGTGTGTGTGTGTGTGTGTGTTAGAGAGTGAACCCACCAAGTGTGTGTGTGTGTGTGTGTGTGTGTGTGTGTGTGTGTGTGTGTGTGTTAGAGAGTGAACCCACCAAGCTACATCCCCAGCCCTTTTTCATTTTTCATTTTGAGAAAGGGCCTTGTAAATTGCTAAGTTGCCCAGGCTGGGCTCCAATTTACCATCCTCTTCTCCCTCTGCCTCCTAGGGTATAGGAATTACAGGCCTGCACCACTGCTCCCAGCTTTGAAAAAGTCATTCTTTTTGTGTTTGTTTGTTTGTTTGTTTTTGTCTTTTTGAGACAGGGTCTCACTATGCAGTTCCAGCAGGCCTTGAGCTCACTTTGTAGCCCAGGCTGGTCTCAAACTTGCAACGATCCTCCTGCCTCAGCCTCCTGAGTGCTGGGATTACAGGCGTGAGCCACCATGCCCAGCTAATTCTTTTTTTTTAAATCCATTTTATTCCAAAGCAGAAGAAAAAAAAATTCAAAACATGTCAATCAGAGCAACAATGATACATACATTGTGCATTGTCATTCCCAAATCATTCACCCAGAGCACAAGACAGTGTCCAAATAATACCAGCACAAATCTTTCTCTTCAGTGAACTCAGAGCTACCAGTACTATAACTTTTATTTATTTTTTATTTTATTTTATTTTTGAGACAGGGTCTCACTGCACAGTTCAGGCTGGTCTTGAGCTCACTTTGTAGCCCAGGCTGGTTTTGAGCTTGCAATGACCCTCCTGCCTCAGCCTCTCCAATGCTGGGATTGCAGGCATGAGCCACCACACCCTGCTTTAGTATAACTATATTAACTTTTTATATACATATATATTTATACATACACATATCTTTTTCTTTCAGCCTGTCACACTAATGAGACAATACATTGATTACACATGTGTCTGATTTATTTCACTTATAAATATAGTCTCAAGTTATATCCATTTACCTTAAAAGTCTCCAGTTTATGCTTCTTTGTGACTGATTAGGACTCCATTGTGTGAAAATATCACATCTTTTTTATCTGTTCCTCAGCCAAAGGGCATTTAGGTTGTTTCCAAGATCTAGCTATTACAAATTGTGCTGCTATAAACTTTGGTGCCTATATATCACTGTGGTTTTTAATTCTTCCTGGAAGATACCCAGAAAGGTCAAATGGGAATTGTCGTAGTTTTTTGAGAAATCTCCACACTGATTTCCACAGTGGTTACACCAGTTTATACTTCCACCACACTTGGAAAAGGGTTCCTTTTTCCCCAAAGCTCCTCTAGTGTTTATTATTAATTGATTTCTTGATGATAACCATTTTTTCCAGAGTGAAGTGGAATCTCAGCATTGTAGTAATTTGCATCTCCAAAGACCAGTGATGTTGAACATATTTATTTATTTATTTTTAAATTTTTATTTAAAGAGAAAAAAAAGCATGTAAAGAGTAGAGATAATACAGAATTTCAGAAAAAAAGATAAACAATTGAACATATTTATTTGCTCTTTATGTTTCTTTTTCTGAGAAGTGTGTATTCATCTCAGATATCCATTTTTGGATTGGGTCTTTAAATCTGAGAGGATTTTTTTTTTTCTTTATGTGTTCTCTATAGTAATCCTTTTTTCTGAGGAACAGCTGGCAAACATTTTCTCCCAAATTGTGAGTTGTCTCTTCACTCTGTTGGTGGTTTCTCTTGCTGTGCAAAAGCTTTTAAATAGTATGAGATCCCAGTTGTTAATTCTTTGTGATTGTTCCTGTGCAATTGGTGTTTTGTTCTTTGCCTACACCAGTGTCTTCAAGAGTTTTACCTACTCTTAATCTTCCAGCAAATTCAATGTTTCTATTCTAATATTAAGATCTTTGATCCATCCTGATTTTAGCTTAGTGCATGGTGAAAGATATGGGTCCAGTCTTAATCTTCAGCATGTATGGTGCAGGTTTTTCCAGCACCATTTATTAAAGAGGCCTTCTTCCAGTGAATATGTTTGGCACCTTTGTCAAAGATTAGGTGGCTTAGTGTGTCTGGAGTTGTTTTTGCATCTTCTAATCTGTTCCATTGATCTTTGGGTCTTTTTTTTTTTTTTGCCAGTACCATACTGTTTTTATCACAGTAACTTTATAGTATAATTTCAATTCAGAGGTTGTGATGTCTTGTCTTGTCCTTGTTGCCCAAGATTACCTTTCCTATTCTAGGTCTCTTCTGGTTCTAGATGAATTTTGAGATTGTTTTCTTTAATTCTGTGAGATATGCTATTGGAATTTTGATTGGAATTCCATTAAATCTGTATAACAGTTTTGGAAGTATGACCATTCTCACCATATTTCAACATCATGGGGTATCTCCATTTTTAAATATCCTTTTCAATCTCCTTTTTCAGAGTACTGTAGTTTTCAATATAAAGGTCTTTTACATCATTTGTTAGATTGACTCCTACGTATTTCATTTTTTTGGATGCTATTATGAAAGGTGTTATTTCCCATATTTCTCTCTCAGTGAGTTTATTATTTGTGTACAGGAAGGCTAATGATTTTTTAAGTGTTGACTTTGTATCCAGGTATGTTACTGAATTTGCTCATTAAATCTAGTAGTCTTTTGGTGGAGTTTTTGGGCTCTTCTATGTAGAGCATCACATCATCTGCAAATAACGATAGTTTAACTTCTTCCTTTCCTATCTTTATTCCTTTTATTTCTTCCTCTTGTCTAACTGCTCCAGCTACAGTTTCTAGGACTATGTTAAATAAGAGTGGAGACAGTGGACATCCTTGTCTTATTCTTGATTTTAGAGAGATAGTTTTGAGTTTTTGTCCATTTAGTATGATGTTGGCTGTTGGTTTGTCATACATGGTTTTTATCAGATTGAGATAAACACCATCTGTTCCAATTTTCTGTAGAGTTTTTATCATGAGTGGGTGCTAGACTTTGTCCAAAGCTTTTTCTGCATCTATTGAAATGATCATATGATTTTTGTCTTTGGCTCTGTTAATATGGTATATTACATTTATTGATTTATGTATGCGGAGCCATCCCTGTTTCCCTAGGATGAATCCCACTTGATCATGCTGTGTAATCTTCTTGATGATTTGCTGCATTCTGTTTGCCAGTGTCTTTCTTATTGAGGATTTTTGCATCTATGTTGGTTAGGGAAATTGACCTATAGTTCTCTTTCTTAGTTGGATCCTTCTCTGGTTTAGGTATCAGGGTAATACTTGCTTCCAGGAATGAATTTGGGAGTATGTTTCCCTTTCAGTTTGATTAAAGAGTTTGAGAAGTGGTGGTGTTAGGTCTTCACTAAATTTCTTTTTTTTTGGTGCCGGGGATTGAACTCATGACCTCGAGTTTGCCAAGCAGGCACTTATGCTGCTGAGCTAAACCTCCGACCCTAAATTTCTTGTACAATTCAATCATGAATCCATCAGGGCCTGGGCTTTTCTTTGTTGACAGGATTTTAATTACATCTTCAATTTCATTTATTGATTTTGAGTTTTTTAGGATTTTTGTATCTTCTTGATTCAACTTTGGTAATTCATATGGAAAAAGTCATTCTTATGACTAACTTTATTGGGTTTTTTTTGTTTGTTTGTTTCTTGAGTCAGGGTTTCGCAGTGTAATCCAGGCTGGCCTTGAACTCATTTTGTAGTCCAATTGTAAGAAACACTCCACTGTGAGTACTCAAACTCACAGCAATCCTCCTGCTTTAGCCTTCCAAGTGCTGGGATTACAAGCATGTGTCACCACACCAGGACTTTCTCAGAGTAAAGATTCTCTTATCCAACAATAAAAATTGATAATTTAGGGCTGGGGATATGGCTCAGTGGCACAGTACCTGACTGGCAGGTGCAAAGCTGTGAATTTGATCCCCAGTGTCAAAAATTTTTTTGATAATATAGATTATGGTTTATCTGTAAAACAAACCCACTTGGAAATCAGATTAAAACTGCATATTAGTAAAATATTTAACCATGAATTCATATGAGCTAACTTTTATAAGTCAGGAAACAGTATGAATGATATATGAATACTCTATAATTTAAAAAGTAAAACTATGCCTAGAAAAAAAGACTGTTTGATGTTTTCTTCTGCCCTTGACCCTAGTTTTCCATAATGCTTGTGTATAATTACTCTTAATTTTTTTTCTTGTTTTTATGAGACAGGGACTTGCTATGTAATGGAGGCTGGTCTGGAACTCACCATGTAGCCCAGGCTGGCCTCACCCTCCAGAGTGCTGGGGTCATAGGCATATGCCAACATGTCCAGCTAAAATTTTTTAAGCTATGTTCCCATGGTGATCCCCCAACAAAACAGCAAAACTAGGGTGATAGTGACATCATCCTATGCCAATATTTTTGACATTTGCACATCTTCCTGAGCCCGTCATAGCTACGTTGAAAGCAATTCCTATAATTAAATGTAGTTTGGCTCTGAAGGTAAGGAAGAAGAGAGAGAAAGGAAGGTATGTAATCTGCAAAGCACAGTGTTTTTTGTAACAGGAAAAATATATAGTGAGACAGACAAGTTGTAACAAAAGCCACGTAAAACATAGACATTACTGTCTTGCACAGGCAGGTCGGTTCTCTTTCCAATCTGCCTTTGCCCTCCTATCCCTCCAATAATGGGGACTGAACCTGGTTCCTCACGCACACTAGGCAAGAACTCTGCCACTGAGCTACAGCCCTAGTCCTTTTGGTTCTATTTTTTTTTCTCTTTTCATTCTATTTGTAAATAAGGTCCACCTAAATTGTCCAGTCTGGCCTTGAATTTGCAATCCTTCTGCCTCAGCCTTCCAAACAGCATAGATTAAAGGAATATGCCACCATGCCTAGGTCAAGTCTGCATTGTGGATCAGACTTCTAGATTGTAAATACTTAGGTGATATACAGGACCAGTGTTTAAATATGAATACATAGCCTTAAACAAGTATGCATGCAATGCTTACCACATTCCATATATCTTGCTGAGAGATTGTGGTGAAAAAAATAGATACGCTCCCCATATAGACTAGCAGGGAAGACAGATGTTTAAACTAGTAATTACCAAAAAAAACCCTCTTATTGAATAAAATAATTGAGAAAATACAAGGAAGACATATCTGGTCTGGTGACCCTCTCAGGACAAAATGATTATGAAGTTAAAAAACCAACAGTACTTTGATATGGACCAGGACATTTGATATATACTTCCTTAATTGATAAATAGATCCATCCTTGGGCTAAATCAGGTTCTTTTACAGTCTTCAGTAAGTACAGTACACTAAAATCAAACTGAATTACATTGTACTGGCTTCAGCAACACACATATTAAAATTAGAATTGTACTACCAGGCTTCCCTGTGAACAACAACCCTACATCCTTCAAGGAACCAGAGTCTGAAAGATCCAACAAACCTAGGTTAACTTCCAGGCCTCCAAGTATTGCATTTCCCAGATCAAGCATGCATTTCTAAAACTAGACGACAGCCAGCCCTGCCGGGGAGGAAGAGGAGAGGAAAAGCAATTTGCCCAATACCTAGGTATTATGGAGATTTTTTTCCCCCTTCAGCAGGAAATTACTATGCAACTGACACATTTGCATCAGATTTCCTCTGATTTATCCTGAAATACATGTGAGAACGATGTGCACTGCCAAGAAATGTGGAATTAGATTCCAGCCTCCAGCTATTATCTTAATTTATGAGAATGAAGTCAAGGGGAAGAATCGCCAGCGCATCATGCCTGTCCGAAACTTTTCCAAGTTCTCAGGTACCTCATGTTTTATCTTGCCTTGTATCGGAAATAGTCTCTGAATCACCTAATAGGCACCATCACCTGCAAGGCATGGCCTTCAGAGCTCACAGGTTTAGGATCCGAGTATGACTATGTCAGAGACTAGATCCATGGCACCGCCAAATTATATACTGTTAATGAACTTCAGTTTCCTAAGGCACAAAAAGTATGGACCATTTTTTTCCAGTTTGATATTGATAATTTAATCCTTAGAGGAATGTTATGGATTAAAGGATACAGTGTTATTCAGTAATATTAATTCCTGTCTCTACCTCCATATTTTTAAATTTATAATTTTTTTTTAAGGTAGGACATTTTACTGAAGAAAAGGAATGGGGAATAGCAATAGCTCCTGAGAGACAGGAGGGGTCCCAAATGGATAGCCCTCATTTATAGTCTCGATATTTTATTGATACCACTACTGCTAACTAAAGCTATGCTGTCATTTTTAATTCTCATTTTCTTCAGTTGAAAGCTTTTAGCATCTCTCACAAGTGATTTTAAGTTACAGAAGTCAAAAAATGTATTCACCCTTCCACCTCCACGTTCAAGCTCAATTTATTACAAGGAATAGTTCTATAAAGTAATTCATTCCAGGCTGGGGATATAGCACTGCAGTCTGTGGCACAGCACTTGCCTAGCAAAGGGCAAGGTCCTGCATTCAATTCCCAGTACCAAAAAATATATATAAAATAAAATAATTCATTACAGTGAAGCCTTTTAGTCACTTTGCTATCATGGAGACATGATTTCAGAGCTCAGAGCTTTTTGTTCAGTTCTGGCCCTCGTAATGGTTTGCGATGCAGTAGTTGTGGGGTTCATGATATATGCGGCAGATAGACAGGGTTTTTTTTCCCTCCCTCTTAGATTGTACCAGAGCTGCCGAACAGTTAAAGAATAATCCACGCCACAAGAGTTACCTGGAACAAGTATCCCCAAAGCAGCTGGAGAAGTTGTTCACTCTTCTCCGAGGTCACTTATGTGGACAGAGTCTGGCAGCAACGATGGAACAAATTCAGCAGGAAACAACCATTGATCCTGAGGAAGACATGAACAAATTAGATGACAAGGAGCTTGCCAAAAGGAAGAGCATCATGGATGAACTCTTTGAGAAAAATCGGAAGAAGAAGGACGATCCAGATTTCGTTTACGACATCGAGGTTGAGTTCGCACAGGATGAACTGCAGTCCTGCAGCTGGGATACAGAGTCAGCTGACGAGTTCTGATGCCAGACACTCACCTTGCTGGGCCAGCAGAGCGTCCACGTTTCTACAAACAGCACAGACTGAGTCTGGGAAAATCTGTAAAGAACCTGCAATGTATAGATTGGGTTTTAAAACCAACACATTTATACCTACTATGTAGGTGCATAAGAAATATAGGAAAAACAGGACAGGAGGCTGCCAACTAATGGACAGTAACTCAGAAAACTTGTGAAAAGCTAATTCACACTTCTAAGCAGCAAAAAGGGTTAGAGGCCAATGCTGGATAAAGGCCAAAGAAGGTCAGAGTTCAGGTTACTAATGGGTAAAATAGTCAGGGAAGACTTCCTGTTAGTGGAGAGACAGGTGGGGTTTTGCCTGGCCCCACAATGGTAGTCTTTGGCTAGAAGCTTGTGTAGGATTCCACATGAGAACAATTAGAAAAAGAGGGAAAATGATAGAATGACAAGAAATAGAAATTCTTTTTGAGGCTCAATGAGCACATTATAGTTTGACAAGATCGGGGAGTTATCCTGTGTGTGTGTCTTTATCTGTGTTTGACTCTGGGGTGACAGACTCCACTGCAAAGAGCACTGCATCCAGTGGATAATCATGTCATGAACAGCAGGGGAATTTCGCCCCTTGGATCAGGAAATGCACACTAGAGCCATTCTGAAACCCGGAACCTCTTCCCATAGATGAGAGGTTGGTTTGTCAAACGGGAAATCCACCCATAATTCATGAACAGTAGTACTGCCAGTCTGTGCATGAGGTTTGGAGGTATGGAGTTTCTTTGTGTAACAAGGTTAGCTGAGCACAGATGCATTTGTTCTTTCTAGAATGTTATTTAAATGGAAGAAACCCTATGTTTTTTACAAGAAAATTAGCATTCATTAAATAAAACACAAATAATTCATTCTTTCTACTATTTATCTTTATTCTCCTTAGTATTAAACACTTCACTAAAATGGATCATTTATATAGTGATACTGATACTGCCAGAACCTTAGGGTACTCGTGTCTCATACATTGCACCAAAGGTAGAAAAAGAATTTTCACTGTAATATTTCTATCCTTTTTCTGTTTTTTTTTCTTTAAATTAAAAATAAAAAAAAATTTTCAGAATAAGAGAACCTTCCCTAGCTGCATAGAATCTCATTTATTCCATTGTGTACATGTAGGTGATTTATTTTAAAAGTTGAACTTTGGTCATTTTTTCTTGTCACTATTGCAAACAACATTACAACAAATAACCTTGTATGTTTTCTGTTTTGCACACACATAGAATATCTGTGGGATAAAGCCCTAAAGGGAATCAATGGCTGTGTTCATTCTAAATTTTAATAGCGATTATTATTTTCCATAAAGTTTCATTCATTTATTATGCATCCTTAATGAGCACCTATGATATCTTAGGCCTGTACTATTTTAGAATCTGGGGAGATAGCAGCATATACAGCAGTCTAAACATAGGCAAGAACTTTCCATAGTAAAACAAGACAGCCGGCCATGATAACACCTGTAATCCCAGCACCCAGGATGCTGAGGCAGAAAGATCACTGTGAGTTTGAAGCTAGCTTGGGTTCTGTAGTGGATTCAAGGCCAACCTGAACTGCATACCACAACCCTGTCTCAAAAATTCATTATTTAATTGATTTAAAAAACAGGGATTTAGCTCAGTGGCATAAACGCCTGCCTGACAAGCACAAGGTCTTGAGTTCAATCCCCGGTACCAAAAAAATAATAATAAATTTTAAAAATAAACAGGAAAACACTTGACTTACTCAGTTAATTAACAGATACATGACTTAGTTCTTATCAGTTGAAATGTCCTTGCTGTTTTCTTTTTGTCTTTTTTTTGGCGGGCAGGGGTATCAGGGATTGAACTCATGACCTCACACTTGCCAGGCAGGCACTTATGCCACTGAGCTAAATCCCCAGCCCTTCTTTTTGTCTTTTTGAGGCAGGGTTTTGCTGTGCAGTTCAGGCTGGTGTTAAACTCACTTTGTAGCCCAGGCTGGCATTGAACTCACAGTGATCCTCCTGCCTCAGTCTTTAGAGTGCTGGAATTACAGGCATGAGCCACCACACCCAGCTGGATTTTTTTTTTTTTTAAATCAAAACTCCATAGACAGAAAGCAGGCTAGTGGCAGGGGCTGGGGGTGACAATTGTTAGCAAATGAGTATGAGAGGTATTTGGGAAATGATGGAAATAGTCCAAAACCTATTTACAGAATGTTTGTTGCACAGTTTTGTAAATTCATTTAAAAAATTATTGATGAATTCACTTAAAAATAGGTAAATTTGATGGTATTTACTGAGGTCTTCAAAAAAGATTTTAAAGTAGGAAATGGAGAACAGAATCAATATTTACTAACCATTGATCTAAGAGTGAGCAAGACAAACCAAAGGCTGTATAAAACTGTCTTGAAAGCACCTGAGGTGGGGACTGAAAAAGACTGAAAGCTGAGTGAAGTGGGACACAGCTGTAATCCCAGAACTCTGGGAGGCTGAGACAGGAGAATTGTAAGCTCAAGTCTAGCCTGGGCAATTTAATAAGACTGTGTGTCAAAAAAAAATTTTTTTTCAGGAGGCCGAAGCAGAAGAATTGCCATGAGTTCAAGACCAACCTACACCACATAATGAATTGAAGACCCGCCTGAGCTACATGTTTTAAGACACTGTCTCAAAATAAACAAAAACAAAAGGTTTTACAAAGAGTTGTGGATGTAGCTCAGGGCAAAGGCCCTACATTCAGTCACCACTACCACAAAAAAAGAAAGGAAAAGAAAGAAGAAGGAAGGAAGAAAGAGGAAAGGTCTGGATAACGGACAGCATAAACATTCAATAGACACTTTTATTTTTTTCCTGTAGGGATAAAGTTTGAAGCTAGGGTCCCAGCTTTCTAGGCAAGCGCTCTATCCCAGAGTTACTCCCAAGGCCACAGTAAAGTTTCCTTGGAGTATTTATTTACCCTGTGGAAACTCCCCAGGATGTTTGGAAAGGAACATCTTTTAAGAGAAAGGGAAACGCAAGACAAAAGGTTGTTATGGCTAGCTGAGATGCCAGGGACAGGTAGAGATTAAGGATTTCGGTCTCCTGTAGTGGACCCGGCAGAGCCAGGGGCCCAGAATGAGGCCGGACAAAGTGAGAGGAAAGCGTGAGCAGTTCGAGTGGCAATGGGACGTGAGCGGGGGACCTTTCCCGTGGAAGGCTGAGGGTGGATGTGTTTGCTGCAGATAAAGACAGGATTGTGAGGGTCAAACAAAAATTGAGAATCCAGAGGTTTGCTATCTAAAAAAGATTCCCCTCTTTCGTAAAAATTAACAAGAGAACTTCCTATGGCTAAGTGTACAAGAAGAGAGCTTTGGTGGTTGATCAAGCTTGAAAATTTTAGCTTTGTAGCCAGGCATGGTGGCACAGGCCTGCAATCCTAGCACTTGGGAGGTTGAGGCAGGAGGATCACGGCAAGTTCAAGTTTTTTTTTTTGGTCTGGTTTTGTGATTTTTAGCTTTTATGGCTATAAAGTTCTTCTTTCAGTGGTTTACCACTTTCCATCAGGGCTGTCTGCCTCATCACCTTTGACCTTATTTATTGCAGCCTTGAAGAGTTGGGGCAGCAAGATGACCCTAGGCGGCTACTGAGAAGGAAATTTTATCGGAGCCAAGGAATCTGTCCTTACTGCTATTAAACATTTCTCAATTACATGGCCCCTCTCAGGCTGGGGATTTAGCTCAATGGCACAAGCGCCTGCCTGGCAAGCATGAGGTCATGAGTTTGATCTCCAGTTCCAAAAAATAAAAAATAAAAAATAAATTGCCCCTCTCCCCTGTTATATGCTGGGTACTAGATAATTTTCCCATCAGGAAACTTAGAAGTATCTTTTATTTCTGATAATAAGCCACAGAAATTGAACAGATATATCTAGACCATAATATAAAATCCTAATAGATACTGCTTATATTAAAAGTGAATTTAAGTTTAAAAATGAATTTAAATATTTAAAAAAAATGAGAGAATAAAAATAAAATCTTTATATAATCTTCTAAGTTCATTTTATCCAAAACTTCTACTTCCTTCCCTTTCCTTTTTTCTTCTCCCTTTTGCTTTCCATTGGACATTCCACACCTTGATGTTAAAAGAGTCAATTGGTTGGGCTGGGGATTTAGCTCAGTGGCATAAGTGCCTGCCTTGCAAGTGCGTGGTCGTGAGTTCAATCCCTGGTACCAGCACTTTGGAGGGTTATATTTTCTCTCATATCAGCCTTTACTGTTTGAGAAGTCCTAGTACACTTCTAAATGGGAAGACTAAGGAGAAGATGAGACCTGAAAAAATGCAGAATCTTGTTTCAATTATCCAAAACTTACAAATAAGGCAAAGGGTGAGGGTGACATGGCTTCTAAGTGCCTTAGTACTAGTGATACAGGGGAACGAAATTCCCAACCTACTGTATGTCCAGTACAAGTTCGTGTTCTCTAGAATTGAAGAATGAATTTTAGGAACAATGGAGGTTAAGAGCAGAAATATTTGTTGAGAGAAACAAAGCTTCTGTCTGACAGGGAGAGACAGAAGGAGTCCCCAGTGGGTTGCCAAAGATTCTGTCTTTTTTCTCGGGGTTTTTATAAAGTAAAACTATGAGGTGAGACGGGGCTAAGGTGGGGAAAAGTGGGAACTCACAAGGCAGATGGGCATGAGGTGGGACAGAGCTATGGTCAACCAATAAATCTAATTGTTCAGGTAAAACTGACCAAATCAGGGATAAGTGGGGAAGTGAGTCACGTAGCAAGTGGGCGTGCTTATGTATCAGTGACTCTTCCTAGGGGGTTGTGATGGTGACTCCCGGCTCCCTGAGGCAGTCCTTACCTAATCCCTAATGTTTATACCTAGGGTGTGGTTGCATTTGTTTTGCCTTCTGTCTTGAGATCTGGCCCACAGCAAGAGGTGTGTGTCTCCTCCAAGCTCACAAGACATCTGGTCCTGTGTGCTGGCTTCCTCAAGGGCCTAGCCCTGTCTGACTGCCTAGACTATTTCTAACTAGCTCAGCTGCCTGTAACAGTAGGACATTTTTAAAAAGTTTGCTCAAGAATTAACTTTCTAGAACAACATGACTGCATTTGACTTTGGCGATACTTGCTATTTGATTAGAAAGTAGCTATTGTACAATTGCGTGTTAATTCAAAGATCTCTGTCCAGGAAAAAAAATAACCTGGATTGTTTTGACTATTCCCATATAGGACATTAGCCACTTTCATCTCTAACCTAGCAATCTTGCTTTATCACCTTTTTTGTGAATGTGGATAAATACGTAGTCCCTCCAGCATGGACAGCTGAGTAAAGTAGAAATATCCGAGGCATCCAGACAGGGCTGGGCCCTCAGGGAGTCAGTGCGGGAGATGAGAATGCATCAAGAAGGTGGCTGGAGGCCACATGCTGAAGATGAAAGCGGCTAATTTTACATACTTCCCTAAGGGATGAACACAGATAACGGATGACTGCTATCACCCTTTTGAGATTTCCCATTGTTTCATTGGGAATGGGCCAATCTCTCCCCCCTACTAAGACTAAGACCCAAAACCAAAACCAAGACTAAAACTATAGATTGTCTACCAAGGCTAATGATGTCACTCATGTATCCCTGTTACCATTAGATCAATATTACCTAAGTGGCTACACTCGCATGCTTATTGGTTGATCATAATTTTGACCCACATTATACCTGCCTCATGATTTAGCTCTATAAAACTTCCTTTGAGAGGGAGGCTTGTTGGCAGCCCTTTTGGGATCCCTCCTGTCTCTGGAGCTATTTCTATTCCTCAGTCCCCCATTCCTATTCCCCATTCTTTTTCTCTAATAAAATTTCCTACTGTTAACCTTTTGTCCCTTAGAACTCATTCTTCAACTTCAGGGAACACAAACTCAGTTTACTAGATATGAAGCATTTCCCCTGTATCATTTTGAAACATTCTTAAACACCAGCTTTACTGGCTTACTGGTCTTTTTCATTCACAAGTTGATACATCTTAAGCAGTTATTCATTTAATATTTATTTACTAGCCAGGTGTGGTGGCACATTTCCATAATCCCAGCACTCCGGAGGCTGAGGCAAGAGGATCACAGTGAGTTCAAGGCCAGCCTAAACTACAAGGTCATCCTGAGCTACACAGTGAGACTCAAAAAAATGTTTCATTTACTTGTTCATTTTGAGACAGGGTCTTGCTCTTTTCCAGACTGGTCTCAAACTCCTGGGCTCAAGTGGTCCTCCCGCGTCAATCTCCCAAATAGCTGGGGCTACAAGACATCTACCACTGCACTTGGTTCTAGTGTTTTGTTTTTCAATTTACTGTAACATTGATAGAGCATATGATAAAGAGATTAACATCTCCTTGCCCTTGGAAGTGCGCGCTTTTGATGCAATGGAATGACAAACTGTAAACTCCACACTTTTACCCAGAGGAGCTGAGAATGGGAAGCAGAAGGAGCAGAAAGCTCCAGGCCAAACAGAGCAGGTCAAGCTGAACAGCTAGGCAGCTAAAGGACAATTGCCATATTAAGGGTTACATCCCTGAGTCCCCACTGGCCCAAGAGAGTAAATAGTTGCCTTGTTCCTGATAGCAATTCTGGCCATGCCCACCCTAGTATTCCCTGGCCACCCGATGGGCTCCAGAGCTTCTACTAGGAGAGCACTGGGTAGGGCTACAGTCTAACTCTCAAAGTTGGGAGTGAGAGTTACAAGAACATATAGCAGGTTCCTTGTGCACCTTAAAAGTTTCCTAACCAGGGCCGGGGATTTAGCTCGGTGGCATAAGCGCCTGCCTGGCAAGCGCAAGGTCATGAGTTTGATCCCTGGTACCGCAAAAAAAAAAAAAAAAAAAAGTTTCCTAACCAGTACACTTACCTGTACTGTCAGCTATACAGGGGGCTGAGGCAAGAAGTTCGTAAGTTTGAGATCAACCTGGGCAATTTACTAAGATCCTGCCCCAAAATTTTAAGAAAGTGCCAGGAAGCCCAGTATAGTGACACATGCCGGTAGTCCCAGCACTTGGGAGGCTGAGAGGAAGATTGCCACAAATCTGAGGCAGATCTGGGTTACACAGAGTTTAAAGCCAGCCTGAAGTACGAAATGAGACCCTGCCTCTAACAAAACAAAACAAAACAAAACAAAACACAGGGCCAGGGATGTAGCTCAGCAACACAAGCACTGCCTGGTAAGTGCAAAGGCCTGAGTTCGATTGATTCCTGGTACCAAAAAACAAAACAAAAACTGAAACATCGCAAAACCAAAACAGCAACAGCAACAAAAAAGAAATATTAACTACAGGAGCACAAGATGGGAAAGAATCCTCTTAACAGTGATTAACGTGAAGTGCACAGAACGTTTAATTAACAGCCAGTTCAGCATAGTAGCTGCCGTGGAGTTGGCGTAACCTGCGCTGCAGTAACTGAGGCTTAATGTCCAGAGTGAGAGCAGGAATGGCCCCATTATACACTGCTCTCACAAGTTCCTGTGTGTAGCTATGTTGTCTTCTAGGGATCTGGTTTATCTTATTTATCTATATTGGCTTCTTTGAGACAGTCTTGTTATGTAGCCCAAACTGGCCTTGAACTCTTGGAGACAGACCCTCCTGCCTCAGCCTCTCAAGTGCTGAAATTACAGGCATATGCCTGCCACCCCACCCCACAAACGACAGCGTCTTCCACATTGTTCTCTATGGAGTGGCATCCTGGGAGCAGGGATGGATACTGTGGAGTGACAAAAGGAAATTAAGGAGATGGGAACTGGGCCCCAGGTTTATCCCCAGAGCCTCTGTTAGGAGGGTTAAACGCCCCCTTTTCGGAGCACCCCCCCCCCCCAGCACACTCAGGAAGGTGCTGCTACTAAAACCAACAACTGACAACCACAGCTGCAGTCAGCAGCTCGAGTCCAGGCGCTGCTTCCCTGAGGCCCAGGGCTGCATCGGGGGTCGGGGAAACCAGGTGACCCCACACATGGCTTTCTAACCTTCCCGGGGGCAGGTAACTGAAAGCAAAGCAAAGCAAAGCAGCAAAGCAGTAGTGCTGAAGTCTCTGGCTGTTGGCTCTGCCTCCGCCGGGGTGCGGCTCTGGAGACGCTGGACCCTAACCGCGCAGCCCTGCCGCACCCTCTTCCTCGAGGCCCCCTAGAGCGTGCTTCTTGTATTTTTTGAGACAGCGTCTCATCTGTAGTCCAGGCTGGCCTTGAACTCCCAGTGATCCTCCTGCCTGAAGAGCAGCTTTTTAAAAGCCTAGGGTCAGGGTGGGGTCTAGGAATTTTATTTGCAATGAATTCCCCCAGGGACCCCGCCCGAGAGGGGACCCAGCCCGAGAAGCGCCGGCCCCACTCGCGCGCTGGCGCCCACAGTCGCGGTCCACACCTCGCCCTCCTCTCCCGCCCGGCTCCCCCGACCCAGCCCGAGCCCCGGGACGCAGGCGGCTGCTGACCACCGGGTGGAGCACGAGTGACCCCTGGCGGCCGCTCGCTCGCTCACTCGCTCTCATTCGGATTTCAGGATGCCGCCCCTGGCCTCGTTCAGTAACCTGGGTGTGTTGTGATAACTTGTTTGTGTTTGTTTTTTTCTTTGCTTTGTTTTGTTTTGAGACGGGTCTCACTATGGAGCTCAGGCTGGCCTCGAACTGGCAACCATCCTCTTGCCTCAGCCTCCCCAATGCTGGGATGACAGGCTATGTGGCCAGGCCCTGCTCGATTCGTCTACGTAGAAGATGGGGAAAAAGAACATCCCACCCTGATGATGACCCTGAAAAGAGGAGCGGGCCCTGGGTGACACTGAGGAACAACTTGTCATCTCACAAGGTGTGAAGAATGTCCCCAACCTGTCTAGAGCCACTGTCACCTATGAAGGTGACGGGCTCCGTGCCTGATGGTGCACGCCCCTAATCCCAGCACTCGGGAGGCTGAGGCAGGAGAACTGATGCAAGTTCAAGACCAACCTGGGCTACATAGTGAGCTCAAGGCCAGCCTGAACTGCATAGTGAGACCCTGTCTCAGAAAGAAAGAAAGAAAGAAAGAAAGAAAGAAAGAAAGAAAGAAAGAAAGAAAGAAAGAAAGCAAGCAAGCAAGCAAGCAACAATGGGTGTCCTTGAGCCAGGCCACGGTGCTATCTCGATCATTTGGTCATGGCGGTTGGACAGCTGTTTGGCAGCTATTGGGCTGTGTGGGCTCAAGACCAGGTTTCTGTGGAAAAGCCCCAGCCCGCAGGCCGAAACCCAGTCACCCCGAAGGGAGCTGGAGGGTGAAGGAGGAGGCCCCGCTACACCACACTGGCTGAGGGACTCAAGCATGCAGAGAACGTGAGACAGACAGCGGTAGTGGGGAACTGGAGATGACCATGTCCATCACAAGACACTGCTTAAATGAAGTGGCAGGGTCCATGCTATGAAATCCTACAAAGGCCGTGTAAGAGAGCACATCTGTTATCCCGGCACTCCAGAGGCTGAGGCAGCAGCATCACCAGGAGTCTGAGGCCTGGGCTACATAGTAAGATCTCATCTCAAAAAAAAAAAAAAAAAAAAACATTTTTTTTAAAAGAAATATGTCCTGCTAATGGAATTGGATTTGTCATGCCCTTGAGTTCAATTTAAAGCCCTACTTATTTTTTGAACGCCTTTCCACACCTGATTAGGATGGTGGAAGTCCCACATCTTGATAGCTTTTCCCCCTATCAAATTAACACATTTGCCACTTCATCCAGTCCTGAATCTTTTCATGTTCCTCCACTGGCCAGGGCCACTGCACTCCGAACCATTTCAGTGACTGCTCGGTTCTGTGCCTATCCCAGAGCTTTGACTGTGGCCTCAGGTCCGAAAGGGTCAGGCTACTGACAAGGCCCGACCACCATGCTTCACAACACCCACGCTCTCTGAAGGTGGAGGAAAGACAGACATGGAAACAGCTACTAAGCTCCTCCTGAAACTCCAGCCGCGAGTGTCTGTGCGACCGAGGGCAGCACAAGGGACAAAGCAGTGAGGAGCCAAGAAAGTGAACAAACCACGAGTTACAGTTTGGTTTCTCAGTTTTTACATTTTATTTTTTCCGGGGTTGCTGCCCAGTGGTTCTAAACACGGCCACCGGGAGGCAGGAGAGTACCAGTGGCTTTCCGGAAGAATTTATTTTATTTGCAGGGGTGAAAATGGAACCAGGACCTTATGCAGCTAAGGGAGCAGTTATGCCTGAGCTGCACTCTCAGGTACTCACAGAGGAATTTCTGATCCTGTTAAACAGTCTAAGAAAGCAAAGCAAAGCAAAACAAAACAAAACACAGTCTAAGAAACTCAGGAGTGAAGTAAATAGTTGGTGAATTAGCATTTTACCCTGCAAAATAGGTTTTTGTTGTTGTCTAGTGGTTTTTTGTTCATGTATTTATTTTTTAGACAGAATCTTTCTATGTAGTCTACAGCTGACCTCGAACTAACTAGTAGCCCTGGTTGGCTTCAAACTCACGGAGACCCTCCTGTCTCAGCTTCCAGAGTGCTTATTTGCTAAGCTCTTTTAAAGCTCACCTAAGTTTATAGCTGATTCCTACTTTCTGTGTCAGCACCCTAAAACTCTTGCTAAAAGCAGCACATTAAGAGAACTTCAATGGTACTCTAACTCCTTTTTTCCTGTTTTTTTTCACTTGTTCCTACATTTTGCAATTTGTGACCCTTTTACCTTTTGTCTGGTATCAAAGAGAAAACCATGTCTACTTCCGCTAACCTTGACTGTATGTCCCTAAGTTGAGAAATTATTTCTTGGGGGGGTGGGGCAGTATTGGGGCCTTCACATTGAGCCACATCCTCAGTCCATTTTTAAATTTTCAGATTTTGGGACAGGGTCTTGCTAAGTTACTAAGTTACCTAAGGTCAGTTCAGATTCGCTACTCCTGCCTCAGCCTCCCAGAGGAGCTGGGATTATGGGCCTCACATATCATTTCTTTGATGCTGTTGCCTGTGACTTCCTTTAACTATGCCACAGTCACTATGGTATGAACATGTCTGTTGATCCAGTGGGGGCTGCACACCAGGCCCGGTGAGATGCCCTGCTCTGGAGTATCCACTCCAAGGGTGCCTGCAGTGTAATCCCAGCACAGGAGAGGCTGAGGCAGGAGGATCATTGAGTTTGAGGCCAGCCTGGGCTACATAGTGAGACCCTGTTCCCAAAAAACAACCAACCAAACAAAACAGAGAAAACCCTGTAGCAAATACATCTGCATCTTTCCGCCATGAAAGATCAGCCTGGGTGCAGAGGAGGACAAACGTGATCACCCACAACCTCTCTCCAGATCTCCGCTCCCTGGAGGGATACCTTTTCCTCCTTTCTTCATTTACAGGCCAGTTCTCTGCACTGCCTTTGTGGAAAGGAATAGCATGTTTCACACGTATTGTGGTCGGGAATTAACAGCACTTTGGCCCATTTCCCTAAGCTAGTTCGCTTAGCAGTCAGCTAGTTCACTTTTTGAAAAATGTTTGCATCAAATGTTTAAAACAACAGTGTCCCTTAAAATAAGATAAAATTCCAAAGAAAGTACATTAATGGAATCATTTTAGAATGGCTGATCTTTGTACTCTTCTTTCTTCCTTCTTTTCCTTTTTTTTTTTTTTTTTTTTTTTGAGACACGGTTTTGCTACACAGTTCAGGCTGGCCATGAACTCACTTTGTAGCCTAGGTTGGCCTCAAACTCACAGTGATCCTCCTGCCTCAGCCTCCCTAGTGCAGGTATTACAGTTGTGCACCACCATGCACTCTTCTTTCTTTCTAAGGAAATGTCTCTATTGGTTCTACCAAGTCTTGAAGAGTCAACTTTGGGTCTGTTTCAGTTGTCTACGTCACTGACTTTGCCATGATTAGTTATTGCTGTTTTTCCATAACTCTTCTTACTTTGTGGAGGTATAGCAAAGTGCACCAACCTTAAATGTGCAGTTCAGCAAATGTTCACCTGTGTACACATCCCTGTAACCACCATCCATGGTAGGGTAGAGCATATCTTTCATCTTTTTATTTTCTCAGACAGGGTCTTGCCATGCAGTCCGGGTTGGCCTTGAGCTCACTATGTAGCTTGGGCTGGCCTTGAACTCACGGTGATCCTCCTGCCTCAGTTTCCTGAGTGCTAGGAAAACCACCACATCTGGCTGTTTTCTTGTGATTGGGCCAAACAGTACACAGTGTGGCACCTGATTTCTTTGTTCAACATAGAATAGCGAGATTCATTCACTTGGTAGCACACACAGTGATTTACCCTTCTGTGTTGCCCTGTGGTGTTCCACTGGGTAAAGGTGCCACACTGTGGCTAACAGCCCTCTTGGGAGTTGGCACTTTTTGGTTACTGTGTATAAAATGTCTTTTGGTGAATTCTTTTTTCTTGGATCTATAGTAGAAATAGCAATGCTAAGTTGTACGATAGATACACAGCTTTAGTAGATTCAATCTTACAGTTACACCAATTTACATTCCTACCTACAAAAGATAAAGAGTTCAGTAGTGCCCTATGCTCACCAGGAGTTAGGGTTATCAGTGTTTTAACAGAGCCATTCTGGTAGATGTATGTTAGTACACTACTGGGGTTTTAATTAGCATTTTCCTAATTTGAGCATCCTATGTGCTGGTTAGTCCATTTGGACATCAGCTTTTGCATAATCTTGCTTGTGTTTTGCCACTTGGAAAAACTGGGTTGTTTGTCGGTTAGTGGTCTGTAGAAGTACTGTGTATATTCAGGTAATGAGCCCTGCGCTGCTTTCACATGCCGTGAAGATCTTCTCACAGTATAAAGCTTGTCTTTTCACTCTCTTCATAAGAGTCTTTGATAAATGGTCTCAATTTTAATCACTTTAATCTCTCTTTTTTTCCTTTTGGGTATCACCCTGTGTGTCATGGCTAAATAATTTTTGCATACTGCACAGTCATGAAGATATGCTCTTATTTTTTTTTCTAGAAACATTGTTTTAATTTATCATTCAGGTCTATGATCTGTTTCAAATGAAATTTTATGTATGGTGTAAACTGAGGAGATCAGGTTCTTTTTGCTTGTTTGTTTGTCTATATCTAGTTGCAGGTCAGAAATTGTGGCATGTACCCATCATCCCAGCACTCAGGAGGCTGAAGCAGGAGAATCTCCACCAGTTGAGGCTAGTCTGGACTACACAAAGAGTTCATGGCCAGCCTGGCCTATATAGTGAGACTGTCTCAAAATCAAACCAAATGAAACCAGTCTAGTTGCTCTCCTCCCTTTCACTGACAAGACCATCCTCTATTGAATTGCAGTGGTGCCTTTATCATAACTCAGAGAGACTAAATATGTGTTTATCCTATTTCTGAAATCTCAATTCTCTTTTTTAACTTATTTGTCTGTCTTTACCCTCACACAATACTGTCTTGATTAATTGTAACTTTGTACTAAATCTTAAAATCTGGTAGCATAGCTTTTCTATTTTTGTGTCCATCCTTGTTAGATGTATTCTTAGATGTTTTGAATGTATTACAAATTGTGTTTTCAAGATTTTAATTTCTAGTTAATTGGGTGTTTTATATATGAACATTGTATTCAGCAACCTGCTAAATACGTTTATGGATTCTAATAGTTTGTAGGTTCTTCCAGATTTTCTATGTGTATCATCATGTGGTTTGTGAAGAATGACTGTTTTATTGCTTTTCCATACTTCTGGAGTATTGGGGTTTTTTCTGAGACAGTTTTTTACTACATTACCCAAGCTGGTCTCAAACTCCTGGGCTCAATTGGTCCTCTTCCTCCATATACAGGGTAGCTGGGACTATAGTTTTGTGTCTGTTAGTTTTATTTCTTTGTTTCCATCTTTAGAGTAATGGCTAGAACCTCCAGTACACTATTTAACAGTGGTGATAGCATCTTATTATTTTCATATTTCTGATTTCAGGGGAAAATATTTGAGTAATTTTCAGCATTAAGTTTGACAGTGTGTATAGGGTTTTGTAGAGGGTTACTATTTATCAGATTAAAGACATTTTTCTCTATTATTGTATCAACGAGCACTGAATTCTCTCAAGTGCATTTTTGCACTGTAAGATGTTTACAGTTATGCTCCTTTAGTTTGCTAAGGTTACATTTAAATTGCTACACGTGTTACATTAATTTGGCATTACAAGAATAAATCTAGTATTACTAATCAAGATGTGATTTCCTTTTTTGTATAATGATGAATTTGATTTGCTAATACTTTTTTTTTTTTTTTTTGGTATTGAGAATCCAAATCAGGACCTTATGCTTGCTAAGCAGGCACTGTGCCACTGAGCTATATCCCTGGCCCTGATTTGATAATACTTCTTAATATATTTGTATGTAAGTTCATTAAGGATATTAGTCAATGATTTTCTCTTTTTGCAGTGTTTTCTATAGATCTTGATATCAAGGCTATGTTAGCCTTATAAAACAAGTTGGAAAGTTTCCTCTTTCCCTATCGCTTATAAATATTTCAAGAAAATTGATTATTTTTCTTCTTTGAGTAATTCACCAACAAAGCATCTGAGGATGGAATATTTTTCTTTTTTTTTCTTTTGGTACCAGGAATCAAACTCAGATCCTCGCATTTTCCAGACAGACTCTGTGCCACTGACCTATACTCCTGACCTCTTGAAGTTTTCTTTGTGGGAAATTTTTATTTTTATTTTATTATTATTACCATTATTAGTAGTATTAGTATTATTATTAGTCTTTTTGAGACAAGATCTTACTATGCAGTTCGGGCTGGCTTTAAGCTCACTTCAAACCTAAGTCTTTTCTTTCTTAGGTACAGGGAATTGAATTTATGACTTCATACTTGCCAGGCAAGCGATTGTGCCCCTGAGCTAAATCCTCAAGGAAATTTGAGCTCACTTTGTAGCTCAGACTGGCCTTGAATTCACTGAGTAGCTCAGGCTGGCCTCAAACTCCCAATGATCCTCCTGCCTCAGCCACCTGAGAATGGAATTACAGATGTATACTGCCATATTTAGCTTGTGGGAAGTTTTTTTACTTAAAGATTCAGTTTATAAGATTATTTAATTTTTCTCTTCTAGTATCCATATCTACTTATTTGTATTTTCCAAATAATTGACTAATTTTATCTACATTGTTAATTTAGGCTAAGGCAGGATTGATTGAGGCCAGGAGTTCAGGACCAGTGTGGGCAATATGACAAAACAAAATTCTCAAGTTTTTGTTCTTTTTATTTTATGAGGTTTTTTCTTTTTTTTTTTTTAATTTTAAAGAGGATAAAACAGAATAAAACCCATCAAAACAAACCAGTGTAAGAGGTACAGGCCTAAAAGCATTACAAAATCAACGTTAGTTAACATAATGCCTCTTGATGTCTTCAAAATAGCTGCAGATACCTTCAGACATAGTAAAAACCAAACACAACAAAATAGAATAGAAACAATAAAAACAAGACAATGAATGCAATAAAGGACTTCAAAACATGCCAATAGTGAAACCAAAATTGCTACCATAATATATCTTGCTATCTTTGAAATAGCTGCTGCCATCGGATTTGATATAATCAAACAAAACAAAAGAGAATAAAACCCTACCCAATAAAACAATGGAAACAATAGAGGACCTCAAGACAAGACCTTGGGAATCAACAATGGCTGCAGCCCTCAGAAGAAGATTCCTCCCTGCTCCCCACTAGATGTCACACTGCGTACCACTATCCTCTGAAGCCATGATCAGACCACTGGCCCTAGACCTGCAGTGTTAGTGAAACACCAAAGCACCACAGCATCCAATTGCATTTCACCTCCATAGCTATCATCACAGCCTGTGTTTCTCTGGATAAACCAGTCAGTTAATGGGAAGGGGTGCCTGGGGCTTGGTGCTTCTTGTTTGCCAGCCTGAGTGCTGGAAGGGGCTGGGGAATGGCCATTCCAGTCCAGCAGTGACCCGCGCATGACGCTGCTTCCCGGACTGTTTTTTTGTTTTATTTTTTAAACAGGGTCTCGCTATGTATCGGGAACCCTATCAAGAGTCCTGATTGTCTGTCTTAAGAATGTGGTGAGAAAAACAAAAAACAGAGACAAGTATCATAGTCCATTAATGGCTGGGAAGTCAACGCCTCGGGATCGGACCATTCCACTCCCAAAGCAGCCACTGTTTATTAGGTGCATACAGTGATAGGTGGGGCTAGCAGAGGGTTGCGATCGGCAGAAGACTCAGACTCAAGGAGGCGAAGATGATCACATGCTTAGAAGAGTCAATGGGAAATCTCAGATGGGTGGTACCAATAATCCCAATCCTTCCTATTATCTCATAAAGAAATATGCAAAATTAGCCATGGTGAATTTGTGCTCCCCAACAGCTATGCAATTCAAACCGACCTTGAACTCGCAGTGATCCTCCTGCTTCAGCCTCTTGAATAATACAATAACAGGTGTGTACCACTACACCTGGCTCACTTTCATTTTTGATATTGATAATTCATGTATTTTTTTTTCTCTTCTTTGCTGGTTTTTTGGTCTTACTATGTAGTTCAGGCTGGCCTTGAACTCACTATGTACACCAGGCTGGCCTCAAACTCACAATGACCCTCCTGCCTTGGCCTTCCTAGTATTGGGATCACAAGCAAGCATGCCACCATGCCCACTGTTTGTTTGTTTGTTTGTGTGTTTGTTTTCTCTTGTATGATTAGAATTTTTTTTTTTGGAACCAGGGATCGAACTCACGAACTTGTCAGGCAGGCGCTTACACCACTGAGCTAAATCCCCAGCCCCTATGATTAGGAATTTTAAAAAAGAAACAGGTATGATGGCACATACCTGTGATTCAAGCACTCAGGAGGTTGAGGCAGGACAATTGCTGCAAATTTGATGGATATATACACATATTCCCATATTCCCTCACCCTTTGAGCCTTCTTGACTTTCTGCTAGGCTATGAACTATTTCTCTTCTTCCATGCCATCCTGCCTTAGGATGTGAACTGTAATCTCTACAAACTGAGCCAAAATAAACCTCTTGTTCTTTGACTTATGAGTGGTGAGTATTTTGTGAGAAGCTAACTAAGACACAACGGGGACCCTACACTTTGTCAGTATGAGTTAGCTAAACTCTCACCAACAGCAAACTGGGGACTCCATCCAGGTGTTCCCATAGCCCTGAAGCTCCAGTTATGCACCGCAAGGTAAACGGTTGGGACAGAGGAGGAAGGTAGGCCTGTTTTGTCAGCATCTTTGTGCCCCTTGAAAAGCACAAACCTCTACATTGCTCCATTTCTTAATGATTGATCCCACTCTCCAGCTATATTTGTAATTTATACTTCATAAATGTAAAAATATTCATAATATTTACCTACTTCACCCAGTCAGTCAAATAGGAGAATCCTTAGGGTCACAGAATATTCAGTTTTTTACTCTGCATGGGAAAAGGAGTCCCAGAAGTTCTGGCATAGAAGCCAGGCTGGCACCACAAGCACAGCTGTGACTGAAGGCTGAAGGTTCTTTCTGCTGTTCTGGTGCCAGCTCCCTACCTCAAGTCACCTCAGGGTAGAGTCAACAGCCAGACCTAAGACTGCCTTCCGACCTATCTCAGGCAACTCCACAGTGGAAAACCTTATCATGAGAGCTGGGGTGTGGCTCAATGATACAGTGCTCTTATGTGCTCAAGACCCTGAGTTTTATCCCCAACACTGCAAAAGCAAAATCAAAAGAAGTTATCACTCTGGTTGATTTTTACACAGTCATATTGAGCAGGATTTAGTGGTGCACACCTGTAAACCCTAACCCTAAGGTTGAGGTAGGAAAATTCTTGCAAATTTGACCAGTTTGGGTTACAAAGTGAGCTCAAGGCCAGCCTGAACTGCATAGTGAGACCCTGTCTCAAAAAGACAGAAAAAAAAAAAAGATTTTACCATCAATCCGAATATTTAAAAGTATGAAAAATGCTGTTTTACATTCTGGGTGCTGAGAGGGATTCAGGGAGAGGTGTTGGGAACCCCAAAACTCAAGAGTAGATTGAATGATTCCAGAACCATCAGTAGTATAGGACCCTCAGCAAAAGGACCAGCAGCTAATAATAAATAAGCATATTTTAAAAATATTTTGCATCCACAGGAGTATATTTCAGCCATTGATTACATAAATTACCAATTTTAGGAAAAGGAGTTGGGGGTGTAAAAGTTGCTTATGTTTTAAGAGAAATCATGGGCTGGGGATATATCTCAGCAGCACAGCACCTGTCTGGCAAGCATGAGGTCCGGAATTCAATTCTTAGTGCCAAAAAAGAGAAAAATCATAATATTTTTGAAAAGCTTGAAAATTGGAGGGAGTTCCCTTTTCTAATTTATCATTATGATCAAAGTGAGATTTTCATTGTTATCTCTCAGAGGAAGGATGTTGAACAAAGTGAAACAGAGGCAACAGAGGAAGATGATATTATTTAAGCAACCTAGTTCAAAAAAGTACATACTTCCAAAAACTTAGGAGAGAAGTGCATCTTCTCAAAGTTTTAGGAAAGATGACATAAGTGGAACCCAGTTTGAAAACAGTCTTTCTCACAAATCTCCCCAAAACGTCATCTAAGAGGAGGGCAAGAAAAAGACACTTGGCCAAATAACATTTTCATTGGGATAAAAACTGATCTTTTGAAGAATGGACGAAAAAAAATTGTCAGAGAAAGCAAGTCATGGATAGGATATTTGGGAATGTGGTGAGATATATGGTAATAGATTGGTTTACATCTATTATAGTAATGTAAATAAATCTATAAACAGAGGGTGAAACTGTTGGCAAAACCTTTGCACTCTGCCGTCAGGGCCAGGATGTTATTTCTGTTAATTCTCATGAAGTATTTCATAGATAGCAAAACTGCTCCCACCATCAAAATAGCAAAATAACAAAGCAGGTTTTGATATTTGGATATCCAAACAATTCTTTCCAACACTGGAAAACACAGGGGCCAAAGGGAAAGGGTTTTTTTGGGTTTTTTTGTTTTGTTTTATTTCGTTTTTTGTGAGACAAGGTCTCACTCTGAAGTTCAGGCCAGTCTTGAACTCACTATGTAGCCCAGGCTGGCCTTAAATTTGAGGGAATCCTCCTGCCTCAGCCCCCGCTTTCATTCCCCACCCCATCTCTCCAGTGCTGGAATTACAGGTGCTACCATGCCCTGGCTGGGAAGATTTTTAAGGACATGAATAAGGTGATAGGTACATTTGATTGGCAGATCTCTTACTCGGCCCTCAAATTTGTAGTCCATCCTATAGTTTTTCAAAGTGTCCTTTGATTCCAGCGGTTATTTCCTGGATCTGACATCTGGATGTAACACTTATTCTGCGTCTGCAGGAAAAGGTGGACAGAGTTTCTTCCTGGAGGCAGGCATCCATGACTTAGCCAGAAGATCCTCCCACTTTTTCCCTTTTCTCCTTTTTTCTTTATTTCTAACTTGCATTTGGCAGAGTTGGCAAGACAACAGGAAGTGCTGGGCTTCCTGTCCAGGGCATGCAGTGGGAAGGGTGTGCTCGCCACATCAAAAACAGAAGCCGGAAAAAGCGACACACCCACCTTCCAGAAATCAGGGCCCCTCTACTTCCCCTCGTACTGCCTGCCTCCCCACGCAGGCCCCTTCCTGTGGGGTGCAGACTGGCACCCCCATTGTTGGGGAATGGGCTGTGCAAAGGTTAAGCTGCTGACCACCGTGCTCTAAAAACAGGTAACCCCACAGCTGAGGCAGCTGAGGACGCATGCTCTCCTCCCTATTCCAGAGCAATAACTGCCAACCTGAGAGAGAAGACGCTTCTCTCAAATAGCAAGATTTGCTGCTTACAATGTCTCTGATCTTTTGTTTTGCAAGACCTTGCTCAGTTTCCCACCTTTGCCTAGTTCTCCCTTTTCCCTTTCCCTCATCCCTCACTGCCTTGTTTGAAATCCATTAAATACTGGCAATCCAGAGGAGTCTTTGTCTTAGCTCTGAGAGAGTTCTGGCCTTGCTGGATCCCCTACAAACTATATTTGCATTTTGTCTTTCTTTAAGCCTTTTCTGTAAACTTGTCTCTAAAATCTGGAGCCTGATCAGCTCCTGATACCTATTGACAGTTGTCTTGGCCATGTCTCTTCTTGGATTCTCCTCTTATGCAATGGCTTTTTGGAAGATCTGTACTTTTAAACTGTGATCATCTAATACCATTTCTCTTAAGATTTTGACGTGATGTAAGAAAGTTTTTTCAGTCCCAGCAATGTGTGAAATATTATTGGAATGAGCTGGGTATTTAGTTCAGTGGTTCAAGAATTTGCCTAGTTAGCCCGGAGTGGTGGCTCACGCTTGTAATCCAAGCACTCGGGAGGCTGAGGCAGGAGGATCATTGCAAGTTCAAGACCAGCCTGGGCTACAAAGTGAACTCAAGGCCAGCCTGAAATACATAGTGAGACCCTGTCTCAAAAAAAAAAAAAAAAAAAGAATTTGCCTGGTTGTGAGTTCAATCCTGGGTACAAAAAGAAAAAAGAAAGAAAGAAAGAATTATTAATGGATCAAGTACCTAAGAGCTAACCATTGAGACTCATTCTTTGGGAGTCAAAATTTCTCTACATGCTCTTCTATGTACAATGGTTTTCTGTGTTGCTTTTTATAAGCTAAGCACTCTTTTTTTTGTATATTTGTGATATATAGTAACTACATTTGTTTGGAGAATATATATCCCAGTCTTGGCTCCTAGCTCTGGCTGCACCATATATATTCTTGAACTTATTTTGCTTTTTTTAGGGTACTGGCAATTGAACTCACACTTGTCAGGTAAGCACTGCACCACTGAGCTAAATGCTTGGCCTCAACATTTTCTCTCCTTCTCCTTCTCCTTCTCCTTCTCCTTCTCCTTCTCCTTCTCCTTCTTCTTCTTCTTCTGTTTGTTTGCTTGGTTTGATTTGGTTTTCATGAGACAGGGTCTTGCTATGTAGCCCAGGCTGGCCTCTAACTCATTCCAATCCTCTTGCCTCAGCCTCCCTGTTGAGGCACAATTATAATGTAAAAACACATTCATGAGATGATAAATTTATAGATATTTCATAATCAATTAGAGGCTTCTGACCAAGAATTTAGCTGTTTCTGCTAAATTGAATTCCCAACAGTGTCCACAGCCCAGCTGCAGAAAAGCACTGAATTAGAGTAATTGTCTACACCTGGAGGCACCCTGGCTGATTCGGGCCGTGCAGTAAAGGTCCTCTCTGCCCAACATTTCTGTATTATGGTGATGCTCTTAACTGTGCTCATTCTGTAAGAGCCCCTCCCCTGCTTCCTGGAATGTTTCTATTGTTTCAAGACCAGCCTGTCTGTCAATATATGACTCAATGTATGTAACCAGTCATGTAACCTTAGGTCACTTGCTTTGTGTCACCTGCTTCTAATTCTATATATACTACACTCCTTCCTGATTCAGGGCGGTTGCTGTGGAGGAATTATTCCTGCAAAGTCCATTGGTGTGAAATCCAACAGTCTGCTGGTGTAAAGATTAAAATGCTGCCTTCTTATCTCCTGGTGCAACGAGTTTTCCTTCTGATTTGGCTTGGTTTAGGAAACTTCCCGCAACATCCTGAGTGCTGGGATTACAAACCTGCCCCACCACACCAGCATCTTGATCATTTTTACCCTCTTCTCTCTGCTTCTCCAAGTTTCTTTCCCATCTCCAAAAAGCCTAATATGTTTATTTCCATCTCTCCTTTATTTTACTCTTTAAATTATTTACATATGAGTTTTTTTCTTTTTTGTATCAGGAATCGAACCCAGGACCTTATGCTTGCCAGAGGCACTTGTGCTGCTGAGCTCTGTGCCCAGCCTTCTCCATGAGAGACCATGTGATATTTAACCTTCTTTGATTTAGTTCAAGATTATAAACTAGAAATTCATCCATTTTCCTATAAATGACTCAAATTTATCCTACTTTATGGCTGAGTAATACTTTGTTGTATATAAATAACCCATTTTCTTTAACCATTCTTTTGTTGATGGTTATTCAAGCTGTTGCCATAATTTAAGCCAAGCACCCCCGAAGGGACAAAGGCAAGGATTATTGATTGCAAGTGCGATGTGTCTAGGGATCAGAGTTTTAAATATGATAGAAGCTTGGGGTCATGTTTTACATCATTTGGTTTGTTTGTTTGTTTGTTTGTTTGTTTTTTGAGACAAGTTCTTGCTATGCAGTTCAGGTTGCCTTGAGCTCACTTGGTAGCCCAGTCTGGTCTCAAACTCACAAGGATTCTCCCACCTCAGCCTCCTGAGTGCTAGGATCACAGATGTGTGCCACCACACCTGACTATATTTTACATTTTAAAGGATCTGAAGGTGGTTGTGAAAGTGCAGGAGTGAGTGCCTGAAGAAAGATCACAAGACCAAGAATAGCCAGACAGCTGTCAAGGACCATCACTGGAGCAGCATTGATCAGGACAATTAAAACAACAGTGGTAGGATGAGAGAAAGACATAGCAGCTCTTGGGAGCAGTGAAAAGGAGCCAGTTTGTAGAGATTCCAGAGATGTTTCATTTGAGATCCTCCGTCTAGGGCACCAAGGTGTGCATATTGCCTGTTTTCCTCCAGGCTTTCTTGGGATTTAGCCAGTTCTTTACCACCCATAACTAAGAACCGCCAAGCTCCAGGAGACCTGGAGTGCAAAAGTCAGTGTTTTAACAAGTCAGATGTCAACCCGGGCGTGGTGGCTCTCGCCTGTAATCCCAGCACTTGGGAGACTGAGGCAGAAGGATCATTGTGAGTTCAAGACCAGCCTGGGCTATAAAGTGAGCTCAAGGCCAGCCTGAACTGCATAGTGAGACCCTGTCTCAAAAAGACAAAACAAAACAAACAACTAAAATGTCTGTGAGTGAGTTATGCCTATTGGTATTCAACTGAATCTTTTTTTTTTTTTCCCTGTCTTTTTGAGACAGGGTCTCACTGTGCAGTTCAGCCTTGAGCTCACTTTGTAGCTCAGGGTCATCTCAAATTCCCAACAATCCTCCTGCCTCAACCTCCCAAGTGTTGGGATTACAGGTATGCACTACCATGCCTGGGTCTTCAATTGATTTTTCTCCCTGAGACATTGTATCTAGAAAAGTTGAGTTTTAGCCAAACATGGCAGGACACACCTGTAATCTCAGCTACTCAGGGAGCTGAGGTAGGAGGATGGCAAATTTGAACTGAGCCTGGGCAATTTAGCAAGATGCTGTCTTAAAATAAAAAAGGTAGGGCTGTAACTCAGTGCAGAGCACTTCTGGGTTCCATCCCCAGTACCAGGGGTGGGGAGAGTTGGGTTCTGCATTTGAAAGACTTCACTCAAGTGAGAATTCCAGAAAGTGTCCTTGGCTGGAAGCTTTCCCTAATCAGTTCCCAGGTCCACAACGAAAACCAGTGTCTTCCTGCTTCTTCAGAAAGAGAAACTGAATCCTAGATTGTCAGTTACTTTCTTTCCTTCCCCTCTCTATTCTTTTTCTTTCTATATTTTCTTTTTGTTTTCTTTTTTTTCCTTTTTTAGACAGGGTCTCACTATATAGTTCAGACTGTCCCTGAACTCACTATGTAACCTGCCTGGCCTCAAATTTCTGGCAATCCTCCTGTCTCAGCCTCCAGAGTTCTGGGATTACAGTCACGGGCCACCTCGCCTGGGTTACTTTCAAACTGTTGCCAAGCCCTCCTGCTGCCTTCCTGATAGTCTCAGGTGCAACAGATGATCTTCAATTTTTGTGACATTCCTCACCCTATCACCATGAACCTTCCCCACATCTGCCATTTAATTTAGCAAACATGTGCTGTTCAGCCTCTGCGTATCGCCTACATGCTGGCAGTTCAGTGAGCTTGATAAAGAAGGTCCCAGTACTTAAGCTGTCTTCTTGAGCATATTGATAACATGTCAACCACAGTTCTGTATGGCCCTGGGCAAATCTTAACTGCTCTCCAGTTAGGCTTTCCCTGAAACTAAGTACAATTGCCCACCTACAGCACGCAGCACAAGAGGGCTTGGTACTTGTTGATGAGGTCGAAGGAGAAAAGCAGAGCAGTTAATGAGAAGTATTTTTTTTCCAACCCCATCATCCGTTTCCTTTGATCATAAAAACACCCACACTCTTTTAGAGATTTTCAGGGCTGAAAACGTCTCCCATCCTAATTTGGGCAAAATCTTGCCTTTTTTTTTTTTTGAGACTGACTTTTGTCATGTAATTCAGGCTGGCCTTCAACTCACTATGTAGCCCAGGCCATTCTCAAACTCATGGCAATTCTCCTACCTCAGCCTCCAGAGTGCTGGGATTATAGGCAAGTATCACCATATCTGGCTTAAAATCTGAATATATTTGTAATATGATGACGTGCCATTCTGCTCATGACCAGCTCCTTCCTCATGTCTGCCCAAAATGAATCAGAGGGACATCTTTGGAGACTGACCTTTCTAGTTCTGGCTGTATTTTTAGCACCTTCTGGCTCCCTGGTACAAGTGCTGGGTTTGGAATTACTAAATAACCAACTGTACCACTTCAGGCTCCCAGCAGGAACCAGTGAGCACATGCAAAGAAAGATAACTGGAGGAGGATGTAAAGGGCTACTTACAAAAGAGAAGCTAGGGACAGGACAGTGCACATACACAACTATGGGGAAACCCAAGGCCACAAGAGAAGAACCCAGTGGATCACTAGCTCTAGAACCCCAAATCGGAGATTTGTGTATGAGGGTCATTTTGAGATGGGTGTGAACTTAGACAAGTGAAGCCAGGTTGAGAAAACTCTTGTAGAGAGAAATCAGAGGGATAAATCCCTTAACATCACTTGTCTTTTTTCTAATTCGCCAAATAGAATAGGAAGCCAGAGGGCAAGGGCGTTCACTGAGGTCTGCCAGGTCAGGCTGCACCACAGAGTGAGACCCTGCACTATAGAGTGCCCTCACCCAATCAATAGACCACTAATAATTTATATTGTGCCTCTAGGAAAAACATTAAGTTTTCGTTCTAACATTGGATTTTCAAAATCTGAATTATCACTGCTCATGTTAACAGGCTAGTCTCTGACATAGTTTGTCTTTGATTATGAACATTTTTCTGAATATTCTGGTACAGGGTCACTGCCCCCCATCTCTGTCCACTGGGGAATAATCACTTGGTGGCCAGCCTGGCTGTATGGGAGGTAGGAAGATAACCATTTGGGTCCCACCAGGGAACTCAACTAGCAGGCTGTCTGGGTCCTTCCCTCACTAGAAGTCCCTGAGAGGGCATTAGAGTGTGCTCTCTCCTCCAGGTGAAGGGAGAGTGGGCAAAGGTACAGAATTTTGTGGAGAAACCACAGCTCCGAACTGGAGGCAAAATTCCACCTGCCATATCTAAACTCATCACCCTGAAATAAAGCTAGAAAGTAGCACTTGATCTCACTGATGGAATAAATTATTAAGAAAAGCCTGCAGCCTTCTGAAGACACTAGCACCAGCAACACAGGGCTCTGTCCCAATTTTTCAATCTGCAACCCTGCTAGACTGGTTCAGAAGAACAGGAAGCATGGGTGGTCAGCCATAGGATGCAACTCAAGGGGCTTTAAGAGTTTGCTGGATCCCAAACTATCTTCCCTGCTGGCCTGGGATTCTGTCTGAAGTTTCCATCATTCAAGTTATTCCTTTATGTTAAAAATTTACTGCCCTCTGTTCAAATGCTCTCACTGTGTAAAAGGGTGTGGTGCTTAGTTGTTACTGTTTGGCATCTCATTACCTTTCCTATGTTTTGAGAACTCCGCTGTCTGCAGGAAGCAAAGTCCATCTGGACCCCTCACTCAGAGGTACAGAATATGTTGTCCCAGCCCTTTGGTGAGCTAGGCAGGGGCACAGCACCTAAGGTCAACAACCAGCCATGAACTTGCTCTAGTTTGTGCATTGGTTGACAACACAGTAGAATCTGGGGAATATTTTGGTGGTAGGTGGCAGTAGGGTAGTGATTCTGTGGCAGAGGCAGTAGGGCAGAGGATGGTATTTAGTATTAAGTAGTGGCTTCAGCTGTGTTTTCAGTCATTGTTTCTGGCATGGTTAGAGCTGTAGTCCCAATTTCAGCATAGCATCCCTTGTTCCAGTTCATTTCTCAAGCCTTTCTAGACAAAACCTGGAGTTTCTCAGGATCCTTTTAGTAAATTCCCATGCTGCTTATACCAGAATACGTTTCCTTGCAATTAAGTAGGAACACCAGTGAACACACAGGCATCAGACATTTCAATTCAAGACTAGTCACAGAGGGGCCCGGGATTTAGCTCAGTGGCTTAAGTGCCTACCTGGCAAGCATGAGGTCGTGAGTTTGATCCCTGTTACAAAAAGAAAAAGAAAAAAGAAAAAGACTAGTCACAGATAGTCATTTGTGTAAGTAGATCATTAACAGTATAAGAAACAGCAGGACCCCAGGCAAAGGGCTTTTGTTGATGGGGAGAAAATTAGAAGTCTGTTCTTGTGGGCACTAACTGATAGAGCTTTCCCAGAAGCCTAGACAGAGGTTTCAGGGTTACATGAGACATCCAAGAAACAAGGGCGGAGAGAGTCATTGACAGGAAAGGTGAGGTAATGCTAGGGCAAAATCTAATGCTATGGAATTACTAGAAGGGCTGCCACTGATGCAAAGCAATGTGTAGAGGCCATGTCTTCATTATTTTTTTTTCCCAAAGAGGAGCACAGGAAATTTTCACTATTCATTGAAAGAACAAGGAGAGAAAGGGTGAGGAAGTTAGTGAGCACAGATGCTGAACACTGGCTAAGAAGTTGTGTTTTTTTGTGAAGATTAAGAGTAGAATTAGCAAACTTCACTTCTTTCTGCTTTCTTCTTTACTTTTCCTCAGAACAAGCACAGTTCCTGATGTTCAGAGTATTGAATAGATAAACTCTGGGCCCAAAAATTCTTAGTTTTTTTCATGGAAGTATCATGTGTATCCACCAGACATGCCACAGGTCCTTTCCCACTGCAGTGTGAGAGGTCTGAAGGTGAGAGGTCTCATATCATGGCAGATCCTCCAGCTATGCCTTTGGTTCTCATCCTTGGAGAGTCTCCAGGGCACTATCACCCTTCCTGGGCTGTGTTCTTGTAGTTGTCTTTGCTGTAGTGTAGCAGGGGATTGTCATTTTTTTTTTCACTTACACAAATGTCACCAAAGGAAGAACACTGAAAAATAATCCAAGAGAAACTACCACAGGACATTACAAAAAGAGAAAGAAAAAAAAAGACTAGCTACATTTGATTTAAAATATATTTAGGACACATTGTCTTTTATTTTCATAGAATGTCTCTTAATAAATATTTTACCAGGATGATGAAGATGGAATTACAAGGATACACGAAGACTTGAGGGGACAAGGGGATGGAAACATTTTACTATTTTAATTTACTCTTCAACTCAAGAGACTCACCTTCTGCAGAGGATCTTAAAATCTAGCAAAGAAAGTCTCCTACACAAAGAGCAATTATTGTTTGCTTGCTTGTGACAGCGCTTTGCCATGCAGTTCAGACTAGCCTTAAGCTCTCTAGGTAGCCAAACTGCCCTTGAACTCCCCGAAACCCTCCTGCCTCAGGCTCCTGAGTAATGAGATCATAGGCGTGCGCCAGCACACCCACCTCAAGAGGCAAATTTCTAACTACTCTTGGTAGGCGGCTACAGTCAGTATATGGTGGACCAGTGACAGCGGCTCTTGACTACTTGCAGCAGAGGCTTCTTGAAGGTGAGGACGATGACGGTGCAGGCCACCAGCAGGGTGAGGCAGCTGGGGAGGATGAGCACGAGGTAGAGCAGGCCCATGTCCACCTGCTCCCACTTGCAGCCCTGCGGCGTACCTGCGGGCAGCTCCACCACGTGGATGACCTTGGAGGAGAGGTTGCACGTGACCATGGCCCAGTCGGCCACGGTGTCCAGGCTCTGCAGGGCCACCCGGTCGTCCAGGCTGCAGCAGTTGTAGGGGTTCTGGCTGAGGTAGACGGTGTGCAGGCTCCCTGAGAACTGCTCCCACTCGGCCCGGGCGGGCAGCGCGGTGAGCCAGTTCCGCCGGAGATCCAGGGTCCGCAGGGCCCGGCTCCCCTGGAGCCTTGGGAAGCTGGTTAAGCAGTTTCCTGACAGATCCAGTTCTCTCAGATGCTCGAAGCCCGAGAAATCCAATTTGGCGGAGGTGGGGCTGAGGCCCACGTTCCTCAGAGACAGGGCCTGCAATGTGGGGGCAACGGCCCTGAGAGGGGCCATGGTTCCGTTCAGGACTCCCCAGTTGCCGGACAGGTCTAAGTGAGTGAGGGGGGTCCCCTGGAAAGCGCAGTCCTGGAACACCCTCAGCCCACAGCCTTCCAGAGATAGCCTCCTCAGAGACACCATATTCCGGAAGTCCACGCAACTGGGGGCGCTCTGCGGTGTGGAAGGAACCGGAAGCGGAAGTGGTACCGGAACTGGAAGTGGCCAGGGGCAAAGAGAGATTTGATTATGGCTCAGATCAATGGTAGTGAGATTATTGGCATCTGCAAAGAGGCCTGAGGGGACACCCAGGAGCTGGTTGTCACTCAGATTGAGCAGGCGGAGGCTCTTGAGGCAGCCAGCGTGGCCCGGGGCCAGGCGCAGCTCGGACAGCATATTGTGGCTCAGGTCCAGCTCTGCCAGGGTGTCCACGGGCTCACGCTCTCGAAAGTACATCGTGGCCAGGCAGTTCCGGTTGAGGTTCAGGTGGGCCAGGGAGGGCATTTTCTTCAGGAAGCCTTCAGGCAGGTAGTGGAACTGGTTCTGGCTCATGTCCAGGAAGCGAAGAGCCGCTAGGTCACTGGAGGCAAACTCCTCCCAGAGGCTGACGGTAGTAACATTGGTCACGTTGCCATCCACCAGGAGGAACTGGGCCACCATCTCCTGTGGGGAGGAGGTGTTGTATAGGTCCTTGTAGAAGCCCATGTCATTGTCCTGCAGCAGGAGGCTGTGTAACTTGCTGCACTGGGGTAGGAGAGGGAAAAACAACAGCTGGTTGTGAGACAGATCTAGCATCTCCAGCTCAAAAGCGGTCTCTTGCCTGGATGCCAGGAACCACTCGAGGCTGTTGTAGCTGACATTGAGGATGCGCAACTGGGAGAGGCCGAAGTCCACGATGCAGGGGAGGTTGTTGTACGCCAGGTTGAGGCGTCTCAGCTCTGTCAAGCCATCAAAAGCACCCCCTTCTATCTCAAAGATGTAGTTCCTCTGTAAATCCAGCTCCCTGAGGTTCTCCAGTCCCTCAAAGATGGACTCATCAAGCCTCATGAGAGTGTTCCTGGCCAGGGACACAGCCTCCAGGGAGGAGAGGTTCTGGAGGATGAGGGCCGCCATGTCTTCTGTCAGGGAATTCCCAGACAGGTCCAGCTTCTGCAGCCCCTGCAGGGTGCACAGAGCAGCTGCTGTCTCCTTGTAGTTCTCCGAGAGGCTGTTGTCAGCCAGGTCCAGGCTGTGCAGGCGGCCTTGCTCCTGGAAGGAGCGGTAGCCGATACGCACCAGCTGGCAGGTGCGCAGGCTGAGGCTCTCCAAGAAAGGGTACAGCCGCAGGGAGTGATTCCACAGAGTCCTGAGCGGGTTGGCGTCCAGGATGAGCACCCGGGTGTGAGGCAGGAGGCTGGGGGGCACGGAAGCTAGGTTCTGCCCTTGACAGTCAGCAGTGACACCCACCTAGGTTCAGAAACACATGAGTCAGTGGGGAGCAGGTCTTGAAGGTGGAAGTTTATGCATAGGAACTTTGTTCACTTACTGGACTCTCCCTACAGCCACTGGGAATGATCAGAATTCTTGAAAGGACCAAAATGTATAATAGGTATTGTAAAATAGGAGGAAAGTGTTCAAATGGCAAGGGGAACAAGGAAGAGGGGAAGGGAAAGGAAAGGGGAAAAGTAAAAAAAAAAAAAATGAGAAAAGCTTTGTAAATGTGGAGAGGAGGAGTTGAAAGGAGTGAAGGGGAATGGGGAAAAAAAGTTGTATCATTATAGGTACAAATTCTCTATGATGAATGTGATCATTATGTATTTCTAAAATGTACCAAACTGTACGGGGTAGCACATGCCTGTGATCTCAGCACTTGGGAGGCTAAGGCAGAAGGATCCCCGTGAGTTTGACGCCAGCCTGGGCTACAAAGTGAGTTGAAGCCCAGCTTAAATTGCATAGTGAGACCCAGTATTAAAAAAGACCAAAAAAAACTAATTAAAAAAAAAGTAATGTCATTCATTTCTATAGGCTGGCCAGTAAGACAAGCCCAGAAACACCTTGAAGTTGTGGGTCCAGTCCCTGGGGGCAGGTAGAAAAGGGAAAAAAATTCTGAGGGAGAAGAAGCAGCCCAGGTTAGTGACTGGTCAGCTCTGCCACATACGAGCTTTGGACCCTGGGCAAGAACTCACCTTTGGAGCCTCAAGATTCTTAGCTGATTTTTAAAACAAGCCCTTCTAATAGTTAAAATTGATGCTGTACTGAAATATGGGAAACTCAACTCCTCAGTAACCTCAACCTCTCAGAGAAATGCCATCAACTCTGTTACATCTTGTAGTTCTCTTTTCTGAGATAGGGTTTCCCTATGCAGTACAGACTGTCCTTAAATTAGTTTATGTAGCCCAGGGCTGTCTTCAAACTTTCAGTGACCAGCTGCCCCAGCCTCCAGAGTGCCAGGATTACAGGTGTATCTTCTGTATCTTTTCTAAAGATATTACCTATTTGTTTGTTTTATTTTTAAGAAAAATTAACATATTCTACAAGCTGTTTAGTAATCAACTTTTCTCCTTGCAATAATATGTGATATATTGCTTTGTCAGTAAAAATAAATTTCAGCAAATTCTTTTCAGGAACCGAACAGTTCAGTGCATGAATAAACAGCTGTTCCAGGTCATTTCATTTTGCTTCTGATTTTGCTGTTCTTGTTTTGGTTTTTTTTGAGACAGGGTCTCTATATAGTTCAGACTGACCTTGATCTCACTATGTAGCCCAGGCTGGTCTGAAACTCTTGGTGATCCTCCTGCCTCAGCCTCACAAGTGCTGGGATTACCTGTATATGTCACATCCGGAGGCTCTGTTTTGTTCGTTTGTTTTGATGCTAGGGATTGAATTCAGGGCCTCACATATGCTAAGTGTGTCCTCTACCATTAAGCTACACTGCAGCCCCTTGGCTTTGCTTTTTATCGAGTGGTTGAGATGGTTACCTAACCACAAGGATTTTCATTCCTGTCCTGCAAAATGGAAATTATGCTTGTAATTTTCTCATTTTTTTGGTATCAAATGTAATTGCTTATGTAAAACATTTATTATGCCTAATAAGTGTTAGCTATAATTATTAGCATGATATGCTTAATGTTAGCTATAGTTAGCATAATCTAATTAATTAATCTTCCCATTGAGCATTTGAGTTGTTTTCATTTTCCAGGTAGACATCAGAATGAATTTGTTGTGTCCCTTCCATACCTCTACTCCCCCTAAACATGTCTTTAGAAGTTTGATTGGGGTTATAATACCACTATGAATTAATTTGATGCAGAACTTACATTTTATAAAATTCAATCTCCCTATCCAGAGACAAAGTTATATTTCTTTATTTGAGTAACTTTTGGTCTCCCCTTTCCCATGGGGATTCTCTGGAAAGTGTTGCGGTTAGGGGCTTTCCTCGAGCTTGGGAGACCCTGTTCTATTACAAGTGCTGTGGTCAAAGCGTCAGGCCTTGGTAATCCCCTGTTGATACACTAAAGTGCCACACAGAACCACAAGGACATCGGAGCCTCAGAAAGCCTTATCATGCTGCCTTTCCCATCAAATGACTGAGATAGTGAGGGACAGGGGAGGGCACCTGGACTCTCAAACACGTGGTCCTGAAATTATAAAAGCCAAAGGAGGCTGGGCCTGATGGCATGCCCTGTAATCCCAGCCCTAGAAAAGCTGAGGCAGGAGGATCACCATGAGTTCAAGACCAGCCTGGGCTACATAGTGAGTTCAAGGCCAGCCCGAACTACATAGCAAGTAGTTAAAAAAAAAAAAAAAAAAAAAAAACAGACAAAAAAATCTACAATTGAGTATGGTGTCATATACCTGTATTCCCAACACTCAGGAGGCTGAGGCAGGAGGATCACCATGAGTTCAAGGCCAACTTCAACTACATAGTGAGTTCAAGATCAGCCTGAATTGCATAGCAAAACCCTGTCTCAAAAAACAAAAACAGCAAAAAACCAAAGAAAATCCACTCTTTGAGTTCTCTGTCAGAGTCAAGCCTGAACCCTAAAAGATCAAAGAACTTGTGGTTTATTCCCTTCTCCTCCTATGGTAGGTGACCCCTGAACTGCTACTGTGAGGTTAGCGTTTTGTTTCATCTGTAAGGGAATGGTGGAGGTCAAAGGTAGCTGAGATTAATAATGATACTAATGATAATAAATAAAATACAGGCACTCGCCATAGACCAGGTGCTGTCCTCAGTGCTTTACATATAATAACTCAATCACTACAACACCCAAGTGTTGTGGTATCATTCATAGGCATTATTATCACTTCTATTATTGCACATGAGGAAGCAGTGACATGAAGTGGCCCCCGTGTTACCAGCTAATCGGTGGTGGGCTGGGGTTTAAACCTGGTCCGTCAGGTTATAACTCCTACATACTGGAGTGTTCTCCAGCCTGGTGGTTAGTGGTTACTATGGGTGGTTCAGAACCATGTGGTTGGTATTTTTAAGATTAATCAGCTTAAAGAATACATTCCTTCCCCAGCCCCCACAACAAACAAATAAAAAGAAAGGATTCCTGATTGTAAGCATTAGCCCTGATACCCAGTTCGTGTCCCAGGGCCTTGGGGATTGCAGGGGCCAAGGAGTGTTTATTAAATGCATGTTCCTCAAGCATAGTTTTGATATCACTGGGTTGTCAGCAAGGAGAGAGGTTCTGGAAATGTGCTGAATTGTGACCCAGACCGGTTTCCACATATAAGCCAAGAGCCCCAGGGAAGGCCACTGTCAAGGCTCGGGAATCCTGGATCTTCTTAGTCGAACCACAGCCAAGGAGCAAGGCCGCTGCACAGTGCGGTGCGGGAGGCTGCTGGCTACGGGCTGTCTAAGCATTTGCTTGGCTTGTGCACTGTCGCAGAGGCCGAGCTGCTCCAGCTCTACTTTGCCTCCCCTGGCAGTTCTGGTGCTGTCTGGAGCTCAAACTATTAACAAGGTGTTCTTTATTATTATTATTCTTTTTTTCTGAGAGTGTCTCACTATGTCGCTCAGGCTAGCTTTAAACTCACTGTGTAGCCCAGGCTGGCCTCAAACTTGCAGTGACCCTCCAGCCTCAGCCTCCTGAGTGCTGGGGTTACAGGCGTGCACCACTACGTCCAACTAACAAGATGTTCTTGTGCCAGATGGCTGAGCAAGGCCTGTCACTGGGGCCTCCTGCCTGCAACAGGTTTGAGAAAGGAGGGGCAGGGGTTGCCGGGGGGTTTTCCCAGGCATCATCTCAAGGACCTCTGGTTAAAGAACAGCTGCACATGGCATTGGGCAAGGTGGGTACAGAGTGCATCAGACCCATCGCTCCTGTCCTCCGTCACTAACAATCCATCAGCCTTCCGGGCAGACCAACCCTTGTCAGGATAGGAACGAAAGAGACATTAGGCTTTGAGGAGAGACTCACCAACTTGCAGCCCCCTTGGAAAGCTGCTGTGGCGGTCCCGCTTCCATTCCTCCACTGCAGGGTCGAGAAGTGAAAACCCAGGCAAAGCCACAGGGGCAGCAGCTCCATCTCAAGTGCAACTCTGTGGACAGAGGCAGGGAAGAAGCGGGTAAGACAAGGACATCCCAGAAGGCTGCTTTGCATCGGGTAGGAGTCAGTTCCCAGTTATGTCTGGTCTCAGAGGCCCAGAGCTCATGGAGGTCGAAACCCACAGATTATTCAAATCACTCGTGTTAATCAACACTTTTGGCTGGGGTGGCATTGCACTCCTGTAATCCCAGCACTCTGGAGGCTGAGGCAGGAGGATTGCCATGAGTTTGAGGCCAGCCTGGGCTACAGAGTGAATTTAAGGACAGCCTGAACTGCATAGTGAAACCCTGTCTCAAAAAGACACACAAAAAACCCAACCAAACAAACCAACCAGCACTTTCAGTGAACCTTTTGAAAGAGCTCGTTTTCATTTTGCCTTTATCATTTGATGGACAGATAACTGAAACTCCAGAGTCCAGGATAAAAGGAGAAACAAAGGACTGAAACAGGCCTTAGGACACCTAGAGTGTCGCTTGCTTTGTAATTCTGCTGAAGTTTTCCTCCCTACAGTTCAATTCAGCCTGGTGTACTGCACAAGCTCAAGACATATGAGCTGAGGAACTGGCTGTGGTGTATGCTCTAATCCCAGCACTTGGGAGGCTGAGGCAGGAGGATCATCAAAAGTTCCAGGCCAGCCTGAGCTACATAGTGAGCTCAAGAACAGTCTAAACTGCCTAGCAAGACCCTGTATCAATCAATAAATTAATTAATAAAGCATAGATCTGGGGGCTGTAGATGTAGCTCAGGGGTAGAGTGCTTTCCTAGTATGCCCTGGGTTTAATTTGATGTGTTTCATACAGAGGAAAAAAGGAAAACAGAGGTCTCGTTGGTTAATGCATTTGAACACAGCCCTTTGAAAGAATTTCATCCAGGCTTTATGGTGTGGCGAGTTCAAGACCAGTCTAGGCTACATAGCAAGACCCTGTTTTGAGAAGAAAAATAGAAAGAAGAATTTTGATATTTTGCCTGGACAGCGGAAACAACTCGACGAGAAAAAAAAATGAAACAACGATCTTCAGACATAGGCACTGATGAAGGGTGGCCCTCAGCCCTCCCGCGTGGCCGGGACACAGAACCGTGATCCTGAGGACGCTTGGAACTGCGCCTTTACCAACAGAATTTTAGAACTAAGAGGAGCCACGCACCCTTCTCCGCCTCTGTAGCATTTCACCGGGGAAACAGGCAAACGCAGAGGTCACGATGGCTTGTTAGGGTTCCAGGTCAAGCGAGTTGCAGGGCCAAGGGCAGCTCTAGGACCCACTCCCTGGGTTCCAGGAGGAGTAGCCAGAACCTTCTCCCCTGTGGGCACCGTGGCACTGTGCCCTCCTGTTGGAAGAGCTGGGAACCCGTGGCTTCCCCTCAGCTCCGATTCCTCGGCATCTGGACAAGTGCCTGGCCAGCCTTCCACCTGCTCCATCCACTCACACATCTGCTGACCATCAGGGCCGCCTTCTGCCCCTTCCTCTTCCCCGCTTCACCCACCTCAAGTTTACCCATCTCGAGGACTAATTTTAACTTCCTGGTAAGATCTGAACACTCCCTGGTGAAAACAGAGTCCCAGAAAAGCTCAGTGAAACCAGGTGAGTAAACCTCGACCCTCACTGAAGGCAGGCTCACTTCTCCAGCCCCCAGAGAGAACCTGTGATTCAGAACCCGGCTTGCCGGATCCGGGAATCCCCTCCCAGCCCTCCTCCTTCTCCTGCACCTGTGCAGGGATGACGGTCTCCTGGCCTTCAGGGACACAGATGCGAAAGCACAGCCAAGTGGGCTCCTGGGTTCCAATTCCTCCCACACATCCTGAAGCCTTGGGATCACTGCCCACCTTGACCAACACAAGGTTGCCAGATTTAGCAAGTGACAAGCCACCATGTGAATGTCAGAGACACACTTATGCTAAAAAATTGTTTATCTGACATTCTAATTTCCCTGGATGTCCAGTGTTGTTCTGAGGAGAGCTGGGGAGATGGGAACCGTAGACAGACTTCCTCTCTGTGTCTCAGGCTGGGCTGAACATGCGGCTGCCACTGAAGGGCCCAGTCCCGATGGGTACAGGGCAAGAGCGAGGTTGGTGAGGTACAGTGTAACTTCAGATGAGCGCTGCACAGCCCTGGCGTCCCCCGTTCCACCCAGGAGAGTAATTTTCACCTGCGGTCACAAGGAATCTTGCAGATGTAAAATATAGGCTCTCCTTTCTCCTAAACGTAGCTACCCAGCTCAACAAAAAAAAAAAAAAGTTGTGCCTCACCCCAGAGCAACTGTTTCTGGCCAGAAGCAGTGGAGTATGGTGGAAAGATTATGGGGTTTGAAATCTGACAACCCAGGGTTTGAATTCTTGCTATATTCTTGTTTATACTTGAGCAATTTATAGAGTCTCCAAGACTCAGACAATCATTCTATAAATAAGGGCTAATAATAACTATTCACAGAGCTTTATGAGAATCACATAGTGTAACAGATGTAAAAGTGTCTCATTAACTGTAAATGTAGTTAATAGCATAATTATTATTTTTGAGTTTCAGACACTAATGAGCTATCGAAGTGGTGGTTGTTCTTATGATCTTCTCCAAGATAAGTCAACAGCTACACAGAGGGGGGGGGGAGTGAATAATTTGGCTGGGAGGATGACTGTATCACGATACTAATTAAACAAGTAAAAGGAAGGTTAAAAATTTCACACTGATGACTCAGGAACACATGACTAGTCCCAGGGACAGATGATTTGTGTGGGTTGTGAGCTGTTTGTTCTCACTCTGCTCTTCTCCCAGTGGCAGGGCTGGCATCTTTCTTTCTTTCTTTCTTTCTTTCTGTCTGTCTGTCTGTCTGTCTGTCTGTCTGTCTCTTTCTTTTGCTTCTTTTCATGGTACTGGGAATCAAACTCAGGACCTTACGCTTGCCAGGCAGGTGCTTGTGCCTCTCAGCTACATCCCGGGCCCAGGGCTACCTTCTGAGCGCTCCGATCCCCAGGCAGGTCAGCTGGCCTCCAGCACACGTGGTCAACGGGAGTTCTCAAAGAAGCAGAGCACCCAGGACGGAGAGAGACAGCCTGGGGCTTCTCCTGGTGACCCTGATGCTCTGCTCCCCTCTATTTCTTTCCTCCTTGCCCGACCTTGGGAAGTTGCTAATGTCTCATTGACCATCTATTATCTGTTTGGCTTCTCGACTCTCCTGCCTCGTGCTACCAGTTTCCTGCTTGAAATCTCCTCTGATTCAAGCAATCTGGGTGATTTCTGTTTCCTAGTTGTATCATTCTCAATTTCATCGAGAATGGCCTTGAATTTGGCAGTACATAAAAACACTCCAAAAAAGAAACAAAAGACCTCCAAAATAGTAACCATTTGGGTTACTTGTAGACTGTGTAGCTGCAGAAAGCTTCTGCAGAGTCACAGTCCTGGAAGGAGTCCAAGGCAGACAGACAGACAGCTTGGGTACCAGAGGCCTCTCTGAGGGACACAGGAGGAGGCTTCTCTTCCTTCCCACCCCCTCCACCTGCTACTAGAGCAGCTCCGTGGACACAGGAACCTCTGAGCTAAGAGAGCTGAGAGCAAGTGTTACACACATATTATCACTGCAGGGGGAACTTTGCCTTCAACACAATCAGATAAGCCGAAAGGCTGCAACTCAAGAGAAGTGGTGGGGGATCTACCAGGGTGCTTTGTATGAGGGACACTATTGGTGAATTGGCCTGGGAAGGGAATCTACAGAAGCGGGGTATACAGGAGTGCAGAGACGGTGTGCCAGTGACGCCCATAAATAATCAAGCTGTATAACTGTGGTACTCAGTTAGATAAAGGGTTCCACAAGTCGGCCTTCCCCCTCCTCCTCCTCCTCCTCCTCCTCCTCTTTCTCCTCCTCTTCCTCCTCCTCCTCCTCTTCTTCTTCTTCTGGTACCAGGGATCAAACTTATAACCTCACTCCTGCCAGGTAGGCCCTGATTAAGCTGGCCGCCTTTTAAGGAGCAGTTCTCAGCTAGGATCTTGCAAGAAAGGGAAGGACGGAGAATTAAGAATCAAATCTCAGTCTGTGACAGCTGCAAACAATTGCTGCTACCAAGCAGCATTTGAAAGACTTTGGCGCCTCTAGTTCTTAGCAAAAAAACATTAGGGTAACTTTAACCTTCACCCAATGTCCAAGCTTAGCATCTCCCAAGGAGAAGCCACCTGACACTGAGTCTCCTAGAGTGACACGTTGGAAACACAGATGACCGTCCCAGCAATCCTTTTGCCAAAGATGCCTGGCTCAAGTCCAGTCACAATCCAACAGATCCAGGTATGATGTCCCACAAGTCAGCTGGTGACGACTAACATGGATTCTTCAAAAGAGTCAGTCTTGAAAATGAAAGAGCCAGTTACGGTGGCACACACTTATAATCCCAACACTCTGGGAGGCTGAGGCAGGAGGATCACAAGTTTCAGTTCAGCCTGGACAACTTAGTGACTTAGCCAGACCTTGTCTCAAAATAAAAAAATGCTGACAATGAATCTCAATGTGGAGGCCCTGGGTTCAATCTGGGGGGACTGGAGGACCAGGAGTGGGTAGGGTGGTGGTGTCTGTTCTAGATTACAAGTAAGAAGCATAATAACTAAGTGCAGTGCATGACTGTTGAGTGGGTTTTGGATTTCAAAAATCTCTGAAAGAAGTCAGGCATGGTGGCACATACCTATAATCCCAGCACTTGGGAGGCTGAGGCAGGAATATTGCCGAGTTTGAGTCCAGTGTGAACTATACAGAGAGATCCTATCTCAAAAAAAAAAAAAAATCTCTGAAAGAAAATTTTGAGACAGTTAGGGAAGTGTAAACGTATTAAATGATGTGTTTGCAGATAGTATGATACATAGATGTTATTACCAGATTATTGCTAACATTCTGATAATGATGCTCCGTCACATGAGGAAGTACCTAATGCCTAAGATATGCATGCTGAAGCATTTAGGGCAAAGTTTCCAGACGTCTATAATGTACATGACCTGCTTTCAAATGCTTCAACAGGGAAAGACGAAGCAAAATTTACCAACTGGCCAATCTGGCACTGTACTTTGTAATTTTCTGTAGATTTGAAAAGTTTCAAAATGGAAAAAAAAAAAAGGGACTATGAGCTAAATGTTGGGGTTTCTAAAGAGAGAGACAAAATTATAGTAGGCTTTGTCCCAAACTTCCCAGGAATTTTTATTAGATCTTTTTCAATATTTTTTTTTTCAGGAAGACACGCAGTAAACATTTGTTATGTTAAAGGTGGACACACACAACCCCTGAACGTATCCTGAGGACCGTAACGTTTTGGCCTTCACACTGGAGCTCTCAGGTGAATTGCTCTGCCTGGCAGGAGCACGAAAGTATTATATCACTCATCCGGGCTGCAGATCTGGCAACACGGTTGATGAGCTAAAATACTTTCCACTGTCAGGTTGATAGCTGTCACCCCACCCCCACAGTCACCTCTGGAAGATCAGTCCCCAGGAGGGTCACCTGACTTCCCACCACCACCACCACGCTGCCAGCATTACGGTGGGGAAGCACCTGACCATGGGTGGTCAATCTTTACCTGACTCAAGCCCTGGCTGAGACACAAGGGAATCAGGTGGGGGGACCGGAGGTAAGAGACAGGGCAGAGATGAATTCTTTCAGGATCTTCTATGGGGAAGCAGGTACCATGAGGGAGAAAACAAGCTTTTTGAACAGAAAAGAATAAAACAGTAGCTAGGCACAGTGGCACATGCCTATAATCTCAGCATTGGGGAGGCTGAGGCAGGAGGATCAAGCCATGAGGTGGAGGCCAGCCTGGGCTACATAGTCAGACACTGTCTCAAAAACAAACAGCATCAACAAAAGTCAGTAGAGGGCAGAGAGCAGAGAAGTGGGAACAAGAAGAATGACAAAAGGATGGACCATGCTGGAGGGAGAAAAGATGGAGGGAATGGTTTCTCAGGCAGCCTACGGGAGGCTCCCAACTGCTCTTCACCTGGCAGAGCCCATTTGCAAATTTCAAGTTTATTCACACTAACCACCCTCTCTACCTAACCCGGGGAACTGACTCACAATGGCAACAAAAGGAACCAAATTAAAACAGGATTTGGAGTCGGGCATGGTAGCTCACACCTGTAATCCCAGCACTCGGGAGGCTGAGGCTGGAGGATTGTTGAGAGTTTGAGACCAACCTGGGCTACAAAGTGAGCTCAAGGCCAGCCTGAACTGTATGGTGACACCCTGTCTCAAAAAGATAAAAAAAAAAAAAACAGGACTTGGGCACTGGGGATGTAGCTCAGCAGCACAGAACCTGCCTGGCAAGCGTGAGGTTGTGCATTTGATTCTTGGTACCAAAACAAAACAAAGCAAAACAGGACTTGGCCTTTAATAAGTTTACATGCAAAAGACAAAACTGTAAATGGACCAGGCATGGTGGTGCATGCATGTAATCTCAGTACTCACAAGGCTGAGGCAGGAGGATCCTTGCAAGTTTGAGACCAGCCTGGGCTACAAAGTGAGCTCAAGGTCAGCCTGAACTGCACAGAGAGACCCTGTCTCAAAAGACAAAAAAACAAAACGAAACAAAAAAAACTGTACACAGTTTCCAAAAAAGCACATATATGCTTTATAATGCTGCCTAACATTTAAAGAAAGTGACCAAAATCTGCTTCTGGGAACTATTTTTCAAATCGTGGCCTACTCAGTGGCAGAGGGTTCACATGGCATGTGTAAGACACTGGAGTCAATCCCCAGTGCCATGAAACAAAAAGAAAAAAGGAAGGAACGAAGGAAGGAAGGAAGGAAGGAAGGAAGGAAGGAAGGAAGGAAGGAAGGAAGGAATAAGGGAGGGAGGGAAAGGAAGATCCATCTGAATGCACCCTGTAGCCAGGAATCACCAAGCGATAGTAAAGCTACAGGGTAAATTGCATGCAGATGTCGTGTGCGCTGGGTGAATGATTTGGGGATAATAATGTGCATTGAATGTAACTGTTCCCTCCGATTGTGTTCAGAAATTTTGTTTTATTTTTTTCCCTTTGAAATAAAATGGATTTAAAAAAAAACTATAAGGTGAAATTTTATTGGGAAATAAGATATTAACATAGTTCTGAAGTATCTTTCTAAAAGTTCCTTATTAATTTCACAAAGTTAAAAATGGCAACTTTACAGTAAAGAAACCACCAGATAACCAAATCATCTAATGACTATAGGAGCATTACTGGGACAGTTTTTCAAACTTGCTTTTTCTTTTTGAGGCAGGGTCTCACTGTGTAGTTCAGGTTGGCCTTCAATTTATGGCAATCCTCCTGCCTCAGCCTTCGGAGCGCTGGTATTCCAGGCATGCACCACACCAAGCTCTGCACTATTTTATATCCAACCAGTGGTGTTCTAATTTCTCCATGTTCTCACCAGCAACTGGCTGTCATTCTTACTACAGTCTTTCTAGTGAGTGTGAAGTGCTATCTAGTAGGGTTTTTGCATTGCTAGGGATTGAACACAGGGCCTCTGCATTGAGCTACATCCCCAGCTTTCTTTATTTTTTTTTATTTTGAGACAGAGACTCATTAAATTGCCCTAGCAGGATTGGGATTTGAGATTTTCCTGTGTTAGCTTCCTGTGTTACCATTAGAGTTACAGGCACACACTACCACACCCAGTTTCTCATTTTAGCTTAAAAAAAAAAAAAAAGTAAAAGGGTGGGGCAGGGAGCTAGAGGTGTCCCTCAGTGTGAAGGCCTTGGGTTCAATCTCCATTACCCCACCCACCCACACACACGGTTCAAAAGGTCGCCTTTGTCCCCGCAGTCACCAACAGAGCCCATCGCTACTTTGGAAACCGCAGGTCCCTTTGGCCTCTGGGACTCGAACTGTGTCAGATGCTGGTGGAGTGTGGGCCTGAGAATCTGCAGGGACAAGGCCGGCCAGCCACACAGACCCCACAGGGACCTGCGCTGCGGCTCCTGGCTTGGAGCCCACTTGGGTTTCTGCAGGCTCCGCCGGGGTTGGAGGCCAGGATCCTCGGCCACCGTGGCCCAGGGAAGGTCGGGCAAGGCTTCCCCAGCACTGGGCAGATGGGATCTGGGTCGCACCCTGAGCCACTCCTGACCTGAGCTGGAGACCACTGACAGTGCGATCCCTCTGGTCACTTCCAAGAGGGAGAGCACCTGTCATCGTGTTCCCCACAGAGGAAGCAGGGCGAGCTGTAGTGCAAGGGACGCTGCACGGGGCAAGACACCTGGGTCCTTCACTCCAGCAGGGGTTGTGGGTGACACCGGCCATGTGACCTAGAAGAGCTGTGTCACAAACAAGAATATACATGAAGAAGCTCTGTCCAGGTAAGGGTAAGCTGGTGGCTCTCCTTAGCTAAACCCCACATGTCACCCATGGTGTCTCTGGGAAAGATCCTCCAATCTTCCCCTAACAAACTCCTACTCTTCCTTGGAGGCCTAACGCCTGGATCACCTCCTTGTATCGCCTTGTTCAGTTGAGCAATAATCCAATAACCCATATAATGTGAATAGGAATTCATAGCTTCTGTGAGTTTTTGGATTTTTTTGTTACTTACATTTAAATTTACCAACAGGAATGTGAGAAATTCCTAGATATCAATAAGTTAAATTTCCCCCAATATTTTAGCAGGATTTTTTTTTTTGAGACAGAGTCTTACTATGCCATTCACGCTGGCCTTGAACTCACTTTGTAGCCCACACTGGCCTCGACCTCACAGTGATCTTCCTGCCTCAGCCTCCTGAGTGCTGGGATTACAGGTGTGAGCCATGACACGTGGCTCAGTATAAAAAAATGTAACATACAGCCTAATTGAAAAGAATTTGACAGGGACCACCAGGTTCTATTCTTAACATTTTCTGTAACTAGTTAATCATATGCACATCCATCTATTCTATCCACTCTTTAATCTATTGTATTTTTTGGTATTTCATTTAGAAATATAGAATTTCTAAATGAAATTATTCAAAATAGACTCCTGTCACTGGGGTATTTTCCCTTGAGTACTTCAAATGCATATCAATGCTTTAATTTTGTTTGTTTGCAAATGGGGTCTTGCTAAGGTAGTTCAGGTTGACCTTGAATTTACTATGCAGCCCAGGGTGGCCTCAAATTTCAAGCGATCCTCCTGCCTCAACCTCCAAAGTGTTGGACTACAGGTGTGTATCACCATGCCAGCTGTCACAATTTTATCCTTTGCAAAAATCCCTCAAATTAAGCTAGCAACCTATGGTAAGGCTGATTTTTTTTTCCTAATAGAATTCACAAAAGACTGAGAGTGTTATGATTTTTTTAAAAAAAATCTCTAATAGTAATTATCATTTTTAGAGAATTCTTGGATAAAGCTGACTGAATGGGGTTTTCACCTAATACTCTCGGTCAGTCATGGTCACAGCGCTTGGGTAGCTTGGTGGTAGCACACTTGCCTAGATCACACAAAGCCCTGCGTTTCATTCTAGCACCACAACATAATCATAATCATAATCATAATGGCTTCTGAGGTTGCAAAGTCATCTTACAGACCTTATATCTCATTTAATATTTCCAACAGCTGCATGTAGTAGGAATACTTTTCAGTTTTTAATAACTTTTTTTTTTTTTTTTTTTTGCTTTTTTCCAGTACCAGGGATTGAACTCACAACCTCATGCTTGCCAGGCAAGTGCTTATGCTGCTGAGCTAAATCCCCAGCCCCAATTTTCAGTTTTTATTTTGACAAAAAGTACACATATATTATACACAAACTTTAATGGGGGGGCTGCGGATGGCCCCGGGAGCCCCCTACCATTGAGCTACAACCCTTTTTATTCTACTTTTTACATTTTGAGACAGGTCTTGCTTTGACAGATGGGACTAGAATTTGCAATCCTCGTGCTTCAGCCTCCCTCAGTGCTGGGGTGCCAAGTGTGTGCCACCACGCCTGGCTTCACTTTAACTACTGCATATGCAATTTGGTGGCATTATCCACATTCGCACTGTAGACCACTGTGATCATCTCCCTCCACCCAGACTGAAATTCTGGATCTATCAAACAATAATTTCCCAGCCTGTGGTAACCACTCTTCTTTCTCTGTGATTTCACCTGGTCAAAGTTCTTACATGAATGGATTCATGTAGTATTTGTCCTTTTGTGTCTGGTTTGTTTCACTTAACTCAGTGTTTTCAAGTTCCATCCATGTTATAATGTATTATCAGAATTTCTTTCCTTTTTTATTTTTTCTTGTGGTACCGGGGATGAAAGTAGGGCCATCCCATTGAGCTATACCCCCAGCTCCTTCCCACCCTGCCTTTTAAAAAAAAATTGAGACAGGATCAGCCTTGTTAAGTTGCTTAGGCCAGGGTCAAACTTGAGATCCTCCTGCCTCAGCCTCCCAGCATGTTGGATGGGATCGATACAAGTGTGAGCCACTGCACCCACGTCATTCTTTTTTAAAGCTAAAAACCACACATATTCGTTTATACATTCATATAACGACATGGGTAAGCAAGTATCTGATCAAGTCCCTGCTTACTATTTCCATTTTATAGATAAGAAACCCAAGACTCAAAAAGACTGTTAGTCACACAGACCAGACAAAGCCAGAGGTAACTTCAGGCCCAGGTGGGTGACACCAATGGCCCCGTGTCCAGGGGCCCGAGTCCTTGAGTACTCATCTGGGCACAAAGGAAGGAAAAAGCGAGGCTCCAAGGGGACACGGGGCAGGCAGGAGGGACAGGGCTGCCCTGCCCTCGGATTCTCCTCTGGAGGAGCAGGCTGAGCAGGCAGCCAGAGGAGGAGAACCCCTTCCGATCCTTATCTTTCTCGGAGGTAGCAGAAGAAAGTTGCTGGGGCGTCTGACTGTGGTGGCACCCTGGGCTGGGGCTGCAGGAGGGGAGTCCCCGAGAACTCCCCAGGCTGCCACCACACCAAGGCCATCACTGGTGACAGGCTCGCCCTCCTGCCTACCTCGTGCCAAGAGCTGCCACAAATCTGCTCCCTTCCCTGTTCCTGTGCAGGCTGAGGTGATGCATGAAGGTGAGAAAAGACACACGCGGTTTGGTACCAGACTCTGCTTTCCCTCTCTCTCGCTCACTCGCTCTGTTTTTTAAATTTTTGGTCCCGGAACCACGCTCAGGGCCTTGCACTTGCCACAACCCTCCACATGCTCTTGAAATCAGTTGTTTTAGATCACTCATTCTCCTTTCTTCTCCTGGTAATAATGCCTTGATTTCCCTTTGGGGAAACTGCCCCCTCCTTTTCTCTCTGTAAAAATTTTAATGATGGTAAAATACATACACAACATTTTAAAATTATGGCAAGATATACACCGTAACCATTTCAAGTGTGCAGTCCAGCAGTGTTGAAAATGTTTCTCTGTTGCACACCCAACCCCGTTCCTTCTTGAGAAGTCAGATTTAAGCAGGGCATGATGATACACATCTGTAATCCCAGCATTCTGGGGGGCTGAGGCAGGAGGATCGCAAGTTCGAGCCCAGTCTGGGCAGCTTAGCTGTATTCTGTCTCAAATTAAAAAAAAAAAAGGATATAAAGGCCTTGGGTCCAATTCTCAATACTGCCAAATAATAGTAATAATAATTATCATTCTAATGTATTTCATTTGATGTCAACTCCTGACTCCGAGATGGAGCCTCCAATAAGGCTGCCCTATTCCAGGTTCCTATTTCCGCCGCTACACTGACTGGTTCATAACAGGCACACAGTGAAAGCTGAGCTCCCGAGAATTATTCCAAGGATAGATACAGAATTCACAGGAAACCGCTTGTCCTCCTGCTTCCCCTGCCAAACAGGTGGGGATTGACTGGGAGCCACACCGCCCACGTGGAGGAAAGCAAAACTTTGGAGTGGACACAGATGATTCCGGTAATGTCTGAGCCCCTGGATCCAGCCATGCCTGTAGCAATTTCCTGGAAACTTTTTAATTATACGAAACAATAAATCTTGCCTGTGCCAAGTCTGGTTTGAGTTGGGTTTTTGTCATTTGTAACTCAATGAATTCTATCTGGGGTTAGGCTCTTACTACAGTGGAGTACAGTGCTTGCTAAGCATGTGTGAAGCATAGGAATCCCAAGGAAAAAGGCCAGTGCTATCAATCGCTCAGTGGCACAGCACCTGCCTGGCAAGCACAAGGTCCTGAGTTCGATTCCTGATACCAAAAAAGAATCCAAACACCAGTGTCCTTCCTTCCTTGCCTCTTGCAGTCTCAGAAATCATCACCTGGTCCACCTCAGAGTGCCCCACAAGTTGAGCACAGGACATTTGTTGGGTGACAAAGCTGACAAAAATGATTTTGGGGGAAAATCAGTACAATCAAAAAATTCTACCAAAGAGGAACAAAATGACAAAAATGTGTCCCTGGTGCATAGTGACGTGGGAGGGGACACAAACACCTGCCACCGCCTTGCAGATAAGCAGGTCCCCATGCTTGTTAGTCATGTGGGAGGCCCACCGGCCCCTGACTGAGCAGCTGTCACGCGGGTCTCCCAGCGATGGAGGTGTGCCTGAGTGGAGTCCAGTCTACACCTGCGGGTGTGCGGGTTGCAATCAGGAGTAGCCTGTGCCGGTGTAGATCAGGACAGAAAGGAAGATCAACACAGACCTCAGGACAAAGAGCCTGGAGCCCACTCTCTGCTCGGACCCTCGCCTTTGGGTGCCGCCTAAGACCTGCGGGGGTTGATATTGGAAGAGATTTTGAGAGGTTCCCACGCGGGCGCCGCTAGCTGGATGGAAGCACCTTCCTCTCTGCGAAGCTGAGTTTTGGTTTCTGTTTTTAACCCGAGGGTTTTTTTCCCCCCGGGCCTGCAATGATCTAATCTGCTCTAGGAACTCCCGGACACACTTGTACAAGCGGATGGGCGCTGTGAGAAAGGAACCGAGGCCCCAGGCCCTGAAGCCCTGCAAAGCACCGCAGCGTGGGCCCCGTGTGCCCCCGGCGCGTGGTTAGGTCACCCAGGAAATCCGCCACGTCAGGGCCCTAAACTGAAAGCTTCTACGGTAGCCCAGTTCCTAACAGGATGTGCCCTGTAGGGTCCCCTCACTCTCCCCAAATCACCTCCACATCGGTCCTGTCAAGGACCCCACTGGTAGATCCTGACTTCAATCCCCTGAAGCCCGGGCCACCCTGGGACACGTGCTCACCTCCATTCCCCAGTGACACAGAGCCCCCAACTCCTTCCTGCCCACCTCCTAGGTTGACCCTAGCACACAATCCGCATGGGAAGGCCACATGGAAGACTTCAAAAGAGCACTGGAAAAGAGTCCAAAAGCCTGAGTTCCAGCCAGGTGTGACGGCCACCTGTAATGCCGCACTAAGGAGGCTGAGGCAGGAGGATCGCTGATCTCAGGTCAGCCTGAACTACATGGCAAGTTCAAGACCCTGCGGAGCTGCACAGTGAGACGCTGTATTGAAAAGCAAACAAAACAGAGCCTGAGCTCTAGTCTTCCTCTGACACTTTTAACGGCGGGTCCGAATCACCCCAGTGGCCCTGCCCAGGACCCACGCCTGCGCGAGGTTGGAGGGGGGGGTCTTAGCTAGAGTCTCGACGTGCAAATCCGGGCAAGGGGACTCGCACCCCAGGCCCAGCACGCGTGTTGGGGTCTCAGGACGCGCCTCGGCCCAGCTGCGCCCACGTGCGAGCTGCGGCCCTGAGCTCGCCCGCGCCTGGGGACCGCGCCCCCCCAGCCCGCGCCCCCACTCACGGCCGCGAGCGCGCGCGGCTCCGGCTCCGGCTCCGCGGGGCGCATCGTCCCGGCCGCGCCGCCTCCTCGTCCCGCGCCTCCTCGACAGCAGCCCTGCGCGGCTATTTTAGCGCTTGCGGAAGGAAGGACGGAAGCGGGTCACATGGAGCCGAGCGCGGCGACTCGGCCTCGGGACGGGGGCGCGGGGTCACCCCGAGGTGGCGCCCGCTCGCCTGGGGGTGGGGTGGGGGCGCTGGTGACCCCGGGGCTGCGCGCTGCGACCGCGCCGGCCGCCGGGGGAGGGGGCGAGCCCGTCTGTCTGTCTGTCTGTCTGTCCGCACAGGCTGCGGCTGTTCACGATCTCTGGGCTCTGGGCTCCACAGAGAAGCGGGGGAGGGGCGAAGGGAGGGGAGCAGGAGCGAAGAAGAGCGGGCAGGATGAGCCGAGGGAGGGAAGGAGAGGAAGAGCGAGAAAGAGGAGCAAAGGGGGCGCGCGAGGGAGAAGCTGCCCGCGCCTGGGCCGCTGCGCTCAGCTGCTTCCAGCGGCCGCTGGGGCGGCCCGGGCCTGAGGGGGGCGCCAGCTCTGCCCCGGCCGCTCCACTGGGGTCGGGCTGTCCGCAGGGCGGGGTCACCTGTCCCCCCCACCCTTTTTTTGAGACAAGGTCTCACTATGTAGCTCAGACTGGCCTCACACTCACAGTGACCCTCCTGCCTCGTCCTCCCTGGTGCTGGGACTGCTGGCCTGTGCCACCACCCCTGGCCCTGGCTGGGTCCCCCTCTTGAAGCCAGGCCATTTGTGATTTATGATCCTTTGTGGCGTCCTGTTGTTCCTGAGAGAACGGGAAGGCGCCCTTCCTGCCCAGCTGCACACAGCCTCCGCTCCCTGAACAGGCTCTGTCCAGGCGGCCCTGATGGCCCCAAGGAACGAACCACCGAGAAAATGGTCTCAATCGCCTTTTCTGACTGGCCTGTCTCCTTTCCTGCACCTGTGTCTGTAGCATCCACTGATACGCTGATGACTCCCAGATTTTATCTCAAAATTTTTTTCAAAGAGAGAACAGTCAGACTTACACTCTTATCCGTGCACTGGTCATTGAACTCCTAGATATCCCAGCCTCACCACAGCACAATAAACCCCAAGTGGAACTCGAGTCCTTCGTCCCAGCTTCTTCTCTCCCCACGCGGCTTTGACCTTCTATGGCCTCTTCAGCCCAGCTCACAGATGCAACCTCTCATATTCAGTCGGTCACCAGTTCCTGCCCATTCTAACTCACAAATCTCTCACTCGCTCACTTTTTAATACATATTTATTTTGAAAGATTTTACTATGTAGGCTGGGTTGGGCTCAAACTTGCAGAGATCCTCCTGCCTCAGCCTCCTAAGTGATGATTCACGCATGCACCCAGCCAGAGATGTCTCTTTCTTTTTCTTTTTCTCTTTCTCTTTCTTTTTTTCTTTCTCTTTCTTTTTTTCTTTCTCTTTCTCTCTTTCTTTTCTTTTTTTGAGACATTTTCACTATACAGTTCATAGTAGACTCAAACTCACAATAATCCTCCTGCCTCAGCCTCCCACATGCTGCGCCAGAAATGTTTCTCGAATCCAATGCTACTCTTCATTCTTGGGTTTATGCCGCCCAACTCATGTCTAGACCATGTCAATAGCTTCCTTAAAATGGCTCCCTGCCCCTGATTTTGTCCCCACCTGGACACCACTACCACCAGTTTATAGTGTGTCATCTCACCCCCTTCTTACAATCCCTTCATGTTCACCTCCACATTCCTTACCCAGCTGGTTCAAACCCAGATTCTGCAGGTTTGAGAGTTTCTCGGGGTACCTGAGTTCTTTCCCTGCCTCATCCTGTGTTACAGCTTTTACATGAGTTTTCTATATGATTTCTTTCAAGAAAGGCAGCTGCTGCTTACCAGAAAACCTGAAAAACCCATGTCCTATCCAGACAGGGTGGCTTATGTGTTTAATCCCAGAACTCTGGGAGGCTGAGGCAAGTGAATCCCAAATTCGAGCCCATCCCAGGCAGTTTTGCAACAGTGACAGAACCCTGTCTCAAAATTTAAAAAACACAAGAAAAGGGATGGAGACGTAGCTCAGTGCAAAGGCCTGGGTTCAATTCCTAGTACTGAGAAAAAGTGAAAACCAAAAAACCAATGGTCTTGATGGTTGTGTAGTCACAGCTGGTGGAAAATAGTGCCAACATCTCTCTACCCCAAGCTGGCTCTCCCTCTTGGCTGTGTGGCCAAGGCAGGGTTCAGAGTAAGGCTGTTCAGCCCAAGCTGGGAGTCCTCCCCTGGCCGGTGCACTGCCCACCCCCACCCCACCCCCATGCCACCCCACACCCCAGCTCCCGGGCTGTAGGTGCACCTCAGCCACGGGGTCCTCAGACACAGGGCCTCTGTGTTATTCCAAAAAACCCAGACTGTCCGATGGACATGAAGAGGCCCAGTAGACACGGGGAAGCATTAAACTGCCCCAGCCATGATCTTCTGGGAGCTGCCTGTCGATGCTTCTTTCCTCCTTAAACAAAACTTCTTTCTTGGTCTGGTTTTTTGAGACCGGGTATCAGGCTTGTCCTGAACTGCGCTATGCAGCCCAGGCTGGCCATCTTCCCGTGTCAGCCTCCTGAGTGCTGAGATGACAGGTGTATGCCACGGGCACCATAACATTTTGTCATGGCCAGGGATGTGGCTCAGCAGCACAGCACCTACCTGGCAAGAGTGGGGGTCCTGAATTCGATTGCCAGTACCAAATAATAATAACAATAATAATAATAATTTTTCATTTATGGGACTCCTCAGGTCTCAAAGAGAACTCTGAGGCCAGGGTCATGACCCTCTAACTCCTGCTCCACCCAACCTGGCCTTCTTGGGCACAGCGCAGCCATTCCATCTGGGCCTTCACGTTGGTGGTCTGGGCTGGCTGAGCCCTGACTGAGTGCCACCCCCACTTCTCCCAGTCCCAGCACATGACAGGGAGGGGATTTCCTTCTGGGCCATCACTGAGAATCCATTGTTCTCTTGCCCCACATCAGTGGACTACAAGGGGTGGCTTCAGTAGTTTCAGTTCCCTCATTTAGAATGGAGTTTTAAGAACCAAAAATCAAAACCGGAAAGAACAGAGGCCACCGCCCACATGGGCGGCATTCAACACCTCTCAGTGCCAGTCTTGGAAAAGCTTAGGGGTTGCTGCCAAGACTCCCAAGCTCCGAGCAACACGAGGGGAAGGCTCACACCGGTCCTCCAGCCATCTGGGGGAAAGGGTGACTCTGGCTCCTTGCCACCCATGGCCTCCTCAGCCACTAATGCTGGCAGCTGACCCCTCTGGGGACACTGCCTCTTCCTCTTCTGGAAACTCTGACAGTATCATGATGGTCAAAGATGACAACATGCTGAGGGAAGTGTCCTATCGGTGCCAGGGCTCAGCTGATGGTGGGGTGGTGAGGGAGGGGCCCATGTAACACCACAGTCCGGGACAGGGCAGAGTGGCCAGGAGTCATGGACACCAGGAACAAGGTGTCCGGAGCTGGTGGAAGGAGGAGAGCACACTGGTTAGAGAGGTCAGGCAGAATGTTCTGGAAGGCCTCACCTACAGAACAGAGATGGGCCTGGGGTGCATCAGAGACTGAAGGAGGTGTACAAAAGTGAGCGGTCAGCACACAGCCATATCCAGGAGACTGAAGGAGAGAGGGCAGTTCCTTGTCATGCCCACTAGGACTTTGTTCACAGCTCTTGGGGAAATTGCCATTGTCTGTTACAGTTCTGCATTGCCTCCAAGACACTGGGTGCTGGCAGGCTTGGAAAATGGTTTATCACATTCGTGTTTCCCCCAGCAGTCCTTAGGCTATCACCTTATGGGAGTTAGCAAAGATGTCTTTTTCTGTTTTTTGAAACAGGGTTTTTCTGTATAGTTCAGGCTGGCCTTGAACTCACTATGTAGCCCAGTCTGACCTTTAGCTCCTGGAAATCCTCCTGCCTCAGCTTCCCAAGTGCTGGGGTTATGGGCCTGACTGAACCCACATGCTTCCTGCTCCCCAAGTTGTTTGTTTGTTTGTTTGTTTATTTGCTGTACCAGGGATTGAACTCATGACCTCGAACTTGCCAGGCAGGCACTTATGCCACTGAGGTAAATCCTTGGCCCTTCCCCAAGATTTTTGAATTAAACAAAGGTTAGTGTCACTTGTTTTGGAGCAGCTGGAGAATTTAAGGACTTGGAATATCACATTTTGGTCACTGAGAAGTTCCTTTTAATGACTCACAGATATGAACCAGAGTCCTTACCATGGGCTGGAGCCCCAAAGACTGCATCCTTGCCATGCCCCTCTCATTTCATACCTGCCACCTTCCTCCTCACTCAGTCCACTCAAAGACCCTCAAGCCAGGCAAACTCTTGTCTTAGGTCATCTGCCACTTGCTCCTTCCAAGGCTGGAATGTCCCCACCACCTTCCCCTTAACCCCCACCAAGCCTCTGCCCAAGTATCATGTTCCTTATCACCCCCCCCCCACTAAATCGTGAGCTCTCAAGGAAAAGAGCCTCATCTGTTTATTCAGTGCTATGTCCCTGAGCTGAGAACTGAGCCACACAGAGAGCATTTGCACTTGAACTTCTGTAGACTGCACTGTAGACTGCATGGATGGATAGATGGATGGATGGGGGAGAAGGAGGGAGGGAGGGAGGGAGGGAGGGAGGGAAGGATGGATGATCTTGCAAAGACATGTTTCAGTAGAGTGGCAGGGTCAGGAGCCAGGGTGCACACATTGAGTGGTTATAAATGAGGATGCTGAAGGGAAAACAGGGAAGGGTGGTTATAATTTCAAGAAATGAGGTCATTTAGCCAGTGTGTGGTCTCACCCACTGGAGAGGTTGAGGGAGAAGGATCCCTTAAACCCAGGAGTGCCAGGCAGCCAGGTAATGGATGAAATCCTTATCCCATGAAATCAAAACAATAAAAAGCAGAGAAGGAGGTGAGTGAGAGGGAAAGAGGAGGAGGAAGAGAAGGAGAAGAGGAAGAAGGGGAGGAGGAGAACGGGAGAAGAAGGTAAGGAGAAAATAAGTTAATGGAGGGGCCAGCACACAGTATGAAATTACCTTCTGTAAAATGAGAAGCATCATATAAACATGTTTTCCTTGGAAGAACAGGAGGTGAATGAATGTGAGACCAAGTTTAAACCAGGCATAGTGGTGCACGCCTGTAATCCCAGCACTCGGGAGGCTGACGCAGGAGGATCATTGCAAATTAGAGACCAACCTGGGCTACAAAGTGAGCTCAAGGCCAGCCTGGACTGCATAGCGAGACCCTGTCTCAAAAAGTCAAAAAAAAAAAAAAAAGTTTAGCCTTCAGCTCATCCCCAAGACCTCCAGGAGGAGAAGGAAGCCAAAGAGGACTGGTGGGTTCCTGGAATAGGGAGGAGTACAAGCCTGGGTCAGTTATGCGTTCCCGAGAAGTAAGGAAATGCTCTGGATGGAGAGGAGGAAGTGTTGGTGACAGACCAGAGGGGCCTGGGCAGTGGCACGCTGCGCAAAGCAAGGGTCTGAAGCTTGGAAATACGTTGCACAACCAGCTACCCCCAGGGGCACCACATGTGAGGGAACAGAACACTGAGAGGCACCCGCTGGGGCCCCTGGGAGCCTGAGGGAGGAAGGAAGGAGGAGGGGATCTCGCCCTGGTCGACTCCCCCAACAGGACGCTGCAGGGGCCCATACTTTTGTATCGGGTGCATTTTGTGGGGAGGTGGGACCCAGGGTCTGCAGGGTGCTTGCCCTGGATCTGCGAGGTGACTGGCTAATCCACCCTCAGCTAGAGAGCAAAGCAATGGCAGGGCTGCTGCAAGGCATGCTGGGAAGTGTGGGTTTGATTGGCAGTTGAGCAGTTAAGCCGCAAACTGGGTGGGGGCGGAAGCAGGGAGGAGTAATCTTTTTTCTCACATCAGCATTCCGAGGAAGATGAGCCTCTCAGAGGCAACCGTTATCATCTCTTCAGATCTGTGCATGAAGGGCTGAATTTCCACCACTGACCCTCCAGAGAGACTCCTCCTCTGCATGGCTTCTCACCACGGCTACGGATATCATCGCCCCAACGACGCGATGCCACTCATGCTGCGAATGCCCTACCCCGAGACCCAGAGCTCCGGCCTGCCCGGCCACGCGATCTCCCCAAGCAGTGATGAGGCCCACCCTGTCCAATGTACCTTCTCTACTTAGGGAAAGTGCCCACCTCTTTCCAAAAGTAGGCTCCTGCAAAGTATGATCCCCAAATCACAGTGGAACGTGTCTCAAAGCACAGAATCTCATTCACGAGAGTGCCAGGGTCACCTGCAGCCTCTACCCAGAGCAATAATAACCTGAGGTCTGACTTGGGTGATAGCAGAGAGAAGACACACGGAGCCCGTGCTCTGAGACCTGCTTTCTTCTGGTTCTTCCTGCCATCACTGTGTGCCTGACTGCCAGTCCTCTGTGACAGTCCCTCTGGGTCACAGTGACCCTCAGATGCTCCAAAGAAGCCTTGTGTCATGGAGAGCAAGTTAGCCTTATAAAAACACTTAGGATTGGAAAAAAAATTACTTAGTGCTGGAGTGTAGCTCAGTGGTAGAACACTTACCTAATGTGGCCCTGGGTTCACTCTCCAGTCTCTCTCTCTCTCTCTCTCTCTCTCTCTCTCTCTCTCTCTCTCTCTCTCTCACACACACACACACACACACACAGCTCAATAACTCAGTAACAGAAAAGCAACTCAATTTAAAAATAGGAGAAGAAGTCAAATGCAGTGGCTCACATAATCCCAACTCTGCAGAGGCTGAAGCAAGAGGACCTCCAGGAGTTTGGGCAGCCTGTGCTACATATACATATTAAGTTCAAGGACAGCCTGAATTACATATGGAGATCCTGTATCAAACAAACAAAAAATGGACAAAGACCCTGAACATTTCTCCACAAGATCAGCCAGTAGCCAATAAGCACATAAAAACATTGTTCACCATCGGGGAAATGCAAATCAAAACTACCACAAGATAGCACTTCACAGCCACTAAGATGGCTAGAGCCAAAAGGTCAGACAACTGTTGGCAAAGTCACGGAGGAACTGGGGCTCTCATATGCAGTCGGTGAGAATGTCAAGAGTGGGCAGAAATGTTGGTAAGCAGGATGTGAGTTAGAACACTCACCAGAAAAAGAGAAAACAAATTCACACAAAAATCTGGTACAGATGTTTATAATAGCATCATTCGTGACAGCCAGAAACAACCTAAATATCCATCAACTGCCCAGTGGTGAAATATAGTACAACTGTCCCATGCATTGCCAGGGAATTTGCTCCAGGACCCCCTTTAATGCTAAAATCACCAGGTGCACAAGTCCTTTATGTAAAACATCACATTTGCTTATAACCTATCCTGCTGTGACCTTTAAATCACTTCTCAATTGCTTTTAATACCTAACACAACATAAATGCTCTGTAAATAGTTCTTGTATTCTTTAGGGAACAGTGACAAGAAAAACAGTCTATCTGTATTCACTGCAGATGTAATTTAAGAATATGTATATATTTTCTATCTATGGATGGTTGAATCCACAGATGTGGAGCCCTCAGATAAAACCAGCCAGCTGTATATCCCTTACAGTGTAATAGAATTTGGCTATAAAACAGAATTGAGTACTAGACAGGTGTGGTGATGCTGGGTGGAGTAATCCTAGCACTGGGAAGGCTGAGGCAGGAGGATCACCAGCCTGGGACACATAGTGAGTTGGAGGCTGGTCTGGACTACACAGTGTGACCCTGTCTCAAAAAAAAAAAAAGACAAGAAAAGAAAAAGAAAGAAAATGAAGTACTCATAAATTCTAAACATGGATAAACTTTAAAAAGATTATGCTAAGTGAAAAAAGTTGGTCACAAAGACTACATATGATTCTGTTTTGTATACGAAATGTCCAGAATAGGCAACTACAGAGAGACAAAAAGATTAGTAGTTACTGAGGTCTCAGGGATTGGGAAAAATGGGGTGTGACTGCTGAAAGGTATAGAGAGCTGATGAAACTGCGTTCTAAAATTGTGGTTGACTTTACAGTCTGTAAATATACTAAAAAGACCATCCCCTCGCACACCTTAGATGTGTGGATTCTATGATACGTGAGTTATATCTCAATAAAACTGTTATATAAAAACAAAAGGGGGCTGGTGATATAACTCAGTAGTATAAGCAACTGTCTGGCAAGCTCAAGGTCCTGAGTTTGATTCCCTGTACAAACAAACAAAAAAGCAAAATAAAACAAAACAAAAAACCAAAAAGGGAATCCAGAAAAAATAATTAAATTCCATCAACTCAGTGCCTTTACTGTAAGAAAGGGAAATGCTTAAAATATCCTTAAAAACCAGAATGAAGAGCAGGAGATTTAGCTCAGCGGCATAAGCTGGCAAGTGTGAGGTCATGAGTTCTATCCCTGGTACTCCCCCAAAGTGAAAAAGATCAGTGCTTATGTAGATATTCAGCAATAACTTGAGACATACCTCTGTGTAAAATATCTTGTTTCCTAACTATTAGAATTTATATCAGCAGGAATGCAGAGCAACTAGCCATACTTTACAGCTAGTGGGATAGTGATGCAGCATTTTGACCTCACTATTTGGAAGTTGTGTGGAGTTTCTCTCTGGGTGCTGGTTCTCTGGTCTTCCCTGGCATCTACTCTGTCCTCTCAGATATCGTCTCTTGCTCCAGTGGCCACAGCCAGTCTCTTGCTGGCAGCCGTGGGCCCTGAGCCACCCTCTGAGTAGTGCCTTCCATTTGGTGAGGACCCAGGAGGCGTGAGCTTCTCTATCTCCTGGAGAACAGGGGAAGTAAGAAGGGGAACTGCGCTCTGCACCTAAATTTGGACAAAAGGAGGAATTGGTTGGCAGAGTGGAAGTGACCGGAAGCTTGGGAGAAAGCAAATTTGAGACTGAGAGAAATGGCAAGGCAGTTAGATCTGTTCCCTAGACTTTCATAACTCAAAAAAAAAATACTACAGTGTCACACGCTGGGATCACAAATCAGTGACAAAAGGAAAGGAGATAAAAGAAACCCACTACTGCCAGGTCCACACCTACAATCCCGGCACTCGGGAGGCTGAGGAAGAAGGATAATGTGAGTTTGAGACCAGCCTGGGCTACATCCTAAGATCTGGTTTCGAAAACCAAACAAAGCAGAACAGAAGTTCCCTCGTGGCATATGCTTCTCTGGCTGTAAGAGGAGCTGAGCAGGAGCTTCGCAGGGCAGCATAACTGGAGAAAGGGTGTCTAAGGTGCTGCTGAGAAAGTGAAATCTGCGAGGGAACCAAGGCTAGTGTGGGCTTCAGACAGTCATTTTTCAAAGCAAAAAAGGGATCTGCTGTGTGCGGTCAGTGTCATCAGGTTAGTGGGTGCAAAGAGAAAGCAGAACTCCTCAAAATTTGTATTGTTTCTGTTTCCTCTGTCAGAGGCACTGTCCTTAAAACAGATGCCAGAGGGAACATCAACCCAAGACTGGAGAAAAACTTGCAAAACCTTCCTCTACCATTTCTATGTGAATTCTAGAACTCTGACAGGAAGATATTCTTTTCCACTTCTTTTCTTTTCTTTCTTTCTTTTTAAGACGGCATCTCACTGTGTAGCACAGGCTAGCTTCAAATTTGGGGCAAGCCTCCCGCCTCAGCTTCCTAAGTACTAGGACCACAGGCATGCCCACCACATTGGCTGGAAGTCTTTCTCAGAGTATGGGAAGATTTGCAAATGAATTTCTCTCCAGGACATGTCTACAGGTAGGCAGATGCTCTTACTGAAGGTTTCAAAACAGTGAAGAAGCCCAGCATGGTGACGCACACTGTAATCCCAGCACTTGGTAGGCTGAGGCAGGAGGGTTGCTTTAAGTTTGAAGCCAGCCTGGGTTCGAGGCCAGCCTGATCTGCATTGAGACTCTGCCTCAAAAAGAGAAAAAGAAAGAAAGAAAGAAAGAAAGAAAGAAAGAAAGAAAGAAAGAAAGAAAGAAA